>WUAT03000004.1:2741027-2755727 GCA_010015005.3 Ulmus americana
TTTTCTCTCATAGTTGCAGCATAACAATATCTTGCTTTGATACCCTGTAAAATAGGGAGAAGGGAGAAGAAAAGTATGAAAAGAGAAGAGCTTATCTACATAATTTCCAATATGTTTATTTAAAGAAGTTACAAGTATAAATATGAAAAGTCATTCTAAAAATTCTAACAAATATAATAAATGCTAATTACAATACCAAGACCTTTCCATATTCCCAAGACTAATACCAAGATGACTATTTACAAGGTACCTAAATTAATTAAATACAATGTATCTAGACTAATGGAGTATGATAACAATACTTTTCTTGTTTTACTTCTCAATTCCTTTTCTGGACTCTCATGAAAAAACCTCATTTTCTTAACAATCTTTTTCCTTTTCGTCCTCTTAATCTTTGTAGTATGCAAATCAAGACTGATGTTTAATGAATTTGTTGGAGGGTTAGAAACAATTTCATTGTGTCTATGCAGTACTAATAGTAACATGTTTTTCATTCTCTCTCTTTTTTTTCTTTGTGAACTCTGGTTTCTACCATTTTTATTTTTCACAAAAAATTAAATTCCACACACTTGTGGATTCAATTTTTGCTTCAATTGTAACAATAAATAAAATAAAATCCCAAATAGGTTTCAAACATCATCAAATATCAATCATTCTAAATACTACTAGATTCAAAGAAAATTAATGAAATTAATTTTAGGTTAAAAAAAAGAGAAATTAACTGTTTTTAGAGATTGATTGGGGATCAAAATAAGTGTTTTTAAGTTGGAAGATGAAAGAAATAAAAAAAGTGTCAACAATGGTGATTTCTTATTTCTTATTTCTCTTTTCATATGCTGGAAATATCCCAAATAGTTACAAATATGACATAAATTTCACAAACTCACACCCACATTAACTTATTTTGAACGGCAACCTTGTAGTTAGAGACAAAAATAGAAAAAATGAGAGAGACAAAACCTAGAAGAGGAAGACAAAGAACTACGAAATAAAAATAATTTTTCTTTTTCTTTTCCTTTCTCTTTCATAATAATTACCCACTAATTAGATAATATAGTAATTAATAATTGGTTTAGAAGTATATTTGGTATGCATAATCTAGGTAAAGTGAGTTGAGCCTAAAACTCGTTAAATAGGCTGAAGTTGGTCTACTTAATAAAATTATCCAAATATTATGTGAAAAAAAAAATTAAGACTATTTGAATGTGACTAGATTTGAATAATTATTGTAAATCCTTTCTTTTACTCTTTCTCTCACTTCCAAACAAAAAGATCAAAACTAAGTTTAAAAAAAACATATTATTAAAAATATAAATTTTTAGGTGACCAAGGTACCAAATTAATATAAATGGAAAATATCACCGCCCTTTTATTGGGAATTTAGTATAAAAATAGATCGTATAATTTAAAAATACTCTAAAATGACACTATTTGACTCATTGTTGTTGACAGAATTTGACACAAATAACTTATTGGAAAACTTATAACGCATATTTTTAATAGTCACCAAATCAATTCTAATTAATATCTATAAATGTCATACACACCATTAAAAGTTATCACTACAATAATTTTCGATGCCATTTATATCTTTACACATCACAAATCAGAGTAACTAGAATTTCAACTGAGATGTTAAATATTCTATTAGGTTCATATTGAATAGAATAAATTCATATTTTCGTTGAAAATTATCAAAAATTAATTAAAATTGTCATTGTGGACAACATCATAATAACCATAGTGGTACCAAATTTCCAATTAAAAAATCTCTAAGATTTTTTTCCCAAAATATAAATAGTTTATATGATACTTTTTTTTTTGGACAGTAGGTTTCATGATATTTTCAAAGACCCCATAGTCACTTTTATAACGGGCTCTTTTTATAACTTTGAAAGTAACTGACACCAAATTAATATTTTTCCTAAACAGAATTAAAAATATTAAATAAAAGAAAAATATTTTAGGAGAATGAAATTTAAATACTCTTTTTTACACGGAGCTTAACATCTCCCCTATTTTGTTGGGGAAGAAGCAAAAACTCGTTACAGATAGGAAAAAATAGGAATTTCACCGTTTATGGTTAAATCTCTTCCCGATTTATCCGGTAACCCACTCTCATTTTCCCTTACCAACACCTCCATCCAGCGGCGCCTCATTACAACCTAGCCGGTTAACTCCGGTAACTACAAATCAAATAACAACAAATATAAAGAGAGAAATAAAACAAAAGTAAAAGATGAAAAACACTAATAAATTAAAATATAATAAATAACTAATTAAATATTTATTTCCTTTTTTAATAAACAATATTAACCAAAGCCACTCCTTTTCAATTCATTAAAAAGGGAAAATATCATTTACCCCCTCTATTTTTTTCAAGTTGCACTAATAGCCTTAGACTAGTAGAAATCATGAAATTTTCGATATTGTTTTAAAAAATCAAAATATTACGTTATTGAAAGTGAAAAATTAAATATTTTCTTAAATATAAAGTTAATTTTTTCTCAAATGTCTCTCATTATTTGTTTGATTTTGGAAGTTACACCTTATTTAATTTTTAAACCTATAATATTACTATTTATTGATATTTGTAAAAAAAAAATAACAATAAATAAGAACAATAGAGAAATAAATAACAAAAAAAATTAAATAATAAATAATGTGTAAAATTAAACAAACATAGGAAACATAAGAGCTAATAAGTCACATACGTCTATTTTTGTAAAAAAAAAATATTTTGGACAAAATCGTGGACCAGGAAAGTGATTTGATATTAAAATTAAAGTGTAAGGTTTTTATGATATTTTGTAAAACCTAGGGGTGCTATTGCAACTTGAGAAAACAAAAGGGAGTAAAATGGTATTTTTTCTGTTAAAAAAAAAACTAAAAAAGAAAAGAAACGAAAAAGTAGTAGAATTAGATTAGAGAGAGAAAGGCAGCGATTGGTAGAGAGAGAAAGTGAAGGATTAATAGAAAGAGATTTTTGGGGTATTTTTTCCTTTTTTTCTTGTTTCCCACTTTTGATGTGCTCGTCATTGCTGGAGAGAGGCTAGGCTTTGAGATTGTCTCCTTCTCGTTTCTATTGTTCGAAGCGCTATTCTTCTTCTTCTTCTTCTTCTTCTGGTTGAGAGAGATAGAGAGGAAAAACCTAGAAAATTTATCCCAATTTTCTTCAATTAGAAAGGGGAAGATCCGAGCTAGGGTTTCGATTGTGGATTAATTTGGGAATTTATGGTTGGATTTCTTCGAAGTGGATCGAAATGTTGATTAGGAATGTGTATCCTTCAGAATTCTAGCTCCGATCTTTGAAAATAGGATTCGAATCTTAGGGTTGTAGGAAAATGGATGTGGATGCGTCGATGGTGCCGGAAACCGATCACGATCCGGCGGTGGTTCAGAATAATAATACAACACCGTCGTCGCCGGCAGCTATGGAGAGGGAACAGCTAGATGAGGAGTCGCAAGCCGGAGGTGGATCTCCGGCGCAGTCGCCTGCGCAACAGCCGTCGCAGCAGCAGGCTCCTGCTCAGGCACAACAAGCTCCGGTGGTTGGGCCTCGACATGCCCCGACCTATACGGTGGTAAATGCAATTATAGAGAAGAAGGAGGATGGGCCAGGGCCAAGGTGTGGCCACACCTTGACGGCCGTCGCAGCTGTTGGAGAGGAAGGCACGCCAGGTTACATTGGCCCCAGATTGATTTTGTTCGGTGGTGCCACTGCTCTCGAGGGAAATTCTGCGGCATCAGGGACTCCATCCTCAGCTGGAAGTGCTGGCATTCGTAAGTTCTTGATTTGATTATGGCTTCTGATATTGGGTTATTTGAATTTCCTGTAATTTATCTTAAAACTTTTGTTTTCGGACATCAAGTAGAGTTGAAATATTTATTACCCTGTTATTTTATTTTATTATATATATATAGGAATGCAGATAGGGTATCTAAACTAGCTTTTCTTGCCAATTTTGAGCTTTTATGCTTTTTTGGTGGTCTTTCAAATTATGAAGCAGAATGATTTTGGGACCTCCGGTTAGAGTTTATTTTCTTGTAGCTTTATTTATTTTTGTAAAGTCCAATATAACCGATGGCGGAAGCTGCCAAAATATATATATTGTGCTGAAAGCACTGGTAATTAGACCATACGAACATGTAACTGTTTGTTTCATCTGGAAGGATTTTCTTAATGTCGTAAGATAATTTTCATGAGCCAATTGTGTTGCATAGCTTGTTCTTTTGATGTTTTTTAGGATGCCTAGTACCTTTTTGATATTGAACTCATATTATGTGATTTGCGTTGGTCTATATTGCTACAATTGACATGTATGGGGGGAGAAAAGTTAATAAAATATCTCTTATAATCTTTTAAACAAGGACTTCTCTATTGAGGTTTGAAGCAAATGAATTTACAGTATTGATCTCTGGTGACATGGTGTTTTTACTTGAATTTCAGGTCTAGCAGGTGCTACAGCTGATGTGCACTGTTACGATGTTCTAACAAACAAATGGTCTAGGTAAGCCTGGATATAAAATATGTGCTGCTTTCTTTTTGTCCTTTTTTTACATTGGTCTTTAAAACGACATACCTTGCAGGATCACTCCCTTTGGAGAACCACCAACTCCTAGGGCTGCTCATGTGGCTACTGCTGTTGGAACAATGGTTGTCATTCAGGTCGGGATATGTCATGTTTCTTTTTAACTTTCCTGTCAAAATCATTGTTCAATCAGCTCTTGTTTTCTATTAATTAATTCCTTCCTTGCTGACATGTTTCATGTTTGTATAGGGTGGAATTGGTCCAGCTGGTTTGTCTGCTGAGGATCTTCACGTTCTTGATCTTACACAGCAGCGGCCAAGATGGCATAGGTTAGAGTTGTGAATGATTTTAATGCTGATGCATTTAGGAATTGTTATGTATTTTGTTTTTATTGAACTGGAGCTAATTTATTGTAGAGTTGTTGTTCAAGGCCCTGGACCAGGGCCACGTTATGGTCATGTTATGGCTTTGGTGGGGCAGAGATATCTCATGGCAATTGGTGGAAATGATGGTGAGTCCCTTCAACGCTGCTTGTTGTTCTTACTGAAGTAGAACAATGTCCTTATCTTAGAATGCAAATGGAATTTAAAGAGAAAAACTGCTTTTTGTGTTCCAGGAAAACGACCTTTAGCTGATGTTTGGGCCCTGGATACGGCTGCCAAGCCTTACGAATGGCGTAAATTGGAACCGGAAGGGGAGGGTCCTCCTCCATGCATGTAATTCTCCTTCTTTCGCTTTTTATATAAAATTTCATAGACAAACTGGAAATCTTATATCATCTCATGTATAAGAATTTCCATCAATGTAGCATATTTGCTTACCTTGTGTAAGTTTGTTATTATTATTTTTTTAAATCAATGTTCTAGTCATGTTCTTCTTTATAAGATCTTCTAAACATTAGCATCAGAAGCAATTTTGAACGTACGTTTCGTGTATTTTAAATTCAGTGAGTGGACCTGGTTAAATTGTGCTATCTTTATGGACACTTGTGACTTTTGTTTTTTCCTTTTTGGGAGAGTAACAAATATGTGAGATTTGATACTGTAATTGTTGATGAGGTTACTTTTTTTTCTAGGAGAACCTATAATTTGTTTGTGGCACATAGAATCTAATAAATTATTCTAGAAGAATCTATGTTGTATCGGTTTAGAGATTATTACTTGGTATTACTGATAATATGGTCATTCTCCGGATTTTGGTGTTTGTATCTAATGAATTTGCTTCCTTTTTCGGATACTTCTGTTCTAATGACACCTGAATACTGTTAAATGCTATGCATACAGTGATTAAGGCTCCTGTGATGTGGTGTAAGAGTTCTGTTTTTACAAATTCTTAGCATGTTAAAGAGTGAGAAGAATCTAGAGTTTCTTAAATGTTTTTTTTCCTCTTTGGGAGAGTAACAAATATGTGAGAGTTGATGCTGTAATTTGTTGATGAGGTAACATTTTGTTCTAGGAGAACCTATAATTTGTTTGTGGCACATAGAATCTAATAAATTATTCTAGAAGAATCTATGTTGTGTCGGATTATTACTTGGAATTACTGATAATATGGTCATTCTTTGGATTTTGGTGTATGTATCTCATGAATTTGCTTCCTGTTTTGGATACTTCTGTTGCAATGACGCCTAAATACTGTTAAATGCTATGCACACAGTGATTAAGGCTCCTGTGATGTGGTGTAAAAGTTCTATTTTTACAAATTGTTAGCATGTTGAAGAGAGAGAAGAATCTAGAGTTTCTTGACAGCATGTTCTCTTTTATTTCTTTTCAAAATAATATATGTGTGTTTGTGTGTATAAATGTATAGGTATATGCATATAGATGCACACTTCTGTTTTGCTCACTTATGCCTTGTATAGAAATAGTATTACTTCTTTTTCTGGTTTGTGTAGCAGTTTTGACTTGCCATGTTGTATATGGATGCATGATGACTTATACTCTAGGTTTGCTTCGAGTGTTTTTTGGTTGTTGGGTTTTACCATACTAAGATCACTTGTGCTCTGTCATTAGTAGGTTTCTTTTGCTTTTCAGATTTTTATTATTCTGTTAATTTATTTTGACTTTCACTATGGAATTGTGATTTTCATTTCCTTGGCCTTTCAATTTTGACTAGGTATGCAACTGCAAGTGCACGCTCCGATGGTCTGCTCCTCCTTTGTGGTGGAAGAGATGCAAACAGTGTGGTCAGTAAATAGTTTTTTTCTTGCATGATTCTTGTCTAGTTATTTACTTGGTGTAATATCTAGTAGCATATTATGATTTTTTTTAATGATAACTTAAATAATTTATTTGTATTTGGTATTTAAAACCACTTAGCATGGATAATACATGGGGAACTTTACCTTATGTTGGTGGTGGATTAAAAATTTATGTAACGATGTGATGCAGTAGAGAACACTACTAGGATGATCCCAAGTTTACATTTTAGAAGAGAGTTGAGACTTGATAGATTTGTCTTGGCATGGAAAATGAACGAATAAGTATTAAGGCTGGTGCCCTAACTGTAAATTTTGCTGTGTTCCGATGGCATTAGTCCTGCTATAGCTCTACATCAACTCTGACATGAAGCCTACACAGCGGCATGAGTTGCTAAATTACTGTTGTAAACAAGTTGGCTTCTAATTATTTTATTTCTAGCATAAAAGGCTTTAGACATTTGGTTGGGGGCTCTCGTTATTAGGCCCTAGATTTTGTTTCCCTGACCATTCTCTGTATTGGATTTATCTCCTTAATACATGAAGTTTATCGATAAAGTAGTTTCTAATTAGGACTTATTGTAGTGGAAATGGTGTATAAATTTTTTTTTGGTTGTCTGCAGCCACTGGCAAGCGCATATGGACTTGCTAAACATAGGGATGGCCGTTGGGAATGGGCTATTGCTCCTGGTGTCTCACCATCTCCTCGATATCAACATGCAGCAGTGGGTTTTGATTCCTTTTGGTTTTAAATTCTCAACTTTGTATATTTTGACAGCAGACTGATCGATAAGTTGTACATATCATGATACCAGGTCTTTGTTAATGCTCGGTTACATGTGTCTGGGGGCGCACTTGGCGGTGGGCGCATGGTAGAAGACTCATCAAGTGTTGCAGGTATTTATACTTATGATTACTCATGTTTGAAATTTCTGTTCTTGGCCTGTGCAATGACAGTTTTGGATATAAATGTAATTGTGGATATTGGGTCCTATATACCCTAATCCAATTTACTTGAGGGTTGTCTGTCATGTAAATCTGAATTTTGTTTTTTGTTTAGTGCTGGATACTGCAGCAGGCGTGTGGTGTGATACGAAATCTGTTGTTACTAGTCCAAGGACGGGCAGATATAGTGCTGACGCTGCTGGTGGAGATGCTGCAGTTGAGTTGACAAGACGTTGTAGGCATGCAGCTGCTGCTGTGGGGGACCTAATTTTTGTATATGGTGGTTTGCGTGGTGGTAAGAAATGAATCTATTAATTCTGCAAATAGCATTTGTTTTATTTTTCAATTCCCTCTTTAATCAAGAATCTATTGTCTGGAAAGGAGTAGCAAAATCTCATCTTATTTAAAAGGTGTTTTACAAATGGCTTGAAAAGGTCCATGAGAGGTCTATTAGAAAATAATATGCATATTTGGAGTAATTAGTACTGAAATAGTTATAGGGTTAGAATCTTTAGTTTTGTTTTATATGTCTTGAAGATCATAGAAGCTTTGTTTTGGTCGCTTGCACCATTCTTTTCGTTTCTTTTCTTTTCTATTTTTGTTTTGGATTTTGAAAATAGGATCAGGTTCTCATTGGCATGCTAATGCTGACCATTGGCTGTCCATAATTCTTTTCTTTATCTTCGTAAGCTACTAAAACTTGACTATCTGTAATCTTGTAGCATATTAATATGGTGTTTCTATGCTACAGGGGTTCTGCTTGATGATCTACTTGTTGCTGAAGACCTCGCTGCTGCTGAAACAACCAGTGCAGCTTCACATGCTGCTGCTGCAGCTGCGGCATCTAATATTCAGGCTGGCCGTTCACCTGGTAGGTATTTCATCGATGAAAGAACAAGGCAGCCAATGTCTGACGCTGCCCCTGATGGTGCTGTTGTGGTTGGAAATCCAGTTGCTCCCCCTGTAAATGGTGACATGTATACTGATATAAGCACTGAGAATGCCATGCTCCCGGGGTCCCGGTAAGCTATTTATGATATTTATGCAAAAAAAAAAAGTTGGCAAAAGCTCATTCAAGCTTCTCTTAGAAAGAGATGATCATTTGGATTACTATGTAGGAGATTGAGCAAAGGTGTTGAGTATTTAGTTGAAGCGTCAGCAGCAGAAGCAGAGGCGATCAGTGCCACGTTGGCTGCTGCCAAGGCACGTCAAGTTAATGGAGAGGTAGAGCTGACTGACAGAGACCGTGGTTCAGAGGCTACACCTAGTGGGAAGCAGATATCTACCTTGATCAAGCCTGATTCTGCAGGGGCAAATAGCATTGCTCCTGCTGGAGTTCGGTTACATCACAGAGCTGTCAGTATTCAAATCTGATAAATACTTTGATATAATTTCTGGCTATTGGCATGAAAATGGAAGCAAATTTGAACAATAGTTGATTTGTTTGTTCATGCCTTTTCAGGTTGTTGTTGCAGCAGAAACTGGTGGAGCTTTAGGTGGCATGGTCAGACAGCTTTCAATTGATCAATTTGAAAATGAAGGCAGGAGGGTTAGCTATGGGACCCCTGAAAGTGCAACTGCAGCAAGGAAATTGCTAGACCGGCAGATGTCAATCAATAGTGTACCCAAAAAGGTATTTTGGATACTTCATACATCTAGACAATATTAAAGCTCTTGATTGCATTCAAAAGAGTGATGAGGGCAGTTTTGTATGCATGACTTGAGCTGATATGAAAACAAATCTCTGTACAAAAATACAAAACCAAAGACCTTTTCTTGTTTAACTACAAAAAAGACTATATTAACTGTTTTTCTATTCAATTCTTACTAAGAGTTGTGTTTATCGATGGTTGGATGCGCACACTTAATTTGCCTATGCTTTAGAGCCTTAGACAAACACAATCTCCACTACCCTGTTGGTGTTCAAATTTTATCTGTGTACTCTATATGCATCTATATATTTATATCAATGTTATATGCTACATCTTGATTGAGTTTCGTCTTTCTTCTATCAGGTAATAGCTCATCTTTTAAAGCCCCGTGGCTGGAAACCTCCTGTTCGCCGGCAATTTTTCTTGGATTGCAATGAGATAGCAGATCTTTGTGACAGTGCTGAGCGGATATTCTCAAGTGAACCTAGTGTCTTACAGCTTAGGGCCCCAATTAAGATATTTGGTGATTTACATGGACAGTTTGGAGATCTAATGCGCCTTTTTGATGAGTATGGATCACCTTCCACCGCTGGGGATATTGCGTAAGTATCTTGATTAATATAATAAATTTGATACAAGTCTGCTGGTATAGCATGTTTCAGAATCCTTTTATAAAGGGTTCCATTTTTTCTTGTATGTTTCTGGAATAAACTACAGGAGTAATTGATTATGGTGAAAAATAATGGCCTTGTTCTAAATCCTACCTAAAAAATTTCAAATCCAATCATATTCTCCAAAACTTCCCAAAAATCCATTCTTTTCCCTATTCTAAGCATTATCTTATTCTATTCTATCCTGTGGACTCCACTACCTTTTACATCATTCTATGCTATTCTATCATCTTACACACCTAAATCCTCTTGCCTTTTACATCTTACACACCTAAACCTTATTACTTTTTACATTATATTATTAATATCTCCACCACTTTTTACATAAAACATTATTTTATTATTAAACCTCAATATCTCAACCACCTTTTGCATAAAATTATTTTTTTAATCTTGTGGACCCTACTAATTTTTGGTAGAATCCTGTTCAAAAAATGTTAAAAAAATTATCCTACTCAAATCTCCAAAATCTGTTTAAATTGTGTCTCAAATAGACCCATATAATTTGCAATTGCAATAGATTTATGATCAGATAAAATTGTTCTCACTTTCTTCCATTTTTTAATAGATGTGATATAGGACGAGAAGAGACAAAATTCTTTAGGCTAATTGTGGCTTGTAACTGTAACTAATTGAGATGGAAATTTAGAAAGAATTAGGGGAAACAAGAAACTATTTAACAAAAGAAAAGGATAGAACTACTAGCATCACACTATTAGGATTCTAGGCATCACATCTAGGAACTTTTGGCATCACACCAAAATGAAGCTTGCATCACACAAACAAAGAGAATACATTTTTATTTCTGAATAATCTGTCCCTTTGATAGGGGCTTACATCCCTTTATATAAAGGGCTAAAACTCCCACATTTAACACACATTAAATGGCCCTTAATTGTGCATTTAACACACACGAAATGCCTTTAATTGTGCATTTGGAAAGAAACTTCTCCAAAATAAAGGAAAATAATGACACTGTTGACCTTTGGAAAGAAACTTCTCCAAAATAAAGGATAATAATGACTTTAATGACGCCATAATGAAATGCTTAGGCCATAATCTTTGGAATAATACTGCTACTTGTCTCTATCACAAACAAAAATTGAGCCTTGCCCATTGGGCCTTAACGTGGTCCAAATTAGCCATATAGGCCAGTTCAATGTGTTCTGCATCGAGATGTTTTGATGTGCTTTCATGGTTTTATACTAGTCACAAGTTTATGCTTATAAGCATACATTTTTGGGTTTCTGTGATACTGATATTTATATGAATGACTATCAGATACATCGATTATCTCTTCTTAGGAGACTATGTTGACCGTGGCCAACACAGCTTAGAAACCATTACACTTCTGCTTGCTTTAAAGGTATTAATTGTCTTCTGCTTGCCTTAATGCATTACCCATTCTGGGCTACAACTTGCTGCAAATATCATTTTAATATTGTGTGAATCTTCCAGGTTGAGTACCCCCAAAATGTACATTTAATTCGTGGGAACCATGAAGCTGCAGATATCAATGCCCTTTTTGGCTTCCGAATTGAGTGTATTGAGCGAATGGTATTTTCTTACCTAGGATCAGTATTGCCCACAGTATTCTAATTCAACCAGTTGCATTTACTATATTGCATGACTTGTGAGCAGGGTGAGCGAGATGGAATTTGGGCATGGCATCGGATAAACCGTTTGTTCAATTGGCTTCCCCTGGCAGCTCTTATTGAGAAAAAGATTATTTGTATGCATGGTGGAATTGGTCGTTCTATAAACCATGTTGAACAAATTGAGAATCTCCAGCGTCCGATTACAATGGAAGCAGGCTCAATTGTGCTTATGGATTTATTATGGTGAGTTAATGTATATCTAATTGGGCATTGTTAGGGTGTTTAAATGTCTTTCTAATTGGTTAATGACATTCAATTATGGTCCATAGGTCCGACCCTACGGAAAACGACAGTGTGGAAGGACTGCGACCCAATGCTAGAGGTCCTGGGTTGGTTACTTTTGGGGTGCGTGGTTTAGTTGCTTTCATCTTGTCTTTTACGGTGACATTAATCTTTAAATATTCAAGTTACCCTAATGTTTGAGAAATTGATACATTTGATTAAACATGCAAAAGTATTTGGACATGTATTTTATGGTTCTGCTTTGATATTCTCTTTCTGTGTTATCTAAAAGAATTTATGTTTTTCAGCCTGATCGTGTCATGGAATTCTGCAATAACAATGATCTTCAGTTGATTGTTCGTGCACATGAATGTGTAATGGATGGCTTTGAGCGTTTTGCCCAAGGACATCTCATTACACTTTTCTCTGCCACTAATTACTGTGGTATGTTCCCAGGGTCTATCCTCTTTCGATTCAATTCTTTGAGCTCCTCAGACGATCTAGAGTTTCATGCTTGGTTCATGCTGCTTTGAACAGGTACCGCGAATAATGCAGGAGCAATCTTAGTTTTAGGTAGAGATCTCGTCGTGGTCCCAAAACTCATTCATCCCCTGCCACCTGCAATTTCGTCACCAGAAACATCACCAGAACGTCATATCGAGGATACATGGATGCAGGTATTGTATCTATCTATATTGATATTTGTTATGTGGTGATATTTTATTTTCAAACTTATGCCCATTGTTCGACTACTAATCCCTTGGGCGTGAACTACACAGGAGCTGAATGCAAACCGACCTCCAACACCAACGAGAGGCCGTCCTCAAGTTGCTAACGATCGAGGCTCCCTTGCTTGGATATAGTCGATTGTTCCAAATTCCTTTCGGAAATTTTATTCGGGCAAGCTTGTTCTTCCTTCCACCTGGGATTTCTGGTGTCCTGTATAGCATGAGGGTGACATATACAAGAAAATCAAACTAAAGGCTTCTTGAGGTTTCGGTTTTTTTGCCCCTTAGTTCATAGGCCTTTAGATGGAAAGTTGCTCAATTCAGGAACCAGATTGCCGCCGGCGGCAGGTAGGCTTACTGTTTTGTTTTATGACGTGCTAAGAAAGTTGCAGTTGAACCACTCACCCTTGTAAATTGAGCCACAGGCAGGTAGAAAAAATCAATCAATCTTCGATGCTCTTCTTCCTATGGGATTTGGTAGCGCTGAGAATTTTTCCCATTAATTTATATATTATTTTTTAAAAATTCCTCGCTTTAGGTCTAATTTTTTTTTTCCTTCGTTTTTGTTTCTATTTTTGAGAGGACATACTTTGTGGTGAGATATATAAAATGTTAGAATATTTGTGAGCGTCCTTTACTTTGTATCATAGAGGTGTTGCTTTGTGTATTTACATCTCTCAAATCTCTGCTTTTGTACAATGTATCATTTGTGTGAAGATAAGCCACCTTTTCTCTTTTTTCTTTTTGGTCTGACACAACGAAACGATGTGAAAGTTTTGGTCGTTTTACTAGATATTTTTTGGGATTTTATTAAATGTTTAATATTGGAGTTTTATTTTATGTTCAAAATTGGGGCCTTTTTCTATTCGGTGGTCAAACTAGAGTTAATTCCATTTCCTCATTTACATTCTAAAGTTATCCTTGCATCTCCTTTCTCTGTTTCTCTTTCTTGTCTGCTCTTTCCCACTCTTTGTTTCTCCTTCGTGGCTTGAGAGTAGGATGTGTCAATTTGCCCCAAGGGGCGGTGTATTGCGGTGAGTCACCGAACAAGATAATTTTTTCCTAAATTAAATGGGGATCGTGCAATGGAATGAGAAATTCTAGTTTCAAATTAGGGGAACAGCGTGTTTCCTAAAAAATTCTAGTTTCAAATTAGGGGAACAGCGTGTTTCCTAAATTAAATGGAGTTTGTGCAATGGGATGAGAAATTCTCGTTTCAAATTAGTGGAGCAGGTGATGGTTGGATTGATTACCTGCAATGAACATGCCACTTAGGTAAACAGATCGAATAGTACCACTTAAATTTAAAAAATGATTAAAAATTATTCAAACTGTTAATCTATTTAAACGACAAAATATATGATAAAAATTCACTCAGTTTACTGTTTATCTACAAAACTCACATGCTTAAGTAGATGAATAAGAAATTCGAGTGATTTTTTGTTAGAATATATGATAAAAATACCTGAATTTACTATTTATCTATAAAAATTATCCGCTTAAGTAGATGAACTGTAAATTCAGGTGGCATTATGAAAAGTTGCGTATAATTCGGGTAATTTTTAATCAAATTAGCCCTTATGATAAATTTTGTTGGTGGTTCCCAGGAGTTTACTTATAGACTCTAGCTTGTAAAAACCTTGATGTGGATTCTTTCTTCTTCTTTTTTGGCAATAAATCTTATCTTTGAATTAAATCATTGTTTTAATATGTGGGGAAAATAAGGAACATCATTCATTCAAATAATGCATCATCTATCTGAAGAGTTGTGTACAGTTGACCACTTAATAGAATTAATAAGAATTAATACGATTTAAAAGGAGTTGTTGTAGAGTTGACTTAAATATTTTTGTGTATCTTGTATAAATAATTTTGAGATGTATGAAAAAAATCCATTCAATATATATATATATAAAAGGTGATGTTATAATACAAGCAACAAAAAAATTGTATGCAACGACCTAATCATTATTTAGTATTGTGTTTTTTTGTTAACTTGTTTGTTACATGCTATTTTAGTTTTTTTTTTTTTTTTTTTTTTTTTTTTTTTTTTTTTTTTTTTTTTTTTTTTTTTTTTTTTTTTTTTTTTATTTTT
>WUAT03000004.1:2755827-2768799 GCA_010015005.3 Ulmus americana
CAGAGGTCCTCTTCGGCGAGATTTGGGTCATATGGTCGCCGGGCTTGAAGTTGGGAATGGTTGGTGAAGCTTTCCGGCGGCGGGTGTGGCAGTGGTGGGGTGGGATGTGCTGGTTTCATTGTTTCCTTACTCAGATTTGTTATTTGGCTGCTTTGTATTTACTTGCTTTTCTATTGTTTTTTGTTTTTGATTTAGCTGGGATTGCCCTTAGGGATGATCAATCCTTTCTGGATGTGTTTTACTGTATTTGTTCTCTGGGAGTGTTTTTGTTGATTTATATTTCCTGTTGCTGTCTTTGTGGGATTTGCCCTTCGGGTAGATCGAACCCTGCTCGGTTTAATTTTTGTACTTTGCACTGTAGTTATTTTCTGCATCCACTTGCAAGTGTCGCGCTCCGTTATTGGGAGATCAGACAGACTTGGTTTGCCTCTTGGAGAGTCTGGTTGTAGATTCAGACTGGAATGCTTTACTAGGAGGATGTTGTAGCGCAGTGGCCCGTGTGGGCTGCGGAGCTCCGTTCTTTGAGTACGACAGTTTCGGCTTACGAACAACAAATTTGTGGTGGACTTCTTTCCTTTGAAAGACTTTATGCTGATTCTTTGTCAAGAGGCTTTTGCTTTCCGAGTAGTGTTTTACGACCTACGTTGGACAAAATTTGGACTTTAGGAAAGTTTCGGAGTATATTTCTCTTGTTGTATTCTCTTTTTTGAGTTAATGAAATTCTACGGGTTACCAAAAAAAAAAAAAAAAAAAAAAAAACCAGAGTTGCTGTGCCATTCCTGTAATTAAACAGCAAAAGAAAGGGCATCCCGTCACACATGATATGATGACGACAGCAACCCGCACTACCTCTGTTCCGACCCAAAAGAGGCCACACGAATTCCACCCTCTCTCCTACACAACCCGACAAAAACTGTCAACAGTGGCACTCCCTCGTAAATAACCCCAAAAACCAAGCCCTATTTCCCAACCTCACTCTCTTCCCTGCGCTTATTATATGGCGCATTTTAGCACTCTGTAACACTCTTTCAGAGAGAGAATTTCCGCAGAGAGAGCCTGCCACAACCAGAAGAAGCACCTTCCTGAGCTTGAAGACGACCTCACCAACCGCGCTAAACGACAATCGTTTCAACCTGTAAACCCTTATATCTCGTCTCCTCCATTTTTTTCTCAGAAAATTTCCAGTTCCAAAATGGCTCAAATCATGGCGATTTTCAAGCTCGAAGCTTGTGGGATAGTCTAGGTTTAAGCTTCTTCTTTCTCCCCTTCGAAAAGGGTTTATCTTTCTTGGCTATTTTTTTTTTCTCGTTTGTTGATCTTGAGCTGATGGCTGGCCGGAGATTTATTATCCCGAACTTGGATCCGGAGAGGAAGAGGAGTGGCGGTTTGAGAACGAAACAGGCGGGGAGAGGATCGTGCCGTGGAAGTTAGTCGCCGGCAAATGAACGGTCTCTAACTGTTAGAAGACTTTTTTGGTTATCTTTATTTGTTAAAGTCTTTCTCCTGGGTTTTGAGCTCGTAAGCTATGGGTTATCGGCTGAAACAAGTGCTCAAGAATCTTTGTGGTTCGAATCAGTGGTCTTATGCTGTGTTTTGGAAGATCGGATGCCAAAACCCTAAGTAAGTTTACAACTTGTTGAGAAAGTGGAATTTTTTTGTGTTTAAATTTTTGTTTGACTTGCATTTTTTCTCTTTTTTCGTTGGGTTGTTTCTGGGTTCTTTTTCCTTTACCTTTTCCTTTTTCGAGTTTCTTGAGGTCCCAAAAGAGCTATATGTGGATGTGTTGGGATTTTTTTTTATTTTATTTTATTGAAGTGTTTGTTAATTTTCTCAGCTGCCAAACAGAGTAGATCTGTGTAATATAGTATTATCATGGAAATTTTGGTTTAGAGGAGTAGAGTTTCTGGTATTGGTAAAGTCATAAAATGAGTTTTGACGTGTTAAAGGCCTACTGGTGTTTTCTTTTGCCATGTGATTTCTCTTTATTGCTGGGTTTGGAATGTTGTGTTTTGTTTTGTTCTCTTTTGTCTTAGGATTCCAGCGAAACTATAAAGTGGGCTTTTTTTTTTTTGATTGGGAGGAGTTTAGTTTCACAAGTCTTATCTTTATTGGGTGCATTAAATATCTGCATATCCATTGATTCAGGCTCTGTCTTCTGTGTTTGATTCGATTTGGTCTTATCTTCTTGTTTCAAATGAGAAAGTCAACATTTTTTTCCCATGTGCTGAACATATCAGTTCCTTTTTGTATTCTCTGCATACTAATAAATGTTTTGGTGTTGGGTTTGTTTGGTTTAGAATTTGGATAGTAATATTTGGATATTATAGTTGTGCTTGTGAAAAAAAAAATTAAATTATAATTATTTGAAAATTTGTGTTTGTGAGGCATGAATTAGCGAAAATTGTTTTGAAGTTCTCAAACCACTGGCCTTGTTTTTTTCTCTCTGATAAATATGCATGTGGTTGATTGTACAAAAATCTAGATAAACAATAATTCTCTTTCAATTATTTTTCTCTTCCATCAAATACAAACTAATTCTCAAATCACTCAAGAACTCTCTCAGAATAGATGAACTTCCTATATTCTCTCTCCAGCTCTCTAGAAATTGTCGCTAAAAAAGTACTTAATAAATCTTTACAACTGAAGTCTTAACTATTTATAAATAACATTCACCGCCTCTCATCCTTCGGAATCCCCTTCCTCTGGATGATCTTCTAACGACGGTTGCACGCCGGACCATCAATGCTCTGTTTGATCCTTCGGTTTCCGTTGAATACACCCGGTGCATATCTTCCTTTGGTAACCACTTTGAGAACCTTCCTTCGGTCTGCAACATAATTCCGTATTTACCCTTAATTCTTTATTGACCTTGACTCGCGACCCACCAATCACAAGCCGCCACGCATACCCGCACAATTTTACCCATCCAGTGGTGAACTGGAATTTTTTTGAGATAGGACATGTTTTCTTATTTTCCTTCATTATTTTCAAACTGAATGTGGCTGGGCATCTGTCATTTTCTGATATTTTTGTTGCTTATGTATTAAATTCTGTAATGTGTGAGTTTTTTTTTGTTTTGTTGGACAGGCTGTTAATTTGGGAAGAATTTTATAATGAACCCTCAAGATCTTCTTTATCTAAATGCATTTCCGGAGCTGGCATTAGTGACTTACCTCTTGGAGAGTGGGAAGGATGCTGGACATCTTCGGAAATTCAAGCAGTGGATCGAGTCTCGACACTGATTAACAACATGATGATCAGAAATCAGGTTAACATAGTGGGTGAAGGGTATGGAATTTCAATCGGCTAGTTATTCTACTTGGTTCACATTCCCTTGTAGGTTATATAATCTCTGTTGTTTTTGGGTATTTTTCAGAATGGTCGGGCGAGCTGCATTTACTGGAAACCATCAATGGATTCTTTTAAATAATTGTAATAAATTTGATCATCTACCCGAGGTATATTCTTTTAAATAATTGTAATAGAATGATGTTTAAAGCTTGGATTATAAAAACTGAATTGAATTGAGAGCTGAATGATATTCTCACAACTGTTGGCAAAGTAAAAGATCTTGCTTGGATTGTTGGTTGGTTTTTGAAAGTATCGTTACATGATTTCTCTGGCTTCTTTCAGGTCATAAATGAGATGCATCATCAATTATCAGCTGGCATACAGGTCTACTATCTTTTTACATTAAGTCACTACATTAATATCTTTTATCTTCCTTTTTCGGTTACATTACTTGGTTTTGGTATGCAGACAATTGCTGTTGTTCCTGTTTTTCCTCATGGTGTTGTTCAATTTGGATCTTCCCTAGCTGTAAGTCGTTTTATTATGTTGCTTTTTTACAGTTAATTGCGAATGAATAATCGACATTACTCTCTTGTATCTATTAAACATATGCTTTGGTGAAGTAGAAGAAGAATGTATTCTCAAGTGATCTGTAGGTAGTAATCACAACATTAAAGTTCTATATTAATGCCATTTCCTCCAGAAAAGATTTGTTCGCCACACTCAAATCACTCTCTGTTGACTATCAGAATCTCTATCAGTAGCCAAAAATTTTAGTTCCTCATCCTAGAATATTGCACCTGGGTAGTAAGGTTTTAGCAGGTTTTTTAATCTTAGGTTATTGAGTTTTCTATTGGGCTTTGTGGCCTCATGGGAAGTGTCAGCTTTGTACCATCGGATGATAAATATTGGTGGCTAGATAAGGGCGTGCTATGTTAATATTAATACAAATAAAAAAAAATAAGAACACTCATACTGTGGATGAAACTAGATAATTTTCACATTAATTGGTTATTGGTTGCATCTTTGTGATGTGAAAACTTCCTGGAAATTCATCTGCCTCACAGTGAGCGTGTCCTTTGTACTTGTGATTTTCTCTAAAACAATGATTGTTAATAGATTTGTATAATTTCATTATTCTACTTTCTGTCAAATTATTTAAAGAATAGTTCAGTATTCTCTTTTTTAGTGCTTCCAGCACAATTTATGTTGATTTTTTGTCTCATCAGATAATGGAGAACATAGGATTTGTGAATGATGTCAAAAGTTTGATCATGCAACTGGGATGTGTTAGCGGTGCTCTTTTATCTGATAACTATGCTCCAAACAATAGTTCTGTTAAAACGGGGGTGCCTGTTAATTTTGGATCTGTTCCATCTATGGATTTGTCTGGTATACAAAAAACGGGAAACACTTCTCCTTATGTGGTTGACAGATATAATCTAAAAATCAACATGGCTCAATCCTCAAGCCTTGTCAGTCAGCCATCTCATTCTCTTGTAAAAGGGATCCGGAATAATCAGGAAACTACTACTTCAACATGTGAAGCTGCTATTGGGATGTCCTTGCCTAAATCTTATGGTAATCCTTGCCAACCAAAAATTTCTCTCCCAACGAAGCCAAATTCTTCTTTTGGGACCCAATTAAAGGATGTAATTGTCGGAGCTGAAGTGATCCCTTCAAGTTCTTCCAATGTGTGGCTCAACCAGCAGGCTTCTTCATACAATGAAAGGTCTGGACCTAGTAATCTATCTGGTGCTAGCCAGTGCAGCTTAATGATGATGGAGCAGAAGATCTTGTCTGGTATTGGTGTTTCAAATGGCTTTGGTGCATCTCAACTGAGAACAAATGGAAGTCTTGTCCTTGATCAAGACAAACATTTTGTCAACACTCCATTACTCCAACGAAATCAAGTACATGGTGGAGTAAGTAGTTATTCAGGGGCAGTTACGGTTCCTTGCTCCATTTCAAACACACATATGGTAGCTGATGTCATTCTTCCTGGTGCACCTCTTGCTGGGGTTGAGCTGAGAAGGGCTGATAATTTAAAAACAGAGGTTTCTTCAAGCTTCAACCAAGCACAAATTTCCAATGATGTGAAGCTTGGTCAAAGTTTAGATAATGAATTGTTTCAAGCCCTTAACATCCCATTGTTCCAGGGAGAAGATCACATGTCTTTGAGCGGGAACATCCCTGATTTTGTTCATGACTTCCCAAACCTTGATAACAAATTTCAGTTTCTTGGATCCACACTCGCTAAATTTGAAGATGAATGTGCTCAACCTTCATCAGGAGATGACTTATTTGATATTTTGGGCGTGGGTTTTAAAAATAGGATTCTTAATTGCGACGGGCTAGGTGCAAGTACTAAATATATGCACCAGAATAATAACGCAACATCTGAAAGTTTGAAGGATTTTGGTTCTAATTTATATTCAGCAAATGAAGTAACGTCTGACAGTCGCATATTCTCTGGAATAGGTGCTGATCACCTCTTAGATGCTGTGGTCTCTAAGGCTCACTGTACTGCTAAACAGAGTTCAGAAGATAGTATGTCTTGTGGAACGACATTGACAAAGATCAGTAGCTCTTCTGTCCCTGGTAGCTCTCTGACATATGGACGTGATAGTATATCTAATCATGTACGAGGAGAAATGTTTCGGTTGCCTGAGCCTATGAATAAAGCAAGCTTGGTCAAAACAAAATCATTTAAGTCTGGGTGTAGCAGGGAAGAAACTGGAAATTGTTCCCAGAGCACTTCTGTTTATGGGTCTCAAATCAGTTCCTGGGTTGAACAAGGCAGTAGCTCAAAACAAGATAATAGTTTTTCAACTGCGTTTTCTAAGAGGCCTGAAGAGACTGGCAAATCAAACCGCAAGAGGCTCAAACCTGGAGAGAACCCAAGACCACGGCCAAAAGATCGTCAGATGATCCAAGATCGTGTGAAAGAGTTGCGAGAAATTGTTCCAAATGGGGGAAAGGTAATGTCTTCTTTTCTAGTAGCTGCTTCTATCCTTTGGGTAGTTAGAGTGCTGTGAAACTGATGCTAGTATTTGGTAAATGATTATGATTCTACAGTGTAGCATTGATGCACTTCTCGAACGCACCATCAAGCATATGCTTTTCTTGCAAAGTGTCACAAAGCATGCCGACAAGCTAAAACAGACCGGAGAATCCAAGGTACTGGTGTTCTCAACACTCTTCACTAAATTTCTTACTTAGACAGGGTATTTTACTTTCGTTGGTGAGACTATTTCTACACTTCTGACTATTTCTGAGTTTCTATAAGTTATTTTTGCATTTTAGTCTCTGGTCCATATGTGCTTCTGAGTTGAAAAATGACGATTTTTTTAACTTTACATAAACCTAGATTGGTCAAACCGAAAAATTTGTAATGTTAGAAATATCACTTCCTTGCTATTATTTGTTTGTGGACCGTTTTTTCTTTGCATTACAATGCATATGATAGGGTATGCTCTGACCATCAAATTCCTTTCCTGGCTATGCAGATTATTAACAAGGAGGGTGGACTGCTCTTGAAGGATAGCTTTGAGGGAGGAGCAACATGGGCTTTTGAGGTTGGCTCACAATCTATGGTCTGCCCCATCATTGTTGAAGATCTGAATCCCCCTCGTCAGATGTTAGTGGAGGTAACAACTCTATTTTGTTTGATATCGAAATTTGAACTTTTGATCTAGAGAGTGTATATTTACCCATCCTTTTTCTTTTCCATTTTGTTTCCTCTCCTGGCAGATGCTTTGTGAAGAAAGAGGTTTCTTTCTAGAGATAGCTGATTTAATCAGGGGAATGGGTTTAACTATTTTGAAGGGAGTAATGGAAGCTCGGGATAATAAGATATGGGCACGCTTTGCAATAGAGGTAAATGTCTTCTATTTTTATTTCAGTCATTCCATCTTGCCGGAGCATTTGCTGTCTGGTAGCTTTCTTTGGAAATTAAGCATTTTGAACTAGTAGACTTTCCATGATTCAGCATTGACACATGCTTCCTTCATATTCCTGAATCTTATCCCCTAAAAATGATTAAAGAAGGAAACTGGTTAAACTTTAGTAAAATAGTGATTCATAATCCATAAATTACTGATTCGTATCTGTCTTGCCTGTTAGTTAAAAGTTGTTATTTTTAATTATCGATATTATTATTATTCCTTCTCTTCCCTGTAAGAAATGTGTGCTATCCATGGAGTTTTTACATTTGATGTGGCAGAACTTGACATGTTGTAACGAATCATGCATTAGACTTACAACCGTGCTATTTGCGATGGGTTCTTACGCTACACAATTCAGGATTGAATTTCACTTCCCAGCATATAATATTGTAACTAATCGGTAATATGGTTACTTTCTAGATATTCTTAGAAAGCGAACAAATACTTTTGTGCTTTTATCTGTTGAAATAAATATTGTAGATGCTGCTAATTGAAAAGTTATCTGTTCGTCAATTATATGTTTGTGCTGGTCATATACTTGAAACGTTTGTTTACACAGGCAAATAGGGATGTAACAAGGATGGAAATATTTATGTCGCTGGTTCACCTTTTGGAGCAAGCTGCGAAGGGCGGTGGTGCATCTTCAGCTAATGCCATTGAGAACAACACTTTGATGGCCGACACTTTTGCTCAGACAGCGCCTATTCCCGCAACTGGTAGGTCAAGTAGTGTGCAGTGAACCACCTGGTATTTGGGTATTTGGATTCTTGGTCTGGTTATGTTGAGAGCAAGACTCGTTTTTGCTTGCCATGACTAACATAAACTCCAGTCTAAGCTCTTGTGTGGTTTTGACTTTGACTGACTTCATCTCCCGCAAACCAATTAATGAACTGACCTCACTTCTAGCGTGTGGAGATTAGATTAGTGGAAAGCTAGCTCGTCAAGGACCACCATTTTAGTGTTTGTTTCCTTGGTTAAGCATCTGAATGTTTTGATCATCTATGGAGGCTATTGATCGAAATTTGACGATTACTTAGATTTATTTATTTTACCCTTTAGACCTTTTTTCCCCACTTGATGGGTAAGTAGGCTGGAGTTACCGGATACTGGGTTATTTTGTTCACAAATGTACAGAGAGTGGGATATGATTGGTTTTGTTTCTTTCCCTACTTGTTCTTGTGGATTTTTTTTGGGGTATTATTAGTCTTGTCTTGTAAAACTACTGAAACATTGTGCCCCTTTTTCGATCTCTTATTTTGGTTTGATAGTATTTGATATGCTTCAGTCCATAATAAATGGATCCGACCCCTCACGCACTTCTTAATTCCACTTATGTTTTATGAATTTGCTTCAACTGGTCTGCTTAATCACATTTGTTTTTCCTGCTCGAATCAAGCTGCTATATCTAGTTTGGATTGCAGGATGAAGATGGTAACTAGGGAGATGTTGTCCTCTACTTCAGTTGCCAACCATCAAACTTATGGACCTTATATTTGAGTAGTCACTACACTTTCGTCTAATTTGGATTGCTGGATGAGGTAGAATTGGTTCTGTCGTGACTATAGCTTTGTTTGGATTGTGGGATCAGGTGGGATAATGTAGGAATGTCCCTTGATCCTAATTTTGTCAAGATCCTCAGAAAGAATTGTACTTGGAATGGGGTTTCATTTTTTTTGTTCTAGAGCTCTCTATTCAGATATCCCAAAGGGAAAAGGAAAAAAAAGATAAAAGTGAGATTAAAATATTGGCATTAATGGAAATATTGGTATTTTAAATTTACATAAATATCGATGGAAATATTAATATTGATGGAAATTAACGTAAAATTTAAGGAAAAATATGGAAATTTGATTTGAAACAATATTATTTTTCAATTAAATTTCAAGAAATTTTAAAATAATGAATGTCATATTTTTAGACACTTAATTTTTTAATTATATTTAAAAATTAGGTTTAATGATTTAAATGCTTTTCAAATTTTTTTGCTTTTGTAAGTTGTCTCTTAATATTTCAAAATGACTTTTTAACCAGTCAAAGTTTTTTGTTTAGTGACTCAAGTGATAAAATTTGTAATTTAAATGACAGAAATAGTGACTTAAATGATAGAAATTGTGCCTTACATGATAGAAATAGTGATTTAAGTCACAAAAAACACAATTTTAATAATTTAAGTCACTATTTTTGTCATTTAAATCACAATTTTTGTTACTTAAGTCACTTAAAGGAAACTTTGGCTGGTTAAAAGGTCATTTTGAAACATTCGGAGGTAACTTGCAAAAGTGGAGAAATTTTAAGAGGCATTTGAAACATTAAGTCTAAAAAATTAACCATATAATATGTAAAATAAATATAATATATAAAGAAGAGTCAACATAAATTATTTTACATTAAAATTTAATATTTTATATGATACAATACAAGATATATAATATCAATACTAAAATGAGGATTTATGAGGTTTAAATATATTTAAGATATTATCTAGGTTTAGACAATATTAGTAGCATAATATAGAGCTCGAAGAATTTTCAACATAATCTCGAACATGTCACATATAAATTTGTTAATTTCATTCCACTGTTTGTCAATGAATTAGAAATTGTGTATTCACTCAATTGTTTGATCTAGTATTTTGTAAATCACGAATTTCATGTGAAAATCGAGAAGATAGAAAGTCGAAGAGCTCAAAATTTCTACAATGATCATCACTAGATTCAAAACTATATGCACGAAGATAAGTAAAATTTGACTCATTAGATGAGTAAGCATGATCTGTTCCAATACTTATGGATCCGAAGCTGATTGAAAGATTGTCTTGATTATATGATGATATTATTAATTCTTGAAATTCTTTTTTTTTTTTATTAATATAAAATATTTTCTAATAGCCCCTATACCTGGACCAGCGCCTCTATACCTATATTCTTCATCTTATGTGCAATAAGTGAACATTGTTTCATTAGTAAATGGGCTTAATCGTAAACCTAAATCAGTAGCATTTCTTCTAGTGAACAAAAAATTATTTCTCATCATCATCGCCATCGTCGTCATCATTATCACCACCACTACCATCTTCATCGTCACCGATATTATTATCATCATTGTTATTACCATCATCAGTCTCATCATTATTGTCTTCATTACTATCTAAGGGCATTGCTTTCATTATTATGCCTCTAGCGCTATGACTATGTATTTTTATTATATTAAAAGTTAATTATAAATTTGTAATAAAGTAAATTGTAATATAGTATTATGTTATTTTAAAATTTAACAAAAAGTAAAAAAAAAAAAATACAAAACAATTTAAAAAAATTAATTCATTAATATTTTTAAATTATTTTTAATATTTATAAAAATATCTGTGATATATCGTGAAAATTTCTACGATATTATGTAAAGTTATAACTATGTTTTTCTCATATCGACATTTTTCGAATATATCGAGGATATTTTTAAAAATTTTAAAAATATTTTATAAAAAAATATAATATATAATATTGATATCAGTCCTTTTAAAATACAAAAATATCAATATCGCGAAAATAACTATATTTTCACATACGGTGAGAACGAAGTTGCAATGTTGTTTTGTCTCTTGTTCGACACAAATTGCGTGTTGGAGTGGAAGTGCTGTTTATAATGTTCGTTCCAAAAAAGAAGAGGAAATAATCAATGAATGAACATAATAAAATAGCGTAAAGTTAAAGAAATAGAGCTCAGTCTCACATCATTTTCAACCGACACGCCCAAAAGCAAATAACAATCATGGAAAAAGCCGAAAGGCAAAGCTAAAGAAAAAAAGTAATGGGTAAATTTTACTAGTTCATTCATATTTTTATAGTTGTCTACATTTTTTTAAAATTATGTCTGTTTGATTAGTATTTGAAATATTTAATTAGTATTTTAAATATTCTAATTAAATATGTAAAAATATTTAAAATATTAAATATTTTATTTTGATATTATTTCAAAAATTCTCTCTAATATTTTTTTACTATTTTTTAATAAAATATTATTTCTCTATATTATTTTTTAATAAAATATTATATTTCTCCAGTAATATTTTAATAAAATATTACTTATTTCTACTACTTTACTACTTTTTAATAAAATATTACATCTTTTCATCATTTTACTACTTTTTAATCAAATATTATTTTTATCCACTACTTTTTTAATAAAATATTACTCTTCTCCACCACTTTTTTAATAAAATATTATTTCTTTATATTATATTATTAGTAAATTTTTATTTTTTTACTAATACTCTGGACCAAAAACTAATCATATTTCAAATACTTTGTTTACAATATTTCGAATTAAACAAAACCACTACTTTAAATATTACAAAATATTGAACCAAATATGCCTATAAATGTTGCTATCTAAAATTTGCAAATTGTTAGCAATTCACTTAAAAACTAAGTCGTGCTTAGTAAAATGTGATTAGATAACTTGGAATTGTATTCACCAGTATTCTCCATTTCCTCCTAAAATCATTTCTACAAAATAATTACATATGTCAAAATCCTTCACTAATCTCTTTACCCTTTTTTTTTTTTTTTTCCTTTCAATTATCCTTTCTACCAAAAAATGGTAAAAGTTACATTTTTGTCTAATGAGCGAGAAATTGTGTTTTAGTGAAATGTAGGATTAAATTAGGAAATGATTTAATTTTTTTTTTCAATTGGACGCGGATTGCTTTTGAGGATCATATGAAGAATGAAAATGGTTAATTTTCTCAAATATTGATTGATGAGTTTATTAATGGTTATGTTTTTGCATGATTTTAATTTGTTGTATAATGGAGATTACATGGTTTGAGGTTGTAACTATAATTTATTTTCACGTTTGAGAAAGAAAGGACATTAAGGAGATTGTACTTTTAAAGTGATTAATGTTTTTTCTTTTCTTTTTAAATTGGAAGTGATTGATGTTGTTGATTTTGGCAGTTTTGCAATTTGGTGTGGTTATTGCTATGTTTGAGAAAATATATATATTTTTTCTTCTTTGGTAAGTGCATTAGGACATATATGAAATAATAAAAGCTCAAGGAGGCTAGTAGGATTCTATCATGAATTGGAATGGTTTAAGGCATGAAAAACCACATCATTGTCATGATCTTAGTTTTCTATAAGGTGTTCATGTTTCTTCCAAAAGGGTATTTGCCATCAACTTGTCTCTTGGCAGTTGGCACCATCTGCAGTTTTATCCCTCTTTTAGAACACGCTTCTGTTTTGTCTTTGTCCATGGTGGGGACTTTAGAGGATTGGACCAAAATTTAATATTTCAAGTGCATCAAAAATAAGTGCTATTTCTGTTTATTTTTTTTAAAGTGCTTTAAATAAATATCATTCCAAGCATACCATTGTTAAGAACCTGCCTAATTTATTCCAAAATCATGTTTCACATAAAATTAAAATCTCATACCTAAATACGGTTTTCCTTTTCTCTGAAAGATTTTTTTTTTTTTGGAACGATTATACAATGGAGAAATATATCATCAAATTGGAAGGGAAATTTAAGCCCCTTATGTGAAACATAAAAATAAAAACATGAAATAAACAATATATAAGTGACTTTTATTTACAATACATCTTTCTTTTTTCAATATGAGTTTTGTGTTATTAATTATTGTATAATTGTTTATGAATATTTTATAATTTTTTAATGATAACCCATATTTCTATGATTTGAATAAAATTTTATTTTAGAGCTTTAAGTATATATT
>WUAT03000004.1:2768899-2782846 GCA_010015005.3 Ulmus americana
GTACAATCTTACCTATAACATGAACTCAAGTGTGATAGAAAAATTGTTTGACGGTAAAGTGTTAGATGAATGTTTGACTATTAATTGAAAAGAAACTATTTTTTGTAAATCGAAAGGAAATTGTTTACTGTGAACTGAAAGGAAATTGTTGGACTGTAAATTGAAAAGAAATTGTTGATTGTAAATCGAAGGATAAATGTTTAACGGTAAATCAAAATATGGATGTTTGATTGAATAAACTTCACTATTTGATTGTTTTCAAGTAAATAGTCTGTTTTCTCTGTATGTCGAATTATGCTATGTGAAATAATAAAACTAAGATATTAAATGAAAGAGGAATTGAATTGAATGACTTTAAAGGAATGTCCGACTGAACTTATTGAATGACATATATGCATGTTATGCTTATATCTGAGCACATTTCATGACAAAATTGCGTAGACTGTTATTTATATTTTCACTGAATGTAAATGTAATTTACAAACTTTTAAAAACAGTTTATCAAAGAATGTTTTTAACAAAGTGTCATATCCGACCTCTTTTTATTTACAGCGAGGTTTCACTATTATGCTCTCAAGGAAATGTTAAGGGCAACAACCGATTTTCCCTGTGATCGTTAAACGAGTATGTACACAAAGGGGGCCCAATCATGGATTTCAAAAAAGATCTGAAGGATGTTTTTTCACAAAATTGAGTTTTATGAATTCATGACATGTATTCACTGATATCTGTATTGCTTAAGATTCATTTATGTACGCTATCTGTTATATGAAATGTTGATTGTTTATCGTTTATGTGTTTACATATTTAAATGTTAAGACTCAAAATATGAGTATCACTAATTACATTACTAAAAATGATTTTATAGTATACCGCTTTCATTGTTACGAATGAATTAGTAAATTAGTATGATTGTACTTGCTGAGCTTCGACTCACGAATTGTGTTTATGTTGTAAATTCCACTTGTGGATTATCAGACTTGTCGATCAGGAGATGTTTAGGAGGGTGGGTATGGACAAGTCCGCTACGTATTACAATACTTCCGCAATAAAGGTTTTATAAAGTGCAAAGTTATTAACTTTATCAGAGATTCTATAATAATATAAGTAAGGTATTGTTAGTATTTCATTTCCTCTATTAGGTATCAAGTTTCTAAATTTTGAAAGAAAAAAAAATTTAATTGGCAAATGAAATTTACTAGGTCGTAAGGAAAGAAACAAATTATTTTCCTTATATAAAATGTTTTGTAAATAATAGGTTTTTCAACAAGATTTTTTCAAATGATATAATTTAGATATATTATTTTCTCAAAGAGAATACGTCATAATACACAGTTTGACAAAGTATGTTTTTAAAAAAAAAATTTACTTTGATTTTCTTAAAGTATTGCTTTAAAAGTTTTGGTAAATAGACGGATCGCTACAATATGTATGGATGTCTCTATTGGCGGCTTTTCACCTTCAGCCTATTTAATTTTTAGGACATTTTATTTTCGTGCTACTCTAATTTTTGCTATTTTATCAGTTTGGTCTTATAATTTTTGATTTTATCTAAAACGGTCCTAAATGGTAATTTGAGTTACCAAATTAGTCATTTTTTTACATTTCGTTCAATTTGGAATATTAACTATGACGCTCAATATATTCAACTACTCATACCACGTCACACTTAACGTCTTAAATTGGATGGAATAACTTATTTGGTAACACGGTTGCCATTGGGGACTATTTTAGATAAAATGACTAAACTGGCAAAGTGACACAAACTAGGAACCACTAAAATAAATTGTCCTAATTTTAATGGTCTTCAAACTTCTAATGTAACTGGTTAGAATTTTGTCACAATTATTCTCAATTTCATGTATTTTTCTGACACAAATACTTATATAATTACAATGTATTTTATTTTATTTTTATAAAAATATAACTATAAGAAGTTTAATGACTAATTTTTTTTAAAATAGGGTTAAATTATAAAATTGGACAAGGGCATTGAGATAGTTAGTCGTAGGGATGTTAACAGGGCTGGGTATAGTCGGGAATTCTAATATCATTTTTACCCTAGCCAACTTTTAAGATCTCCATCCCCTCCTCCATCTTTTATTATTTTATCCGGGGACAAGTCCCCATCGGATTCCTTAATATATTTTTCTTCTTCAATTTTTGGAATAAAATTGTAATGAGCTTTTGTAATGTTGAAAACAAAATAAATTGAGTATGTAGGTATTATAATGAGTTTTAATGACTTTTGAAATAAATAAGGGGGAACGACAGAAATGCCCCTAAAATGAGGCATCAAAACATTTATACCCATGTTTTACATCTATTACGAATGTGCCACTTTTTTTTACCTATTTTATCACTCTATAAAATGATAAATTACAAAGAAATTTAGAGACTGAAATAGATGACCCTGAATATGGAAGGGTAAAAATATATTTTACACAAAAAAGGGTATAAATGTAATGATTTTTAAAAGGGTGTGCAAATGTAATGAGTTAAGGAAAAGGGGGTATAGGGTGTAATTTCTTCAATAAATAAAGTAGGTTGAGTATTTTATTATGATGACAACCAAGTTATGAGTTTATTAGATTAGGTATTTATTTGGATTGGATTATAAATTTATTAAATATATAATATATAAAAATCTATATATAACCAGGGATGTTGGAGATTTTAATAAATACCATCTCTGAACCATTCTCGACCGAAGAATTTATAAATATCATTCTCGAACTATCCCTAAATTTTACTCCTCGTTCCTGGATCATTAGGATGCCCCCAAGGAAAATTGCTATCCCTATAGTACTTTATTAAGAACGACATGTATTTCGTTGTCGTATGGAAACGACGAAGGAAAATTTTCTTGGATTAAAAAGATTTCCGAGAAAATATCTGCGCTAAGGGTTCTAGCCCTTGCAGATAAACCCTTAAACAGCTATCTTTTCTCTTCCCGAGAACCCTCAAAATTCGAATTGCTAGCTTCATCTCCAAATTGAGCTCTAATCATACCAGGTGAGCTATCTAATTTCGCTTTAAATTTATATTTTTTGTTCATTTCTGTTATCCCAAATTAGCAGTTCAAAATGGAACGAAATCTCTTGCTTTCTACACCTAAAGCTTCTGCATCTAGTTCGTTACCCTTCTTTCTCTCCTACAAGTCTCCTGTGCTTCAAAGACCCAAATTTTCTATCAATTCTCATTTATCACTCTCAAACACACAAGCTGAAAAGTCACGATTTTTGGGCAAAAATTTGATTTTGCGAGAGAAAAATGCTAGTTTGAGTGATTTTAGAAGAACCCATTTGCCATTTGGGCCAATTAGAGCTGCTGTGAAAAGGAGGAAAGAGCTTCCATTCGATAATGTGATACAAAGGGATAAGAAGCTGAAATTGGTTTTGAAGATAAGGAAGATTCTGGTGAACCAACCTGATAGAATTATGTCTCTCAAAGAGTTGGGTAGATACAGAAGAGAATTGGGTCTCGAGAAGAAGCGGCGGTTTATTGCACTTTTGAAGAAGTTTCCAGGTGTTTTTGAGATTGTGGAAGAAGGGGTTTTTTCATTGAAGTTCAAACTGACACCTGAAGCTGAAAGGCTTTACTTTGAGGAGTTGAAGGTTAAGAATGAGATGGAAGATTTGTTGGTTATGAAGTTGAGGAAGTTGTTGATGATGTCATCCGAAAAACGAATTTTGTTGGAGAAGATTGCTCATCTTAGGAATGATTTTGGGCTTCCTGTCGAATTCCGTGACACAATTTGTCATAGATACCCCCAATATTTCAGAGTTGTTGCAACTGAGAGGGGACCGGCATTAGAGTTAACTCACTGGGATCCCGAGCTTGCAGTTTCAGCAGCTGAGTTAGCCGAAGAAGAGAATCGAGCTAGAGAAATAGAAGAGAGGGATTTGATTATAGATAGGCCTCCTAAGTTCAATAGAGTGAAGCTACCAAAGGGTCTTAATATCTCCAAGGGTGAAATGAGGAAGATAGGTCGGTTTAGAGATATTCCTTATATATCTCCTTACTCTGATTTCTCGGGTTTGAGGTCTGGAACAATAGAGAAAGAGAAACATGCTTGTGGTGTTGTTCATGAAATGCTTAGCCTCACTGTCGAGAAAAGAACCCTTGTGGATCACCTTACTCATTTTCGAGAGGAGTTTAGGTTCTCTCAACAGATCAGAGGAATGTTGATTAGGCACCCTGATATGTTCTATGTGTCCTTGAAAGGTGACAGGGATTCAGTTTTCCTCAGGGAAGCATATCGTGATTCTCATTTGATAGACAAAGATCGTTTGTTGATCATAAAAGAGAAGCTTCGTTCTCTTGTTGCTGTTCCTCAGCATCCAAGAAGGGGTGCACCAAAAAGAGATTCAGATGGGGAAGAAGAGGCTGATGGTCCTAGAGATGGAAGTGGTGAAGTGGGCGAAGGGTGGGCTAATATTGACGATTTCATGAGTGATGATGGGTCTGCTGATGATGATGACAATGAAGATGATTGGAGTGATGAAGATGATGAAACGCCACCAGATTTTGATGAAGATGGTGATACCATGGATATTGGCATTGGAACCTCAAGTAAACAAGAAGTCAACACGACAAAGCAGGATGAAAAGGTTCTTGTTCCTGTCTTCCCTGATGGTCAGCCAAGAGAACGCTGGTAAAATTGGCGCGAGTTTTTTAAATGTTTTGAATCTCATGACAGATATATTGGTCAAAGAGGGTTGAACCGGCATATTCTGGAATTGCACCCTCCTTGGAATGGCCATATGCAAAGCCCACCTACTTGTTACAAGTGTAGCTTCAGTCCAGGAAAAGTACAATGTAATAGACAAATACATATGATATATTCCTCTTTGCTTGTAACAGATTCAGAGATTAGTACCATATTTAAATGTGCATCAAACTCGACACTTTGTTCAGAAATAAATAAGGTTAGAAATGATATTTCTTATACATTATTGTTCCCCTGTTTTGTTAATATGACTCTGTTCGTAAATAACTCTTATGCTTTGCTGGGTAGGAAGGAGAGAAAAGTTAAATATTGGTAATGTAATGTTCTCTTCTATTTTCTATTCCATCTAGAAGTTTTTTCTACCAAACTATTATACGTTATATATTAACTAGATGATACATATGAATGTGATGTTAGTTAGATTTTGAATCCCTCTTGATTTCCACTCCTTCCAACAATCTCTTCTACCAAATAATTACACATTTTATTTTTCTTTCCAATCCTTTTCTCTCCTTCTATTTTTCCCTTCTACCAAACAAGGGGTTAAGGTATTTTTGTAGAAAAATGTATATGTTTTGTATGTGTTATGCTTGCAGATGTGTAGGGAAAGATTACTATTCAAATAATGAATTGTCAATATTAGTTCTTTGTATCCTTGAAAAAGTACATAAATTACCAGGTTTTTCCTCTTTAACCAGGTAAGCTTATTTGTACTAATTAAGAATCTCAAACGAAAAAACGTCTTAAGTGCTGAATGTAAAAAAATGACGACATTGATGCAATAAATAGCAATTGGTTGCAACTTGCATCTCTTATCTATTGAGAATAAAGGTTTAGGAACTTTTCTTTGTGTGGACATGATGCAATAACAGGTACAGTTCGACGTGCATAAGCTACTTTATTCTTCACTGAGGATGATTGAAATGTAAAGACTCCAAAAGAAGAATCTAATTAGGAACAAGAGGTTGTGGTTTTGCCACTCATGTCAAGAACAATAGATTTTTTGAGCTCTTTGTTCCTTCACACGCGCGTGCAAACGTGTGAACCCAGATCTTTGGAACTATAAATAGGTGTGTCGAGCACACTCTGAGTAACCAGGCCTTGTGGCTTAACAAAGAGGTCTCTGGCTCATTCGGTAGAGACCCAGCAGGCCCTTAGCATGAAAAAAAATTCTCTATTCATGCATTGAATCTTCAAGGCATTTGTTGTCCGGCATCCCCCGTACGGCCACGGTATTTGCCACCGGTAACAGGGTTTTACATCTTTAGTTTGGTACACTGCGGTTAGGCACAGACGTGGCCGTGGGGGGGATGTCCGGACAAAGAGTGCCTTGCTTGCAAGGGGGCTAGTTTTTGTGATCTTTAATGTGGCAGTCGTCTATTCACTCTCCCATTAAGGCTTCTGATTTTTTGCGCAAGCAAAAGCCAAGCAAGAAGCCTTGAAGGGAGAGTGGCTAGATTATTGTCATGCTCCTTTCCAGACTTCTAATTTCCAAGGATAAGTAGTATCATGGAGACCGCTTTGGGGCAAATACTCTACTTTCCATTTCTATATTATTTTTTGCCGAATTTTTCATATTTTAGTACCAAACATGTTCAAAATTTCATTTTTTACATTTGTTTTAATCTCTAAACAACATATCTTTGAAACCTGTCTTGTTCTTTTCATTTCTAGGTTGAAATGAATATCGTATGCTATCAAAATATTGAAACAAGTGGCTATAGCCTATAAGCTGAAGCTAACCTCTGTGTAACAACACTTGAAACCTCTGCAGATTGTTACAATATTTGCAAGTTTTTTATCTTGTTTTGATTATCCAAAGTGTTTTAAATACAACAAGAACCCAGAAACAAAGAATTCCAGAAAGTAGTTTGATTTGTACTAATTTGACGGATCTCTAATTCTCTATTGCACAATTAATTTTCCAGAAAGAGTATACTTCAATATGCTGCATATGGGATGGACTTGGAACAATGATGATATAGGAACTACAAGGATATCATATAGCTTATAACATAACAAATCATAATTTGTTACAACTTGTCAAATGAAATCGTACTTAGAGATGTAATTATACTTATGTTAGTGCTATGTTTCTTTTCTTAAACCAGTTGATATTGGCATTAAAAGGATTTGAGCTCAAGACTCCTATCTGATCCAGCCTTTAATGGAACTAAAGATAATCTCAAGAGAGCAGTGGTAGGGGTGAAGTCCATTCAGGTTTTATCAACAACACAAGGCTCTGAGTGGTGTTGTTTAACACTTAACTTTTGTTTGTATGGTCAAATTCTACTTTTGTCATTTACAAAACGTGGAGCCAAAGTACTGTTTTGGATTTATATTGTGGGATTCTCAAGCATGAAGCAGGAAGGTTCTCGCTGATTTTGGCTTTTATATCAAAAGAAGATTCTCCGGATCATACTTGGTTTAACATCATAATTTTGATTTTGAAATCTCTAGTTTTATTTTCCTTAGTTCCTGCCTCCTAGGTGTATAAGATCTATAATTGCTGGCTTGAAGCCAAAATTGAGCCAAACAAAGAAGTTTGGCATTGTTGACTATTGGTTAACTTCGATAATGAATGTATCTTCGTCGAGGGCACATGTCGCTATCTACAAGTTCTGATTTTTATATAAATGCACATAGGTGAAGCATTCCATGTATGATTAACTATTGATTAGTATACCGGAATATAGTAACAGCATAGAGATTAGAAAGAAAACAAAATGGATTCTTTCGTTTGCTTGTAATTTTAGTTAATTTTAAAGTGATTAAAGCTAATTTGAGTAAAATAAAATTACTTTATAATTGAAAATATCTTATAATTAAATTTAGAAAGAATGAACTTTCTAGTTTCTATCAATTGAAATTATTGTTATGAAGGAAAAAATTCATAGAGATCATCTGATTGAGATTTTAGTATCAAAATAGTCATAATGGATAGTTGTCCAAACTGATAATTTTTGACTATTTTTCGATAATTTTCAAGTGGAATAAAGTGACGACTTTTTTATTCTCTTTAATATGAATAGAATATGATAAGTTTCATCTCAATTGGAGCTGTCTGACAGCGAAAATAATCGCAATAGAAACTTCTAATGACACATGTGATATGTATTAATTGAGGTTGATTTTAGTGGCTACACGTGTTATAAGCTTCCTAACAAACTATTTTATTTCAAACTCCTTCAAAAATAATAATAATAGAGTCCAATATTGTTATTGTGGATTTTTCTCGAATTATATAAGTTATTTTGTTACTAGAATCTCAATTAAATGACCAGTGATATTTTCTCTTCTTATTATTATATATATGGGCTGACTATTCAACATGTTTATGTTTATTTCATTTGTATTGTAGCCAAACAAACATGACCAACTTCATGAAGAAAAAAAAGAAAGAAAGTCCCAACACCAGAAAGCAAAGACGATTGAATAATCGTGGGTGTTATTAAGGCGTATATACATATGTCAATTTAATATATAGGGAAGAAATATATGTAATATATATTGAAGAGATTAATAAATTCTCACTAGTTTAAAATTTTTACAAGAAAATTTGTTGTTTGGAATATGTTAAGAAAACTCTTTAGATCTTAAAATTTTGCAGATTCTCTCTTGCCGTTTATTAGCCAAAATTAAAGAGTAAAAATATTATGATAGCCTAATTTTTTTTATATTATTTTGTATAATATATGAATTAAATTATGAAAATATCTTAGATTATCTACCCTTCCTAATTTGGATTAAAAAATAATTATAAGGAATACATTTAATAATATAAAGTATCTTTGCTATATAAAAAATAATAATATAAAGTATCTTAGATTATTTACCCTTCTAATTTTTGATTAAACGATAATTACAAGGAATACATTTAATGAGATATGCTACGTACATTTAATAAAAAATATATATTATTTTTAAATGATATTAATTAATATGATATGTATGAATAATAGCAAAGCAAATCCTTTCAAAAAATATATATGATGTATATTAATTAAATACAGATATATATATTTTTTGAAAGAATACAAATATAAAAGAATGAGTAGTTAGTTTCTGACATGGACTATAATATGATTGGGGATGAGTACTAGAAAATTTCTTGGTTACTCTATGTTTATTTGGGGTCTTAGAAATATTAACCCCCCCACATGGTTTTGCCATCGACATTACCACCAGTCCAATGATCTCTCTCTTTGACCCTTATATAAACAGCAGTGGGAAGCAGCTAAGCCCTTAACAAAATGATTTGTCCAAAGAAACTCTTTAGAATCACTCTTCAGGTCACTACTTGTTTACTCTCTCCCTCAAAGGCTTCTGGCTTTTGCACCACCAATATAATTGTGAGCCAAAGCCAGAGGCCATTGTGGGGGGAGTAAACAAGACTTGCCTTGGATGCATATAAATATATAAACAACTTTCAAGCTACTCTTTTAAGGAAATGAAGAACATGCTTTTCTACAGATTTTTAGTACAAAGGTTTGGATAATTATTTTGCTTATCTAATTCATGTTTGCTTTCAATATCCATATATATGATTTTTTGCTCATTACATTATTCTAGCTGTTTGGTAAGTTGACATAACTCATACTATATTCGATTATGTCGTTATGTTTTTGTTTATTATTTCTTGACGCAATACAATACAATACAAGATATTACACTCTATGAGCAGCTGAATTGCACCCGGAATGGAACTAGCTGCACGTCGAGTGGAGAAGAGCTTGGCCGATTATATTGACCCTTTGGCTTTGATGGATCTCACTACAGTCCGGATGGGGTAAGCCACACCCATATAGATCTGTGTAGAAGACGATCTTTAGTTTGTAATTAATGAGTCATGTAGACTAATTTGGACAATTTTTAAGGGCTTAATCTGGATGGTGAAATCTTAGATAACATTAACCATAATGATTAATATAGCGAAATAGAAATGCGAACAAGAATAGTTTTTTTTTGTTGTTGTTGGACTACTTGTTGTTTGGTTGAAACTTTTGATAAGCTAAAAAATAATTAAAACTAATTTGAATGAAACAAAATAGTTAAAAACTTAGAATACTCATTTCATTAAATTTCAAGAGGAATGGGCAAAAGTTAATAAATTTTCTTTTGAAATCAACATCACCATATCACTAATTAACCAAACAAAAGAATTGAACATTTTTTTATTTCTTTCAAGAAAAAAAAATTAAACAAAATGAAGAAAAAATTGAAATTTAAAAAGACATACATATAAAATTTTTAATTTAAGGGGAGAAAACTCAAAAATTAACTAAATTTATATACAAAAATGTAAAGAACGTGGGTGGCCGACGGGGTGTAGCTCGGCGTCGAGGGGGAGGTGAAGTTGAGGTTGGTTAGGTTATTGCTATTTAGCCATCCATTTTAACACCATTTTATTCCAAAAATAATAATAAATATCATTTTTTTCACCCTTTAAAGTGTAATAAATTTCCTTTCTCTGAACATTATAAAAAAGAGTAATAAATATCTTTCATCTCTCACTTCATTAATACTCTAAATGACATTGAAAAACTCTCTATTTTTCAATTTGTTTCTTTTTTCTTATTTGGACTAAATTGTTTTTTAGAGAAGACTAAAATTATTTAACTCTTTATATTTTTTTTGTTTAACTTATTCCCTGATCTTATAAAAGTAGAATTATAGTTTTTTTTAATTTTCTTCGTTTTTTTTTTGTGTATTTCAAAATATTTATTTATATGAAAGTGAAATTATAAATTTAAATAAACAGTAATATTTTTATATATCATTAAAAAAAATTAAATTTGTTATTAACAATAACATAGTTATACTTTTTTTTTAAATAGGGAAACGTCCATATCACTCACACATTGAAGTCTAGTAATTAGGCAAAGCTTGTTGAATGTAGTTCACTTGTGAAACGCAAATGAACCACTTTAAACAGTATATAATCATCCGAAGGGAAGATAAGAAGCACCGATTAGCTCCTCTTTTATACCAACCCCGATTACACAAGCAATAATTCCTATATAATTTAGTTTATGATATGCTTCCGATAGTGTAGGTGGACTTATTCGCATTTCAAACAAAATCAAAGCAGCATAACCTCACATAAATCACGAGATCTTTCAAGATAAAATCGAATCAAAATTTAGAAACATCAAATTTGAGTTAACAATTCCTAACCGTCGTGAATCGGTTATCTCTTCATCCATAACTTCAAAAAAACCACAAGTTGATTGCAAAATTACTTTCTTTTTTTCTTTTTGGTGTGGGAAAGGTCTTAATTTGCAAGGTGGCGTTTGATTCACTTACGGAGTGGTAGTGATAATAGGAATATGAATAGGAATGAAAATGAAAGTAAAATTATTATATATTTTTTTTGTTTGGTTAGTACTTCAAAATTGTAACTTAAATAAATATTATTTCGTTTGATTAAAAATGACATTGAATGAAATTAATGTATTTTGACCATAATAACATGATTTATTATATACAATAACAATATACAAAAACAAGTTCAGAGATAAAAGGAGAGTATAAATTCTGAGAGAAAAAGATAGTACAATAACTTTAAAGAGAAATATGAGTAATAAACACTACTACAAAATTATCATTTCGCAACTAAACATAGACAACATTCACAAAATACCGCCACCTAATTAAATGCAGAGAAATTAGATGACGGTTTGTAAGTTAAAACTGTCATAAAATAAGGAAAACACTTTATGCGATGGTTCGTAAAAGAAACCGCCGCCTAAAGTTATATTTTGAAAGTCAATTTTTACCTTTAACCGCTGCCTAATCTAATATGTGAAACACATGCATTTCGCATGATTTATTAATACCTTAGGTGGCGGCATAAAACCGCCGCCTAAAGTCTACTAAAAACATATTCCGAAACCCGATTCAACTATAATTTCGAAACCCTCTCTTCATTTCTTCGTTTTTGTAGAGCTTTCTAGCCGTCACCCCAAGCCAAAAACACCCTATATCCTTTAAATTTTTCACAAATTTGAGTGAAAAAAACTTGGGTCTTGTATTGTTTGTTGTATAGAACAAGTATTACTATGTAATTTGTAAGTTCTCTAAACTTTTATTCAAATTTGGGATTTTTTGTAGGTTTTTTGAATTTCTCTAGTTTTTTTTGTTTATATGTTTTCTTATTTGTTGATTCTTTTTAGTTATTTCGAATTTCATCCAGATGAATTATATAGAATGATAGTGAAAATGTGAATATTCATGTAATGTCTTATAGGTGACTGTAATTTGTTAATGCTAACATGCATCTTTTAGTTGTATCTTCGTATTAATAAATTAGAATCACCTAGAAGACATTTCAAAAAAACTCATATTTTCACTACCATTAGGCTATAGAAATCATCGTATCAAACACAAAGCGGCCTTAATTCATTGTGAAACAACCTTAAATGGTTCATCTAGTGGAACTCATAAACAATATTATATTGTGAACTTGAGAGCAAAAAACTTGCAGCTTGATGTTTCAATTGTTGTACTTGTGGATTGTATTGTATTATGGACTATGTTTTTTTCTGGATTATATTTGATTGCATGAATGATTAAAATTTTGGGTAGGGAACAAATTATTTTGTCAATTAAAACAAATAGCTTTAGGCATTACAAAAACTGTCGCCTAAAGTGATACAATATATAGCAATTTTGTTTAACAATCGCCGCCTAAAATACTTTCACCAACGTCGTCCAAAACTAAAACAATAAACGATAGCAACTAAGACGGCTATTTATGTGAAACCCCGAACATGTATCTTCTTAATGAATTATGATTATGCTAAATTCATGTTATTCCTATGTACGAAATTATAACAGTAAATGAGAAGTTTAAATTCGTTTATAAGTATGCGAGTAACGAATTTAAATTATGATACGACTATTATAAAATTATATGTTATATATTACGTAATTAAATATAAAACTATGCTATTACGCAAATTATGTGATTATGTGATTTTATATGATTATGAAATTAATATTTTGTTAAAAAACAAAATATAAAACTAAGAATTTTTAAAAGTATGTTTTAATACTTGTTTTTTTTTTTAAATGAAATGATTTTTATTAATTTAATTTAATTAATTTAATTATAATAAATTAAATTAAATAATATTTTATGATTTATGAAAATAATTATAAAAGAATTATTTTAGTTCAAATTGATAAAAAAAAAACGTTTGGCCAAATGGCAGGTAAGCCAGGCCTCGAGCGGCCCAGCCGTGCCATGCCCAGGTCGGTTGACCAGCACACCTACCCCTCATACAGCCCGGCCCTAAGCGCTAGCACCCGCGCACTGGGCCGCATGCCCTATCCTGCACACGTCCCCTCGTGCAGCACCTAGTGTCCCAGTCTGAGCCACGCCTTGTGCGCAGTGCCCAACGCCCCAGTCTGAGCCACGCCCGCGTGCACCATACAGCTGCACGCTTGGTAGAACGCCTAGGCCGAACGTGTCTACTGGGTCTTATGTTGGCTCGACCCAAAAATGGTCCTAATGGAATTTTAAACCAAATTTCCGCCCACCAAGGTTTAGTACGGTATAAAAACTATTTAATGTCTGAATGAAATTATAAATGACCGTATAGATTTTATGAAAATCGACTCATAATATGTCTACTTGGTAGACCCCCAATTTGGCCAGATTTGGCTATAAATGGGGTGTAGGCCGAACCAAATGGTGCTCAACCCTTCTGTATAGACCAAGCATAGTCCTCACACCAATTTTGATGATAATGAGGATTGGCCAAATGTTGGTATGAGAAAATACCAATGACCATGTGTCCAAAAATGGAGTTTAGAGCCTTGCATGTGTAACCTCAAACTCCACTAATTTTCTCCAGGCGGTGGACTATTGTTTTGGTGAATGAATTGTTCAGAAGACATCACCACATCAAAACAAAAACTCTCTCTCATTCACTCACTTTCTCTCGGCCAGAAGCAAACTAAACCCAGAAAAAGGTTGTTCTTCAATCTCCTTCTTTCTTTTCTCAGCAACAGCAAGCAAAACCCTTCAAGTTTCATTTTTCAAACACTTTTTCAGGTAATTGATTCAAAAACACTTGAATCTATGTTTCTTCAAGCTTAATTTAAGCTTTTATTAACTAAAAATTCTTGCTGGAAATTTGCATAGGAAATAAGGAAATTTCAGCAAGCATCCAAGTTTAAATCAGGAGGAATAAACCCTCACTCCACCC
>WUAT03000004.1:2807864-2818371 GCA_010015005.3 Ulmus americana
GTTAATTTATTATCAAAAGTGTTTAATTTATGTATTAGTACTTAATCAAGTTAAATCTAAAGTTTCACAAAAAAATTGCCAAAAAAAAAAATGTAAATATCCATTAGTTTTTAATTTTTTCTAGGAATATCCACTGAAATCGAAATATGCATCGAAATTTCTGTAAAATCTAAATCCTGATATATCCCGCGATACCGATATTTTCATCATTGGTTATAAGAAATGAAGATGATTAGTGGTTATTCTTGTTGTAAGAATTTGTTATGTAGTTTGTTATATAAGCTGTTATGTATCCGTTAGTTTGTTACCATTTCACATTATACATAACAATTTCTCTCTCTAGCTTCTCATTCATCAGAGCATAGATTCTTCTCATTCTTACAGAAATTTTCTTCAAAACTATGCATCCGTTTGTTTCCCTACTCACAATATTCTCCTTATATTTACAATACTAAGTGGCGTTTGATAAAGATATTTAAAATACTCAAAACCCTACTTGCGCACTATTTCAAAAACTCACCATCTTCTTATTACCTCTCTCCACTATTTTTTAATAAAATATTACCTCTCTCCACCATCTTTTAAATAAAACATTACCTATCGCCACCACCTTACTACTTTTTAATAAAATATTAACTCTTTTCACCATCTTTTTAATAAAATATTACTTCTTTTCACCACCTTTTTAATAAAATATTACCTCTATCCACCACCTTATTACTTTTTAATAAAATATTACTTTTCTATTATTTTTTTAATAAAATATTACATCTCCATTTCTTTTTAATGAAATATTACATCTTCCCATTACATTTTAAATAAAATATTACTTATTTCAATCACATTTTTAATAAAATATTACTTCTCTCTATCACCTTTTTATTTAAATATTATTTCTTTCTATTATGTTATTATTAATTTTTCACTTTTTACAAATATTTTGAGCCAAACACTAGACACTATTACTAGTTCAAATGCTCTGTTTAGAATATTTAACCAAACAAAACATCTATTTCAAATACCCTGATTCAAATACTCTAATTCAAATACTACAAAATGCTGAACCAAATATGCCCCAAGTCTTGTTAATAACATTTTATTCAAGTCTACTTCATTTGTTTCCTCACTTGTTTGGTTAGCTGCACATGAAAAATTTCGAGGAAAACGATACAAAGCTGAAATATGAATCTAATCAAAAATTTTCTAGCACCTTGAGAATTCTCATACTATTAAAACTCAAACATCTTGCTGATATCCCTCGTGACCAAAACTAACCAGGAGATGAATAAAACTAAAATTGAAAGTTGTCTACTTTCATTTCAATCTGAGCTACAAGAGAAAATCTATGGTGTACCCAGTAACCAAGAAATTTTGTCGCATTCTTTCCGGCCAGTTATCAAGCTGTTTTCACCTTCCGGGAAGGAGGTCTTCGAAATATACTGATTAGATCATCAAGGCCCTGTTGATCAAACTTATATGTATTACATACAGAGCAAGGAAACAAATAAAACATATAGAGTTAACTTGGGATAAATGTAAGGATAGTCCCTAAAGTGGGTCGCCATTCCAAAATAACTCATTTTAGCCCCTAATTTGGAGCTTTTTTGTAGGGACTATTATCAGTTACTTTTTACTTTAGGAACCAACTTGAGAATCTTGACCCACATTCGGGGATCACCTGTACAATTTATCCAAGAGTAAATTAAAACAATGAAGTTCATTGTTATAAGGATAGAAGCAATACCCTAGTTGTGATGACAAGAAAACTGAATAGCACTATCAAATACGAGCCGAGAACAAGAAGCAACAGCAAGTCGAACGTCACACTAGCAACCTGTTATTGCCCCACTTGACCATAATTAGGGAATATGACATAATAGTAGTTCAAAACAAAATCTTGAATCTTTTGCAGAAAAAAAAAAACTTAGATTTTGTATTATATCACATCAAACCATAAGATTTCATATATATCGCTAAATCCTCCCTATCAGCGCGTCTTTGGTCAAAATTTATGGGTACCATGCAGAATTAACAAGTCAAAATCAAAGGTATAAGTTTGAATACTTAAATTGGCTCTACCAAACATATAATAAAGATCATCTCATAAAAATAAATTTCCCCCCTTAATTTTGACCAAAATCGCTACGACAGTACTTTACAAAATCTATGAAGTATTAAAGGTTTAGTTTGATATAATCCCAAACCAAAGGCTTTCAAAATCATCAAAAAAGAGGGAGATTTATTAATGATATCACTACAATAAATTTTACACAGTAAACACAAAGAATGAAATTTATTAGGGCTTGATAGTTAAGATTGGTAGACACATAACTAACTCTTAAGCGTCATATCAAATGCAAAATAAGATAATATTAATACCTGATAAATGTTAAGCCTTGCTCTAGCTGAATCATAGAATGTGAATATTCCATCTAGCCCCTCATGTTGCACATTCACTTCACCCGTATGATCTTCTAATTCCTGTAAAGAATAGAGGTAACAAGGAAGAAATAAGACGTACCACTCAGAAAAAAAAGTTACTTTTTTTTTATTTATTAAGGGGGCTTTGATTTATTTGTTGCCCTTAGGTTTTTATTTTTAAGAAAATTGAAGTTATCCAACAGATTACTTTCAAAAACATAAAATCAATATAAGAACAAATAAAAAGCTTCTTCATTTTTTTATTTTTATTTTTAACTTGAGAAACAAAACAGAATTTATTTCTATTGTTCATATTCTAATAACAAAGAAGAATTTTATATAAAATAAATTTCCTATAACTTTCAGAAACTTCTACTCCAATTAGTAGTTCATAATATATCAGAAAAGATATTTTACTTTATCATACAATGAACATAAATATTTATCATGCTCTCCAGTAATGTCATTCAAGGTGTTTCCTGGGTTGTTTTTTTTTTTTAAAAAAAAAAAAACTCTCTAGATTCTTAGATAAATTTAAAAACATAAAAGAAAGTTTTGCATAAAATACATGAAGATAGATAGCAAAACCTTTTTCAATGCCAAGACAAATGGATCATTCTTTGATAGGAATGGAGCCACTCGAGGTGTTTGTGACAGAAACTCCAACCATGATCTAACGTAGGAAGGATTTATAGCTAAACTACTGTTATCTGCAAAGATTTGAATGTTCTTTTCTTGGTATCCATAAATATGCCTCTGCATAAAAATATAGAAAAGATTGCATCAGAGATTAACTACTATGAGAGTTAAATTATTTACAAACTCTTCTGTAATTTTCCATGTAATGTGATAGTTATATTGCAACATTATGCAGCAAAGTCATATTTTAAAATCATCATTTTCAAACACCTAGTGTTCAAGGTGCTTTCTACATTAATGTCACCCTAAGTATCGTCATTTCATTATTAATTAGTTATGTGCAAGAGAAAGAAAGGTAGAAATCTATATGTCAAGGAAAAAAAAATCCTATAGTAAGGTTTCAATTCGCTATCCAATTATAACCAACAATATCATGTGCGAGAAACCTACACTCTAACTCATCCCAGGATATTTCTTTGCAAGATTTATTGCATGTATCAAGCATTTGTTTTTTGGATAATGGGTACACAAATTCCCATGTTTAAAGACAGCACACTAACCAAAAAATTCAACAGCAATCTTAAGATACAACTGAAGAAACAAAGTCCTGAAAAATGGGATTTCAAAAAGCAAATGTGTGTGGGGTGGGAGGAAGAATATTTCCTTGCTACGATACCTAAGTTTCATAGATAAGCATATTGCACCTATAACAATGAAACTAAAGAAACAGATTCTACATACCCAAAAGAAGATCCCGTAATGGAATATCCTTGAAAACTAACAATGAGGTATTCATTAATCCATAAATATATATCATAAGCTTTGGGTATGAAAGAATAATAGATCATTGCAGAGCTAAATAGAATAATTAATCATCAAGATCTATGAATGTATCCATACCGCTAAACTCTCAGCAACTAACTTGACACTTCTGATTACCACAGCTTCATTCACAAAAACTCTGTAGAAAACCACCGTCTTATTATTTGGCCACCTATAAGAGAATGGAAAACCAGGCAATAAGAGAAGAGGATATGAGATACAAAAACCTGTTATCAACCATAGCTCCTGTTCTTTCTAACAATTCAGGAGCAGTGGAGAGTTCAGAGAGGGTGGCAGCAGTAACTCTCAGTCTTGAAAATTGTTCATGCTCCCAAGCTACCTACAACATATCAGTCGTTTAAACAGGCAGTCTACACAACAGCATACAGGAGAAAATCAAAGGCACAAAATAATAATGCCTTTTAGGATATGCTAAAACATCAGATGCAACAGGGAATCTGAATGATCATAAGCTTGTAAGATTTCAGTATCTTCAGTTCTCTATTTTTCTTTCCATGGGTAAGATAAAAGTAACTACAAGTTTAGTTGCTGTAAGAAATAGAGAAAAACTCTATGGAGAACAAATGATTATAAAATTAGATTCAGCATAAATTGAAGAGGCAACGTGTGATAGAGGATTCTTATATGTGAATAATGCCAATCATGAATCAAAAGTTATGAACAATTGAAAAACATAGTCTAGGTTCAAAAGTAAGTTTTTCTAACTTTCTCAACCATTCTTCATGATTTTATAACCGTGTGCACGTAGATGTTGTCAAAAATTAGAAAGAAAACAAAAAAACTCACACAAGTACAAAAGAAAAGAATGTCTTTTATTTATTTATTATTTTTATTTATTTATTATTATTATTAAAGTTCAATGCCCTGAAGGATTAATTTAAAATAACTGTTACTATTTCAAACCAGAATCAAAAGAATATTTGCCTTGCATAGCAAATAATACTTAATTATTTATTACTGAAAAAAATTCTTATATCTGATCACTACTATAGTAAATTTCATGCACATATACTTACTCGAGGATTTGAAATATTTATTTTCTTGTGCTTCAGACCGACTTTAACTCCCAATTCTTCTGCTACATTAGAGAACCCCTACCAAAATAAATAAATAAATAAATATCCATGAGACCAGACCATAAAGAGTTAGCAAAGTAACTTCTTATTTGATGGTAACTCTAAAACCCATTTGTCAAAATATTATTAGCTTACTTCAAAAATTTGCTTAATGTAGGCATTTTCTGGAGGCTTAGAGACATGAATCCATAACTCGTTATCCCATGAGCCAATACTATTCAAGCAAATGGCATAGTCAATACTCTCACGTAGACGTTGATCGAAACTCCGAAGCCACTGCAATATGTAATAGTAAATACTATGATAAGTGGACCATGACCAACACTAGTAAATGGGAAAGACACGACAAACTTCGAAAATAGAAATGGAAACTGAATACAACAAGAAAAGATAAGCACCTTTTGAGTTCCATTGTAGTTATAGGGTCCCCCAGAAGTCAATCCAAAAAGTAAATTGTACTTCCCCCTTGTTTTAGGATTTGAATATAGAACAGAGAATAACCTTGCAATTTCAAGAAGTGCCACAGCACCGCTTCCATTGCTGTCACTTCCCACCGATAAGGCCTACAAACATGAATATTTTCACACCTTTGCAGTAATTCATTATTCATAGAAGTTTTTTTTTTTTTTTTTTTTTTTTTTTAATTATTTTCTATATTTATGAAATATGTGAATTACATACCGGGGCAGCCCCAAAAGTATCATATGACGCCACGATGGCAATAGTTGGAAGTTGATTATCTCCTTCTGCTTTCAATCCTGGCAACCATCCCTGTTATCATTCATAAGAAAAACTAATTTACGAACTTAAAACTAGCAAGCCAAACACTTTCAGAAGGCTATCGAAATAGGTACTGAAGTAGGTGCCTGAATGTTTGTGATGGAAGGTGATGCAATCTTCTTAGGTTCTGGAACTGAAACAACAAGCTTATATCTGCAACAACACACCATAAGACAAATTACATTGTTATTAACATGACTAAAACTACCTGAAAGGAAATAAGAAACAATTATCTTGATTACTATCAATCCAATAATGCACAAACAAATAAAATAACAAGAAAACGAATCGAAAAGAACAAATGACTTATAGCAGGAGATAAATACAACAATACAAAAAGAGAAATTAGAGAGCTCTTCGTCTAAAATTATCATTGAAACAGAAAGGCACGTCAACTGCAAGCGTAAATTTGAGGGCCATCAAAAGTAAGGCCTTTATCACACGGAGATATGTTGGGCAAGACCTGTGCATGCAGACAAGTAGGTTTCTTGAATACCCTAATCCGGGATGGGAATACATGCTATCATCTAACCTAAAATATTTGCACATGCCTACATTACCATAAGTCACCTCATAATGCATCAAATGACAAGTACGAATTCAGTATTCATTTCCTTCACTTACATGAATGTTTGGTTTAGCAAAATTGATTCTGTATATATTGCTAACGGTAGACTTCCAAAAGAACTATGTAAACATTATTAAGTCTGCTTGTGTTGTTTCTCTGAGGGAAATAATATTTCAGGAAGAATAAAGGTAAGTTAATCAATCACATCTTTATGTTATTTATTCCTTGAACACCAAGGGAGATAGCAAAATTTCCTTGGTAAAATACTTGAATTAGTACATTTTTTAAGTCATAGTATATGATACAAATGCAGAACATGGTTCACAACAAAGTTTTCCTTGGGCATATAATGCTTGAAAAACAATGCAAAACTAATAAAATTGTGACAACTTTAGGAGGTCTCTTTGGAGAACCCCTATCTTGACCAGCAAAAGTTATACACTTACCCGCCAGTGGTTGCAGTGGCAGGTTGACCAGTGGCATCATTCCTTTTGATATCAGCCAAAACAGCCTCAATATCATCGTCCTCAAAAGTAAAATATACAGGATACTGTAAAATAACACACCAGGAAGGATATTTATTTTAGAAACAATGAGAAAATTTCATAAGCATGTTTTAAATCCTACATCTGGCTTCCTGGATCAAATATCAAAAGGACAGCACAATAGGTAAACTCAAAATTATGAGGAAATGGAACTAAATTTCACTAACAGAACTCGGAAATATAGATCCAGTGGAATGATATTCTGCTAAATATCAATAACTGCTAGTTGTGATCATTTCCCATTTCTAAGCCAAAAACCCCCTAGTTGTGGTCATTTTCCCCAGTCGACTATAGAAAGGCAGGGAAGAAAACACCAGGCACAAAATGATAAATCAAAAGAAATGAAACCAATTAAAAAAAAAAAAAAACTAGCACAAAAACTAGCTTGCAACATTAAGTAAGGGTGACAATATATGGTTAGAATGAGGATATGAAGCGGGACTGCTAGGGGTAGATATTTTTTGGCTAACTAAAATAAAACAGCTGGTTTAGGGTAGAAGAAAGGGAAAAGAATGGATAAAAGGGAAAGACTGCCAGCATCACACTAGTAGGGTTGTAGGCATCACTCTTGGAATCTTTTGGTAACACACCAAAATGGCACTAGGCATCACCCCAACAAAACTATTCAGCGACTAGAGAGATAATTTCTGAATATTCCTGTCATATTTCTTATAAGTGCAGCATAGAAGTTACAACCTTATGTATAGTGGCTAATGACAAATTGTAACTCATAAGTCATAGTTTTGGACAATTTAAACTCAACAAAATCTCTTCAAACAAACAATAATATTGACTCTAGGACTAATTGTAAGCTCAAAAGTAAACACTCTTTATTCTAACTTTTAAATGACCATAAACTCTCAATTATAAGTGACTCTTGAAATTATAACTTAAAGACAATAAAAAAAAACACCCACAATTAAACACGCAAATCTCTCATAGGCCAAATCCAATTCTGCATTAGGATATTATAGAAAATGTCATTCCACTACAGCTCAACAACACACTCATAAGTAATTTGATTCAAATGAAAACACAAGAAGGGGAAAGAGGAACAGGAAAATTGAGGTGTTAAACTTTAATATACAATATTAGTTTGGAGATTTTTAAAACATAGATTGAAATGAAATTGATGAATACCAAGTTGTGATTAAATTTCGTAAAGCAGTAAAACAAAGCTGAAACAACAGCATGCAGGGCATCAAGCAATGTGCACAAAAATATCATAGACCAGGTAGAAGAAAAGTTAGACAAAAACAGCACCAATAATAGGTTATGAATATCGAAAGAGCATATGAGAATACATGTCTGTTTTACTTACTGGTATATTTGAGTGAATGAGGAACTGTTCTAACTCTGCCAGTACATTCTTGGTCTGCAATTTATCATGATCTTGATGATTACTCCCTACACCATCTTTATTCTCAAAATTGAACATCTGGGGAAGCAGAAATAGAATGCCTCCCAGAGGTTGTCTTTGAGAAATATACTCTGCAACATGGTTGGCACAAAAATTCATGACTGGAATCAGAGAAAGAAAAAAGGTATACAATCTTCTCAAATAAACTACACGCCAGACAGAGCTCATAAACAGTCAAAAATCAATTCAATCAAAGATATCTTCATCAACACTCTCCACTAAGTGACCAAGTGACCCAAGATCAAATCTTGAAGCAACTCCATTATGTAGGGGAAGCACTAAAGGTCAGGCATATAAGCACACAAAATTATAGTTCCATACCCGAAACCAATCATAGACCTCAGTCTTTTGGTCAACGACAACATTTTGTTTAAGGCCAGAACTTGAATTAGCAAACAAGTGCAAAATCCCAACTCTAAGTCCAAATCAACTGTTAGACAAAGAAACAGTAGCAATTATACTCGATTCTACTTAGAGGGTATTCTCAAAATAAAAATCTTCACCATTGGATATGAAAACAACACAAATATAACATAGAAATTGTTTGAAATTAGATTCAAATAGAGTGAAAATCAACTCTTAGACAAAGAGACAGTAAAAATTATACCCGATTCTACTTAAAGGGCATTCTCATAACCAAAAATCTTCACCATTGGATATGATAACAACACAAATATAGCAAAGAAATTGTTTGAAATTAGATCCAAATAGAGTTAAAAACAACTCTTAGACAAAGAAACAGTAGCAATTATACCCGATTCTACTTAAAGGGTATTCTCATAACCAAAAATCTTCACCATTGGATATGCATACAACACAAATATAGCACAGAAACTGTTTGAAATTGGATCCAAAGGGGAAATCAGATCAAACAAAGGTTACCTTTGACGAAGGACATGTTGAGTTCCCGGAGAGGGATGATGAGGACGGTGCGGGATAGATCAGCGCCGGGAGGAAAATGCATAGAGCCAGCATGGTGATTGAGGCCTGCCAGACGAGATCCAAAGGGAACACCGGAGATATCGTATTGAATCAAACGGTAGACATCGACGACGGTGGCGCCATCGCAGAGCTCAGCGCAAGCCAATAGTACAAAGACGAGCTCGATCACGGAGTAGAACGATTCCAAGACTTGGCGTTCGCGGCCTCTCCTTTGGCCCATTTTCTATCAGGAGAGAGAAGATGGGAAAGTGACGGAAAATCGATCTGGAAAAACTCGGAACTTTGTCAAAGCGAGTCTGGCTAGTCGCTGGGCTGCTCCGAGTGTGAGAGCGCAGTTTGTTTGTTTATTTTGTGGATTTTCGTTTTTAATTATCTAATTATTGAATTTAATCAAAACCCACTTGGCCATTTATATAAAAATAACTTTAAAATTATCACCATCCCTAATAAGATTTAGAATTAGATTTTTGGGTGCCCTAGATTTTTCCTTCCATTCTTTCCATTAATTGATAGGCCTAATGTACTCCACACCCCCTAAATTATGAATTTTTTACATATTGCCCCTCGTATCCGAAAAAAGACTGTAATACCCCTTGAATTTTCATTTTATCTACTTATAGGACAAAATTGTTAAAAAATCATTGTTTTCCTGCGTCTTTTTCCACATATTATTCAACCTCAATATTAAAAATCACTCCAAAAATGCTTTTCTATTAACTTTAGGTTTAAAAAAAGATGAACTGAAACAATAATTTTTAACAATTTTGTCTCTTAAGTAGATAAAATGAAAATTCAGGTGGTATTACAGTCTTTTTTGAATACGGGGGGCAATATGTAAAATCGCTCATAATTCAGGGAGTGCAGAGTACATTAACCCTAATTAATAATAAAAAGTTAGAATTTAGTTGTTCTTTTAGTTCCACATGATTGTTATCTTAGCCAAAAACTCTAATGCATTTGGGATTTCTCTAATGCCATTTCCATTAATCTTTTTTTATCAACACTAGTTTTAGTAGGTGTTACACACATATTGTATATATAATTGAAGATTTAATAGTATATATTTAATATTATAATTAGAATTTATAATTTAATTTTTAACTATAACTAATTATAAAACCAGAAATGAAATAAATAAGAAATATTTATGTGTAGTGTCCATAGAGGACAAAATTAGATAGAAAAGTTTAACCTAGTGTAGGGGGTGAATTCTACAATTGAATATCTTGTGGTATGTTGGAGCCACCGACAACCTGTTTGACCTGCGAGACAG
>WUAT03000004.1:2820667-2831221 GCA_010015005.3 Ulmus americana
TTTTCCTTCCACAAATATAGTTTCGGCTCTTTCTCTTTTTCTCGCTATTACGAGAACAAGTAGCTAAGTGGCAGAAGAATAGAAAGAGAAAGGGCCATAATAGCATATTCTAAAATTCTTTTTAACTATTATGAGAAAGGGTTATATTTTTAAATATTCACAATACTTTAAATTTTTAGTTTCGACAGCTTTTAGAGTCTACAATACTTTTAAAGAATTATTAGAAGCAGACCTTTAAATGCATTATTAGCCCTTTATTAACAAACCATGGAGCATTTCCATCCTAAATTTCTCTTGATATTTATAAAATTTGTCCCCAATTTATCAGTTTTTTTCTTCTTCTACGTTTATTTAATTTTTATTTACGTAATTTAAAAAAAAAAATACTAGAAATTTTATTTAAACCTAAAAATAAAAAAATAAATAATAAATAAACTGAGTTTTGATTAAAATTTCAAATTAAACCACCAAACAGGATTCCCAAAGAAAAATTAATACGATAGCATCTCCTTCACGCCAGCCTTCTCAGCCTTGCTTATTGTGTTGCTACTTGTAACCTTCTTGACCATAACTTTCGATGGCTGTGGGGGATAAGCCTCGAAATGACTATTCTAACCCGACGATTTAGAATTTTCAAGAAGAATATCACAAATTGTAGGGGCAATACTGACCAGTTAATTTCCTTTGCTTTTTTTGTTTTGTTCCCGTGTTCATTTCTCGACTATTTTACCTCGGAAGTCAGAAAACAAAGAGAAGAAAAGAAAATTTGTGCACAAAAATGGCAACAGCACTACTATTAGTCCCTCCCATTTGTTCTACATCTTTTCTGGATAATGGGCAGCTAAGAATCCACCTCTCTTCGCCAAAACGCTTTAGAGTCAGAGCCCTCAAAGAGAAAACAGACCAAATCAAAACCCCTTCTTCTTCTTCTTCTTCTGCTGAGGAGATTACAAAAAAGTATGGTCTTGAAGCTGGTCTTTGGCAGGTACCCATTTTGCTATCTTTGTCCTTTCTGTGTTCTTTCTTGTTATTTAATATTTCAATTTCTTTATGTTTGAAATTGTTAGATTTTTAGTTCAAAAGAGAAAGAAAAGAAAGGTTCGGAGAAGAAGAAATCAAAAGGGGACGAAGCCAAAGAGCTGTTGGCAAAATACGGAGGAGCCTACCTGGCCACTTCCATTATTCTCTCTATCATCTCCTTTTCCCTCTGTTATGTTCTGATTAGCGCAGGGATTGATGTCCAAGCTTTTCTACAAAAGGTAAATTTAAATCAGTTACCTGAGTTAATACAGTGACAGATACTACAGCCGCTGTAACGATTTTCATTTATTTTCAACCCTTAAAAAAAAAAGATGGCGTTTGTCCCATTATAATTTTAACTTATATATTGCAATAAATATGTTATGCTACAAATTGGTTAACTTGTTTTTTAACCCTTCATTTTCAGGTGGGAATTCCGGCGAGCGAGACCGGAGAGAGAGTAGGAACTTTTGCTTTGGCTTATGCCGCCCACAAGGCTGCATCTCCTATAAGGTTTCCTCCAACGGTAGCTCTTACTCCCATTGTTGCTAGATGGATTGGAAAGAAAGTCGAAAAACAAGACTAATTTTTTTTCTCTTTTCTTTCAAATGTTGCAAATGCATAAGATTTTGTCCTCTATAATGCACCAAATCATCAACTTTTAATACCCATCTCTCGCGCTTGTTCTGATTCCTGTAAACTTAATAATATACAGAGATGAAGTTTCTTATTTCCCACTAGATACATTGATTATATATGTCAACTGTACAACGAACCAATTGCCTCCCTCCATTTTCAGTTTCCTTAATTCGAGAGGCAGCTTCCATCCAACTGTGAAATGGGGGCATGGTTGGACTTCATAGGTTGTCCTACAAAAGCTTGTGAATCCTCAAAAAACTAGAGATTCTAAGTACCAGAAGGATCAGCGGTCGAAGGTAGTTCGGGTGGATTAGATGGAGTTTGAGGCCCCGGCGTGCTCACATTAAGCATTGGATAGTCTTCAGGGAAGTCCAAATCATTCCATTCAACCGTAGCTATAGTTGAAGAGTTAAGAAATTGAGATTAAAAAAAATTGTATTTAGATGAAAGGGAAGAGATGGGTAATATCATAAAGAAGAGGATACAATCTGTTCTCCACATGTCTGTGATGCTAACATCAACATCTGTTAAGAGCCAGTAGTCTGCGTCGCTCTGTAGAAAAAACAGAACTCAAAACATCAACACCTGATTGATCTTAATCTTTACTAATAAATAAAAGTGCAAAGGTTGCTTGTGTTTTATTGTACTTTGCAGTCTAAAGAAAGAAAAAATCAAGATAATCAAACATGAACTTACATCAACTTCAGAGGGAACAATCTTCATCATCCCATGTGAGGGATTTGAATCTAGACAAATCCCATCATCAGGTTGTCCCTTCTCTTGAATCTCCATAACTCTGTTCTCTGTAACATCGGTTGTTGCTAGGTTCTCATTAATTCCAGAGCTTGATGGAAGGTTTGTGGGCCCCTGAACCCCATTAATCTCCTCGAATTTTTCTTCAAATTGACTGGAAAAGGAAGACAGAATTAGAACATTTTGCTCAACTATGCCACTAAGGAAATCAAATTTATAGACAGAAGAAATAGTACCTGACAAGGTAAACATCTATGGGACCCATGGTGCTTCTTAGGACTATCCTATATCTCCTTTGGGGATAGTCGACAACCTGATAAAGAATTAAAAAGCTCTAGTGAGACTCATGCGTGTAGATGGACAATGTAGAGATTTATTATAGCTAGTCTGCTGAAAATACCTCTTCAGGATCTGGGACTTCAAGAGTTGTTCCATGAGGAGCCTTTATAGCAATTAAGGTTTGATTCTGACAGAGCCAACAAATTATGTATTAAGCTAAGCAGAACAGCTTGAATGGCATACGTACCAAGCATATAGGATACAAAAAACAGCAGAGACAAAGAACTAACCTGGAAGCAGGGTAGTTCTTTGATGTCTTCCTCAGTGACAAATAGCCATCTAGGAGAGGAAAATGTATACAGGTAAGAGAAAGAGAGAATGGCCATTAAAACGACGGGCTAGTGCAGAAGTAATTGACTAGTGAGGAATTTAGAAAGGTTAAAGTAACATACTTCTGGTTATTTTCATCTTCACTCAGGTCTCTCAATTTTTCTTGCATATCTCTGCCAGCGCCAGGTTTCAGTAAAATAATAAATTTAAAAAGAAAAAGCAATATAACTGAGATAGCATTTCGAACAAGAATTTTCAGACCACCTTATTTGCTCATCTAGCCTACGCTCTTCAAGCGATAGATTTTCAACTTCTGCCTGCAGATGAAAATGTTTCAGTAAGAAATTTCTTCACCATCAGGAGGAACATGGAGAAGTCATCTTAATACACCATGTGACTAAGAAGTAATGATTTGAAGCATGATCCATTCTCAGATTAATATATCATGCTAAATTTATAAATTCAACTTAAAAACCCACTACACATATTTGAGTTAACTAATATAATTGCCTTTGAATGAATTGCCAGTAAAGCAAGGGATTTCCAAGTATGGAGCAAGTTATTTAATAGTAAGACAGACTGGAATATAACCCAACGGAATACACACCCCATGGTGAAACTATAGCACTGGGAAGAACTCAAGCAAGCACAACAACTTGGCACACAAGAAATGATCATACTCAGACTCACAATTGCTTCCCGAAATCTAAATGCTGCCATTTACACTAGCACAGTAGTATTGACACTTGATGGAAGAAATGAAACAAAATTACAGACGCAAAGAACCACAAGATGAGCAAAGCCTCAACCATCAAGCATCAACATGACAAGAAACAAGTTATGTCATTCTGTACCTGTAAGCTAGGATAATTGTCATCCATGTCACCTGATCTCGAGACATCAAGTCCCCTGAACAATCATGTCACTCAATTCATTAGCATTTGAGTAATTTCTCATATTCAGTATATTTTAAACTTTCACATTGTAATAAAAAAAATATTAATCAAACTCCATACTTCCATTGAATTCTATTTTTGAGCTTCTTCTCTATTAGACCAATTCCTTCAAGAACATTTGTTATGTCATATATTCGCCTCTTTTGCACCTGTAGCCATAAATGAGTTTCAGCATCATTATACTACAAGAGATGCATAACCGATACAGAAAAAGGAAGAGTCACCTCTAAAGTATCAGCAGCTTTATTCAGATCTAGTATACCATCTTCCGCATGTTTGATCAGATTGATGAACTTCTTGGTCAAGAGACCTGAACAGAAATACAGTATATTGTCACTCTTAGTCAAATGCTAAAAACCACCATACTACTAAAAAGCTTTAGCAAAATTAACTAAGAAATAAATAAAGTAACAAGGCAAACATAGGAATTATGTTACCTAGTGAGCTGTCATAACGACAAGGACCGGCTGGGGTAAGATTGGTGGCAGAAGGAGAACCTGTACAATTGGACAGAAATTTCTCACTGAATATGCCAGTATACGTGATGAAAGAAATAACAATGATAAAGCTATGAAAGAATTTTTATTGAAGCAACTAACCCATTGGTTCGTGTTGATACTTTTAGGGACATATAACCAGAACCCAAATATTATTTTGAGCTATACAGTATTGAAATATAATAACCAGAGCATAGTTTTTAAAAAAATAAATCCTGAGTAGTAAATGCTCACCAACATTCGAAACAGGAGTTTGAGGTCCGGATTTACTGCATTTTGTTAGTCTTGATGTTTTGTTTGTCTTCCCTGACTTTATCGACACAGGAGTCTGAAAGGGGCTGTTAGCTACTTCAGCATGCCTAGAACCAGCTGCCCTATCGCTAGATTCTGCTTCATAATCTGCCACGTCGCTCCTCCGCTTTAGCTGCTAAGACACCATTAGTTCCTCAAACCACAATTAAATACATGCGAATGTACACTAACACCTCTTAATTCAACAGTAGCTTATGTTTCCAAAGAAAAACAGGAAAATTTTAACTTCTCAAGTAAGTAAAGTCCAATGGTTAGTCTAAAATAAAATCTAAAATCTTAGCAATTAGAACACCAAGTTTTGCATAAAAACCAATACCAACACCACAACATCAATAATAATAAATTAATAAATAACAGAAGAGAAAACCAATAAAATTTAGTAATTCAAACCAACTAGCAATAAGCATACTAGTTCTTTATTTTATTTTATATCATTCTGTGAAATAAACAAGAGGCACAAGTCAACTTAAATACTATTGCAGCAAGAATCTTTATGTTCAGAAATCTATGAGCATCAAAGCTATGGAATTTCACTTGCTGAAAGGTAAATAGCACTTCTCAAGCCTAATTCTCTCCTATATACCCTTTCTAGATACACCAAAAGTTCAGAAGGATAGAAGACAACAGTAACACATAATGACAATATAACAGAGAAGATCCATATGACAAAACAAAACCATATCCAATTCTTAAGGTATAAAAAACAATATCTCTATGTTATGACTGATTTACAGATTACAGATATAATTTTTCATAGCTTTGAGCAACGCTCTAGTGGCCAAACACTAAAGATTTGTTAATCTCTACATTTTAGTAACTTTTAGTACTTCAACTGCAAATTCATAGGACAACACATCAAGCTCCATTTAGCCACTACTACTTGAAATAGGCGTATCAAATTGGGATCTGAAGAAATTTAACACACATTCCCAGAAGATATAAAAATATTCAATTTTATTGGGATCATAAAATTAGAGGGCTATAGAATAGACTGAAGTTAAAGCTGTTCTTCAATTAAGGACATAGTCGGTTGATACATCTAACTCAAAATTAAACATTCATCATACAATTATTTGTCATTTCAGTTATAACTACTTATTCCCAATAAGAAGAAGAAAACTATCTTCAAAGGTAGTTTTAAGTTACAAAGACGGACAACATTGTTAAATGGTAAAGTGAGAAGTGAGAACCAAGGAGTGGATGCATAAAATTCAACCATAATCCAGAATGTAAAATAACTTTTTCTATCACACATATAATAAGGCATAATTTGGTCAATTTATGCTGATTATAATATTGGCCTTTAACAGCAACATGTATTAAAGAGCCAAAATGCAAAAAACCAAGCCATCCCTAGATGCATTATCAACACATATTTCAATCAATAAAACCACAACAATTACCAAAAGTACAATTATAAGGATGTATTAATAATGTCAAACATCCCAATTGAACCAAAAATGAACTGATAACTAGTTAATAGTTAATACCAGTTACTGGAGTTCCCATCAACTCATAAATTACCAAATCCCAACTGAACCAGAGTATAACAACATGATAACTTGAATTAGAACACTTTGAAATAAAAAACTATTCACAAAATTGTTACTTTCAGTGAAGCCGAAGCTCCGGGAAGTGATCGAAGCAAATAAACAACAACAACCAGATCTAAACACTATCATCTAATCAAATAGTTCAACCCTACTAAGTAATCAAAGAATTAAAACCCTCAACAAGAAAATTAACCCCAAAAGAACGAAAATTTAAGCGAAAATCGAAAACGAAAGAAAGACTTACTGGGGCCTTAACAATAATGGAATCCGTTTCGTTATCAGTGAGTCGGTGAGAGTCAGAAGCGAACCGGTGATAATCTCCAGGAACTGAAAAGAGCGGCTTCATAGATGAAAAAGGGAGCTGCCGCTTCAAAGGCTGCATGATCTGCCCCGACGGCGGCACCGGCGGGTTCGGAGAGCGCGAGCCGGACATGGAGCTTGCCCGAAGCAAGGATCGAGTCTTTGGAAGGGAAGAGGAGGGAGAAGAGATCGAGAGGGTTTTGGGAGAATTGGAAATGGAAAGGAGGAAAATTGAGAGAAGGGGGTTGGAAGAATTGGAGGGAAAATTTGGATGAGGAGAAAAGGAAAAAGGGATTGAGACGTTGGGGTGGGATTGAGATCTGGTTAACTGGTGTTTGGGAGAAAAGAAAAGAAAAGAAAAATAAAAAAGCGGGAGAAAGTGAGAGAAGAAGAAAACGAGGGAAGGCTGGCTGGAAGGAGGGAATTTGGTTCGGATATAGATGTGGAGGGAAGCACTTATATTATTATTATTATTATTTTAACGTATTTCTATTTTTATTTTGTCCTATCCTATCTAGAGAGATGATAATTATTTTTTAAAATAAGTATGGTTTTTTTTTTTTTAACAATCAAGTACAGTTATTATTTTCTTTTACTGGTTTTTTTTTTTTTTTCTTTTACAAGAAGCAGTAAGTTTCATTAAGAAAAATATTTACGTACAAAATACAAAGAAAACGTGACAAAACATATACAATAGGTCCTAAGCTAAATAAAGGGACAATTATAAAAATATTATTTGAAAAATATCATGATAAATTTTTTTGAAAAATATTATTTTTTATATTTTTTAAGATTAAAATTTTGAAAAATATTACTTTTTATTAAGAAAAATATTTACATACAAAATACAAAGAAAACGTGACAAAATATGTACAATAGGTCCTAAGCTAAATAAAGGGACAGTTATAAAAATATTATTTTTTAAAGATATTATTTGAAAAATATCATGGCAAAAAATTTTGAAAAGTATTATTTTTTATATTTTTTAAAACTAAAATGTCATATGTTTGTAAAGTCAACCAGTTGTTACTTTTTATATGAAAGTCAACCAGTGGTTACTTTTTAGATGAAAGTCAATCAATAGTTAATTTTCGATCCGTTGTTGAAAAACTAACCGATGGTTGATTTTTGGTCGGTGGTTGAAAATCGGTTAAATTTTTGTTGATTATTGAAAATCCAACAACTGGTTGCTTTTTCAAGATAAAAGCAAGAAGGTTGAAGATGAGAGGAAAAATATCTTAAACATGATAAAAATAAAAAAAAAATTAAATAATGTGATATAAAACAAAGATAGGCTGACAAAAGTGATATTATGCCTAATTTTCTCTAAATAAGTCAATATTATTGATATCAATACAATTGAAGCTCAACTAAAAAACTCGAATAAAATTTCCAACTTGAGAAATAGTTTGGTATAGTAATGTTGATAGATGTTAAGATCTTGAGTTCATTGGACATTGCTATTCATTTAAATAAAATCCTACCATGATATCTAAATTTACATGAAAAATCTACTGTCTTGTACAAAAGTTTAAGCAAAAAGCTTATCACCGTAGAAATGAACTTATTATAACAAAACAAAGCCCGTATTTATTTGCGATTTAGAATACCATGTTTGGTATGGTATTCTAAATATTGCAACATATTTATTTCTCTGTTTAGAATACTACATTATGTTTGTTTTTAGTTTAGAATATCATGTTTAAAATATTATATTCAGAATACCCTATTCAAAATACTCATAATTGTTTAAAATAATCCAAAAAAAATCTAAATAATAATAATGATAACAATATTGATAATAGTACCGGAAATCATAATGATAACGATACGATAATTGTAATGGTATTAATAATGATAATATTAATACTAATATGAATGATAATAATAATAATAATTGTAATAGTATTAGTAATGACAATAGTAAATAGTTAATGATAATTGTAATAATAATAATAATAGTTATAATAACAATGATAATTGTAATGGTTACTGTCACTGTAATAATATTAGTAACGGTGATAATAATAATAATAATTAATTGGTAATGTTAAATGTTGTTTCAATACCCAATTAGTTAAAATATATATATACACGATGAGTGATAAACTTTTGTAATTAATTTCGTATAAATAAATAATTTATCAATAATTAATTCAAAATAAAGAAGAGAAAAAAGTTATTAAATGTTCAATTACAACTTAAATTAAATTAAATCAATCCAATTAAACAATGAAAAAATTAAAAAATCAAATCAAATACTCTATTCAGAATAATGTTCTAACTTTTCGGATCCTCATTTTCGCTTACATCCCCTATTATTTTATTTAGGGACACAGATGGAGAATTCCCTATAAGGGACAGATCCCCGTTAGGTTTCTTAATATATTTTTTTCTTAATTTTTTGGAATAAAATTGAAGTATGTTTTTATAATGTTGAAAATAAAATAGGTTAAATATGTGAGTATTTTAGTTGGTTTTAATGACTTTTGAAATAAAAAATAAAAAAGTGGGTTGAGTATTTTATTAAGATGATAACCAAATCATAATTTTATTATGTTGTGAATTTTGGTTGGACTATAATTTTATTAAATATGTAATAATCTATATATATATATATATATAACCGGGGACGGGGCTAGAGTCAAAATTTTCATAAATACCATCCCCTGTCAATAAATTTTTATAAATACCATCCCTGGACCATTCTTTAAATTTTACTCCCCATCTCCGGACCATTAGAGGCGGGTCCCTGCGGCCCCCGTAGGGAAAATTGTCATCCTTATTCCAAACACATATTTTGTTTAGAATATTATTCTAAACATATATTTTGTTTATAATACTCTATTTAGAATACCATGTTCAGAATACTATTTGCACATATCATGTTTAGAATACTCCGTTCAGAATACTATTCGAAATACATATCTTGTTTAGAATACTCTGTTTAAAATATCATGTGCAGAATATTATTTTAAACACATATCTTGTTTATAAAACAATTTTTAAAATATCATATTTAGAATACCATGTTTAGAATATTGCAAAATTACAAACTAAATAGTCTCAAAGTTAAATAATAAAGAAACGAAACCCAAAAGATAGTCGCCTGAGAACATCGGACGCAACCTCCAAAAGCTGTTGTTTATTCCGGTAGAGTTGTAAAATAAACGATTGATTAACGAACCTATACGTACAGCCAACATTATGGTGACTTAAAGCTTCGGTGATGCTAGAAAGAAAGTAAAGAAATTATACTAGAAAGATATATCATTATTGTTATTTTTATCTTATTATTAGTTCTTTTGTGTATATTTTATATGTTGCTCTTGCTTTTATTCAATAAATAAAAAAAAATCAAGAATGCCGGATGGTATATACTACTCTAGTTGGTGAGATCTTTAAGATCCTAGCTAGTATGTTAAAAAAAGAAAAACAATTAAAATTTAATTTAAGTAACTCTATATGCACTAAATATATATATATAATAACTTTTTTTTGGTAGAAATAGATAAATAAATAATTCCTTTTTGAAAAAAATATATATAAATTATAATTAAATATACGGGTTTCCCGTAAAAAAATTTAAATATACGGTTTTATTCTTTAAAATAAAAAAAGCATACGGTAATTTCAAAATTTTAGTTTATAAAATATCCGATCTAGAATTAATATCTAATGCGGTGGCAAGTAACGGAATTAAATAGTCAAACGCATAAATTTTTTTTTTTGAAATTAATAGTCAAACGCATAAATTTTTTTTTTGAAATTAATAGTCAAACGCATAATTGATGGTACAGGGTCAGGGAGTAGAGTGCATGATAACGTTATTAAATCTTTAAAAATATTTTATCAAAAAAAATCTTTGAAGAAAATAAAAATGAAAAGACAATTATGGAATCTCCAGGTGAACAA
>WUAT03000004.1:2843963-2853967 GCA_010015005.3 Ulmus americana
AAGTTTGCAAAGTTTTCGCAAAAGTATTTTAAGTAAAAAGATTTTGGTGGCGCTCGAGCTTTATCAGATTTCAAGTATGTTTTTTAAAAAAATTACTCTGATTTTTGCTAAATAGTGTTTAAAGTTTCTGGTAAAACCTGGGTCGTTACACGTACATCTCATAGTTTAGCAGTCCATACCGTAACTACTCAAACGCCTTATTACCCTACTATAGAGAAACACAAACTGTTTAGGTTATTATGACTATAAACAAGTTGGAAACTACATAATCTATTAAATGTTGAAAAGATGTAAAAACATTACCTGAACAAAGTCATGCCATTGTTCATCCTAACATATAACCCTCCGTAACATGTCATCCCATCCAAGGCCAGTATGATTTTTTAATACATTTGTATTGAAATAGTCAATTCTCATCCATTGGTACTTGGATTTGAGTTGAGTAACATTATAGGTTTTGTCACATGTCACTTTAAGAATGCCAGTCCACTTACTATAAGTTGGGTTTTTGAGCATCCGCCCCAAATTTTTCTTAGCATGCTCAACTAGTAGAGTAAGAAAAACAAGTGTACTCTCAGCATCCCACTGCGTTATGTTCTTAGTTTGTGGCATATAATAAAAACATGATGATATTAACAACTATATATTTCATGTATATGCGTAAAGGGACAAGTTGTTTTATATTGTTGGCTCAGGGGTTTAGCTACATATAAATCATCAGACAAAAGTTACAGTTAAGTAATGGTACCCCGAATAAGATGTTGTCCAGATTTAGATTCCCACAACTACAAACAGAAGCGTCAGTTTGCTTCAATAAGGGTTCCTAAATGTATGTATTACGTATTGCATACATCTAACCCTTAAATTGAAGCCACCAAGACACTAATTGTATGTGTAATGGGGACTGATCTGGCACAGTCCAAAAAGCAGCTTGCAAACTACTTTAATTATAACTATTGAATATATGATATAGATCATACAACTCATCGTAGCCTAACACCCACAAATCAATGCCTAATTTCGTCAAAACATAGGTTAACTGAAACATATGCCGTAGACAAACAATATGCAACCATCAAAACGAAAAAATCCAAATCAGATCATGAGCAATCGCAGGGTACTAAAGAAACAAAACTGGCATTGTCAAAATATCAATACGATATCCATTCATATCACTATCTGTATTCCAAACAACATAGTAACACAGGCAGATCCCAAATTAAAAAACCCAGACTTATCGGATTTAAAACTCCAGTCCAGATCAAATAACATCCACATATCAACCAACACAATATAATTCCAAAATCAACACAGACAATTCCACAATAAAAAAACTCAAACATGGCAGATTTAAAACTCCAGTCCATATTAGATAACATCCAGATATCAAACATCACAATATAATTCCAAAATCAACATAGGAAATTCCACAATAAAAAATCCAAATATACCTCGTTTGAACCTACTGAAGAACACGGGGAACTCGGTACTGGAACAGGGGTGGAACCGGTTACGAATAAACGAAACTGGGAAGCAGGGCGGTGGTAAAGAAGGGGTGGCACATGAGCAGTAGGAGGCGGAGGGGTGGGTTTTCCAGTTGGGCTCGCCTCCTCCTCTTCCGACCACGAAAAGCCATGATTTGGGCCTAGATAGAATCAAATCGGACCACTAAATCGGAGAACAAGATCGGCGAATGGGGAAAGGAGGAGGGAAACCCAGATCGGAGGAAAAGGAGAGCATGGGAAACCCAAATTGGAGCAAAAGGCAAAGCACGAAAACCCACGGCTGCCCCTCTGTTTCGACCGCCCTGAACGGAGCAAACCCAACAGAAATCCAGCCAGGTAGGACGAGCAGGAAGGTGGACTCAGCGCAAGGGGGTAGCAGTACAGAGGAAAGGGAAGAGAAATCCCAAAAATTGCTCTGAAAATTGTTTGAAAAGAGATGTACAGTGCGAGAATATAGGTGGAATAGAGCAAGTCTATTTTGAAAAGTAAACCAAACACAAATGACTTTTGGGAATAACAAAATGATTTTGGGAAAAGAGAACCAAACAGAGCCTATTTTTCTTGTAATTGGGGGTGATTTCAAAGCCCTAGATATGATTTGTTACACTTAATAAAATTTGGAATTTTCTTTCTTTCTACTCCTTTTGATTATGTGTTTTATTCTCTATTATTAATGCCATGATGGATTTTCTTGATTATTTAAGTATGCAATTAAATAGTTAGGTTAATCTATTAATTACCAATTTGGATTATTATGTACGTAATAGCTTAATTAATCTAAATATCTAGTGGTAAATTGCTTGCAATGTGAATAAACACTCAAGACAACTAAACCGAGCTTGAGAGTTTAGCCTTGACTCAATATGTTTCTCATCACTTAATGCTTTTATCAAATTAAATCTAGAGAGCTTATTCTAGCTTGTTTGATATATAGGGAATTGGATTAAGAGCTTGTTTAATTCAACGAAAGTAAGGAGAAATTGAATTTATCGAGCTAATGATATTTTCTAAACTGATCTAATCAAAAGGGTAGAAAGTTAGAAAATACTTTTGTTAATTTGTAATACATATCTAGTAGTGATGAATGATTATCCGATCTCATTATTCTCATATTCTTTCATCTTTGATTTCAATTTGTTTGATTTTAATTAATTGTTTTAATTTTCTACATTATAATATAAAAAATAAAAAAAAAACCCCATCATTTAGTAAATAATTAGTTAGCTTGAAAAATCTTCTTCGGGAAATACTCTTCCTTGCTTTATACACAATTAGACAACATTAGTAAGGTTTAAATTTTCTGTTGCTTCAAACGCATTATTTTCAGACATTTAGTTCCATGAGTCAAAATAAATAACCAAAATACCTTTATTAAAATTATTTACATATTTTTATTTTACTTAAAAATATATACCAAAGTAATTAAATAAATACAAAAATTGAACTTAAAATTCATTTATTTTTTAAATTATTTTTGAACAAAAATTATTTTAATTTAATATATTTTTAAATTATTTTATATATTTAATAAAAGGTGGTTTGAAATTTTACAAAAATTTGCTCAATTTATAGTTGACTCAGCATACCAAATGTTTAGAAACCAATTTTGAAAATAAGGATATTTTTTGAAATAAATACAAAGTACAGGTACCGAAATGAAAATTTCCTAATTATGCAATTATGGCACGGTCGGATTAAAAAGTCCCAGATTTGTCTACTAGGGCTTTCTTAAAGCCCACCAAATTTTCTACGCAAGCAACAAATATCAGATTTTGAGAATCTTTACACTTACAAGTTTACAATTTTCGCACTCGCTTTCGTGCTACTACTTTTGGACGGAAAACGAGAGAAAAGTTCTACTGGGTAGCCAAGCCTACGGGTATTCTCTTGCTTTCTTCATCTCTCTTTTGGAGACAAATTCTAGCTGTAGCTACCTGTAACCTGTTGAGAATTTTAAGCAGAAGAATAAAAATTCTTCTTTGTTAGTAATTTTTAACCTATTGGATAGCTGTTTTTATTGAAATTTTAGGGAAATTGTTTTTAGTTTTTAAGAATATGAGACGGGTTTGGATTATTATTAGTTGGGTTTCTTAAATTTACTTATTTCTTGTTTTAATTTGGGAATTTGTTGGGCATTTGGGCTCGTTATATCGTTGGATATAGACTCGTGTGTTATTAGTTTGTGTAAACTCTAGAGAGAAATTTTCCAAAATGACAAACCCACATTTAAAAATTAGCAAAATAACAGTGTCTTGGTTTTGAGTTGTTGTTTGTGTAACTCTAGAGAGAAATTTGCTAAAATGACAAACCCACATTTAAAATTAGCAAAATAACACTGTCTTGGTTTTGAGTTGTTGTTTGTGTAACTCTGGAGAGAAATTTGCCAAAATGACAAACCCACATTTAAAAATTAGCAAAATAACAGTGTCTTGGTTTTGAGTTGTTGTGATGGTAGCGCAATACAAATTAGGTGGTAGTGCGTGGTAGCTGGCGATGTTATTTAGCTTATAAATTTTTTACCATATTCTGGTTGTACTTGTTGTTTATCTATAATACCTGTAATCTCCAACCTGATCTCTATCATTGTGTGTCAATTTTTGCAGGAAGGTGCACAATATTGGTATGTAAATTTTGAAACTATAACTTGTTTTGATATATTGGAAAATGTTGTTGCTTAATCCTTCATATCTGCATGACACTAGATAAGAGTCTTGGAAAGTTCCTTTTGTAATTTTTGTTGCTTTGCCTTTCACGTCCACAAACACTATAGTTTTCCCATCTATATATTCTTTTTGTTATGTATGTGTAATTTACATTATTCTTACTTGCTGATTTTTTCTTTTCTTACTTTCTAATGGGGATATAATGCATATGCACCTGCTGGACTGAAGATATTTAAAGGCTTATACTTGCCATTATTTTTTGTCTTGACAGTAATCTTATTCAAGAAAATTTGTTTCTTGCTTTTTTCAACCACCTTCATTATCTTCATTATTTTTAATTCGAAAATCACCTATCTCTATGAGTGCTACTTATTATATCATTATCCTTTATAAAAACTCCTCCAAGTTGCAACCCCTTGAGTCTTTATCTCGTGAAACAGGTTCAATTGAGATTCATTTTCTAAAACTCCTTTTGGCCTTTCATTTTGTTTCCTCCTTTCGATATGAATATACTTTTTCCCTTGAATTCTTCTGGCCTCTGTGCCTTCTTCACAGTTGCCTTGCCAGCTTATAGTATTAGATACATAACATGCCAAGGACAAAGTCAAATGCATTATCAACTGGTAAGCGAGTAGAACCTGCAAAGCAAGTTGAATCTGATGAGAAGGTTGATCTTGACGGGGATAATGAACCTGAGGAGGAAATGGATGAAGAAGTCGAGTATGAAGAAGTGGAGGAAGAAGAAGAAGAGGAAGTAGAAGAAATAGAAGAGGTTGAAGAAGAAGTAGAGGAGGAGGAAGAGGAAGAGGATGAGGAGGTGGTAGAAGAAGTAGAGGATGAAGATTTTGATAATGCTGATGGAGCTGATGCTGAGAAAACTAGTGATGCAAAAATTGAAGATGGAGATGAGAAGAAAAAACATGCTGAACTTCTTGCACTTCCTGCGCATGGTTCTGAAGTTTATATTGGTGGTATTCCAAATGATGCTTCTGAGGAGGGTCTAAAAGATTTTTGCCAGTCTGTAGGAGAAGTTATAGAGGTATGCATTTTTTTTTTCTTCCTGTGTTCTCTTATGTCCGTAATAATGGTGATTAATAATATGTATTTTATTATTTACTACAGGTTCGAATTATGAAAGGCAAAGATTCCAATGGGAACAAGGGCTTCGCATTTGTGACCTTTAGAAATGTTGAAATGGCTTCTAAAGCCATTAATGAGTTGAACAATACTGAATTTAAGGTAGCAACTTTTTGTGTCTGCTCATGTTTCTTGCCCTCTGTTTAAGCTGATAAGTGAACATTGTGTTCAAAATAGTATATACTTATACGGATAAAAGCTTATGAATCTTGACATAATTTTTTAGCTTATGAATTTTAACATAATTTTTCAGCTTATGAATTTTAACATAATTTTTCTGTTTATTTTGTTCACTACTTGTTGTTTTTGGCATTTGCTAACACCATATGCTGTTCTGTTCTCCATTTTAACTCTATTTCTGTCTCTGTGTTTCTCTCAGGGTAAAAAAATAAAATGTTCCTCATCTCAAGCGAAGCACCGTTTGTTCATTGGTAATGTTCCAAGGAGCTGGGGAGAGGAAGATTTAAGGAAGGTAGTGACAGTGATTGGTCCTGGAGTTACTGGTGTGGAACTGGTTAAGGTTAGTATACTGTGAATAATGCTTAAACATCTCCGTTGTTGTTTTGGTTGAAAAGTTAAGGTTTTTTTATTTTTTATACTCATTAAATCGTCCGCTAGTTTTAATTTTATTTTATTTTTTGACAGTTTGCCCTTCCTTATAGTCAATCTTCTTTCGGTTTTTGCTGTAATAAAGTCTCTTACTTATTGTGCATACAACCCTCTTTCACAGGATATGAAGAACACAAACAATAACCGGGGCTTTTCTTTTATTGACTACTATAACCATGCATGTGCTGAATACTCAAGGCAGAAAATGATGAACCCAAAATTTAAGCTAGCTGATAATGCTCCAACAGTGAGTTGGGCTGACCCCAAAAATGCTGAATCCTCTACAGCTTCTCAGGTACTTGTTAATTGTGTGTAAATGCATGCATTTATGTTTATGTTTGTGCATATTTTGGTAAATCTGAATTGTGGTATTCTTGTACAGGTTAAGGCTGTATATGTGAAGAACTTACCTAAAGATGTAACACAAGACCAGTTAAAGAATCTATTTGAACACCATGGGAAAATTACAAAAGTGGTTCTACCACCTGCAAAGTCTGGACTGGAAATGAGTAGAATTGGTTTTGTGCATTTTGCAGACAGATCAAGTGCTATGAAAGCTCTAAAGAACACTGAAAAATATGAACTTGATGGTGATGCTTTCTTTGAGTCTTTAAGTTTGGTTTTGTCAATCTCTGTATATTCTTTTTCCCACAATTGTATTTTCTCCTTTCTGAATAGACTCAAATTGTTCACTGATTTTGAGCGCTTTTGTGATTATCAGGTCAAGTCTTAGAATGTTCTCTTGCAAAGCCACAGGCAGATCAAAAGTCTGCAGGATCAAGTTTTCAGAACTCGGGATTGCTTCCCACTTATCCTCCTCGTGTTGGTTATGGCATGACTGGGGGTCCCTATGGTGCTCTAGGTGCAGGATATGGACATGCTGGTTTTGCACAGGTCAAAATCATTAAAAAACTCTTTCCTTTGCTTATTAATTGTCATATCTTAGACTTGTTCCTGAAATGCTGAAAATCCTTAATGGTAGGTCACAGAAATATGTACTATTCCTGTGTCCCACACTGAGAACCAAATTTATAGATAAATGTTTATCTCATAAATATGTTCATAGATTAGCCTCTTTTAAGTATGTTGGTCGCGCTATGCCAATGATGCTTCGCGGTAATAGCTACAAAGTCTTTTGACTTAGTGATGCAGGGCAGGTTGGGAAAGAGAGGGATAGAGAGAGAATAGAGAGAATTTTGTTAAGAGAGCAAGAGAACTAGAAAGAGAAGTAGAATAATTGTAATAATTTCATAACAAAGTCTGAATTCTCTAATACAAAGAAATCCCATTTATGGGCAAATCAAATACCGAGAGTAAACTAAAAATTAAGAAACTGAAAATTGGGAAACTAGAAATTGGATTACTATGATAGATACTTCTGGAGTATTGGAGAGGTGTAATAAGTAATTAGTGTGTGTTGAAAGTGTGAGAAGGTTTTTTTTATTTGTTAGAATTGGTTGGATTTGGGGTTGTTAAATAGGAGGGTAAGGGAGAGGAAGAGGCATTGATGGGTTAGCATTTGGATGAGCTTTGGCTCTTGTTCTTGGGAGGCTCCAGTGTGCTCGAAACACTGTTTATCCTTGCTTGTATTTCTATTCAATCTAAAACAAATCTTACATTCTCATCCTCTTGATTCTCTGTTCTAGCTCTATTTTCTGCATAATTTTCCTATTGTAGACTAAGGTCTACATAGTACTAGAAATCGGGATACTAGAAAATAAAAACTAGGAAACTTTACAATAATTCATAGATTCAAAAAAAATCGAAATGAACGTTGTTTCCTAAATTTACACCAATTGTAGATACAAAATTGGAACATTCTCCATCACCTAGTCATAGGGAGGCTGGATGGAGGTTAACAATTCAACTTTTTTTTCTTAAATACTTTACTGGTGTAGAATATGAACAAGTACGTTGCCTTTGCAAACAAGTTTACTATTCTGGGTAGCTAAGTCATCTTAGTTTAAAGAGGCCAATCAGGCTGAATAACCCTATCAAATTGCTTTTTGTAGTGCATGTGTCGTCCACTTGCACATAAGTTCCTGTTCTATCTTTTGGATTTATTAAATTGTCATTATTCTGGATAAAAAAGGTGTGGTTATCTAACATTTGTCAATATGATTTTTAAGTCGATTTAAGGATAAGCTGTGATGTTAGTATATGAATTCCAGTTAAGAGAAATCTCATTTGCTGCTAATAGTGTAACCATTTTAGGTTTCTTTTGATGAATTTGTATCTTCTGCAGCCCATGATCTATGGACGAGGACCGACTCCGTCTGGCATGGCCATGATGCCAATGCTTCTGCCTGATGGACGGATAGGATATGTTCTGTAAGTGCAATATACCTTCTACTCTATACATAATTTTTTGCATACACAAGTAATCAAATCGATTTACTTTTCCTTTTGCAAAGGTGTATTTCCCTTTTGATTTTCATTTTTTACTTGATGCAGTGTTTATGGAGGAAGTAGAGATATTTTGGGCTTCATGTTTTAAGATATTAACTCTGGTCCATAATTTAGAAATATAGACCTCAAAAACGTTACTCAAAACAAAATTTGGTAAATATCGTACATAGTTTGATGCCATCCAATAGTCTACATCTCTAAATTCTAGGATCAGGTCTTCTACGATAGACCCTTTAAGGGATCTATTCTAACAAACTTATTTTTTGTTTTTTTTTTTTAATTGCTAAACTAAGCACAAATAGCTTCATGTAATGATGATTTAATGCATAAAGAGACTAAAAAGGTGGCATTATTCTCTTTACAGGCAACAGCCAGGGGCTCCACCTCAACCTTCTCTTTCACATCAGAGAAGTGGCGGCAGGGGAAGTGGTGGTAGCGGCGGTAGAAGTGGGGGAAGCGGCGGTAGAAATGGTGGTCGTGGGCCAAAGGGAAGGCATAGTAATGATGGTGGGAATGGACGCAGATATCGTCCGTATTGATTGATAGGTCCTCTTAAAATTGTTATAAGTAGAATATCCCTTGTCCCCAGTTAAATCTAAGTTTGGTTATTTTTATTTATAATTGTATAATTATGACTTTTCATCTCATTTATATGATATTAATAATTTGCCAGATTCAGTTTTATTAGCCAGCTCATGTTTCTGTAGCTTTAAAACACCACCACCCCCCTCCCCTCCGGACCACTTTTTTGGGAAGTGTGGTTTTAATTTCGTCACACTTCACAAATTATTATCGTGTCAATTAAAAATTTAAATTTTAAGTGTAATAATAATTTGTGAAGTTTGATAATTAATATTTGGTTTTATACACCATTGAGCCCTTTTTTTTCTTCTTTAGATTGAAGTGTGATATGTCACCATCGCTCCTTCTAACTTTTTCAAATGTGAAGTGCGGTGTAATATGTCGTGCCTCTCATATCATCATTGCGCACGATTTTGAGTTTGAAAAGTCATGGATGCAGACAATCTCTCATCTCTTGTCTGAATCCAAGGCGAGATTTGAGTTTTCAAACTCAGAATCGCAGAAGGAGAAGAAGAAGAGGAGGAGAAGAAGGCGAACCAGAAGAAGACGAACGAGATGCAGATGAGAAGAAGAAGAAGAAGAAGTTGTTTGTAAGAAGAGAAAAACGAGAAAATGATGGGTGTAAGAGAGAAATTCAAATTCAAATGATAATCAAAATATTTGATTTTGATTTGATTTTTATCAATTAATTTTGTTATGGGGATTCTTGTCATGATTGGCGTGGCATTCAAATCATTCCAAAATGACTAAAATGTAGATCGTATCCATGCTTAGTTGGTGATTACGCTTGCTAGGTTGGCATCCCAAAGTCTTAATCATGTCGGTATCTAGCTAAAAGTCATCGTTCGTTCTCAAGTCGGATCAAAGCAAGTCTCAACATATCCTTCCATACTTAGTAAAAATTGAGATGCGACACCTCTCGGAGTAATTTGCTCGTAACATGATCAGGGTGTCATCATCTATACTGAGATTCAACACCCGGAAGAACAAAAAACACGAGAAGTCCAAAAATGAATAGTCAAGTCTTAATCAAGCGTGATGTTCGACTGAAACCGAGACCGAGACCGGACCTGACCATGACTGAGCACGATGCTCCATT
>WUAT03000004.1:2872851-2885240 GCA_010015005.3 Ulmus americana
TCTTCAAACTAGAGCGTACTAAAATGTAATTATCCCCTTTTTTAAAAAAGTTTTAAGTTAATTAAACAAAGATTAACATTTAATGATAAAAGTGGTCCTTTGAGTGTATTAAAATTTAGATTGTTCCTTTGGGTGTATTTGTGTTTCTATTTGGGCTAGAAAATTAAACGAGCCTTTGTGAAACAAATACCAATAGATTGTTTAGGAGTTTTAGTGATTAAAAATTTTAAATATAAAAATGATAGAAAGTATTTGAGCAAATAAATCAAGAAAGGGTTTTGTTCTATATGAGAATCCTCTTTGTCTCTCCAATATTTTATCTAGGAATGTAAACATGGTCGATTATAGTCGGAGATTCGAATATCATTCATGCTCCCGCTAATTATTAGGTTCCTTATTCCCGCTTTCATACCTTATTAATTTATTCAAGAACGGGGATAGAAAATTCTTTATAGGAGACAAATTCCCGTAAGGTTCTTCTAATAGTTCAAATATTTTTTAATTGAATAAATCTTTAGTTCAAAATTACCATCCTTGTGGGAGTTAGTTAATTAATATAATATTGTATTATTATAATGCCCGCTTACATTGAGTTAAAGGACTTAAACGAAATTAAATTGTTCTGACGTGGCAGAATTTTATTGGACCGATGTGGGACTAAGTTCATGCAAGATGGAAGGGTGGGTAGGCATAAGATGAAAGTTGTTGGTATCCTTGTGCCCAGTCGGGCCTTTTGACTTTATGGCTATAGGTAATCTTAAAAAACAGTATAATAAGTTTTTACCACCTCCAAGATTTTTAGCTTCAAACTTTGAATTTGCTTTATCAAAAAAAAAAAAAAAAAAAAAAAAAAAAAAAAAAAAAAAAAAAAAACCTTTAAATAATGGAGGCAAAACTATTCTTCTATATTCTTATAATTATTGCCCTTGCTTGAACTTTTCTCCAGAAACCAACAAAAGCCGGCTAATAAAATTTTCATAAAAGGAAAACACTCTTTTTATCTCTTAGCATAGTGATGGAATTTTTGGTGAGCATGATTAAGTCGGATTAAGCCGGCGTTTGAATTTTCTAAAGGGCATCTTAATATAAAAAGAGCATGTAGTTGCATGTGTCAAGTATAAACCAACACTACTTCTTCATCCTCACTGGCTTCTTCTCTTTCATTTTTGCCATTTTTGCTCATGATGGCTTCTCCCTATGCCATGAAACTTGTTAGAGTTCTCACTTTTCTATTGTTCATCAGATTTTCTTTGCTTCATGGAGCAATTGCCAACACCAAGGTAGTTCAATTACTAGAGAAAAGTGAAAATACCATTACAACTTCAAAACTTGTGCTTCAAGAAAAAGCTCTTTTATTGCAGCAATTTTACCAAGAAAGCTCATTTAATACTTGCATTGTATATGCATGATTCTTCTCTTTCTAACTTAAAATTTTTCTTTAATTTTCCAGCATTACATAGTTTACATGGGGCATCACTCTCACCCCAACTCGAAATCCGTTGTTCGAGCTAACCATGAGCTTCTTGCCTCGGTTGTTGGAAGGCAAAACCACAATTTCAACACAACTAATTTATTTTCAAGTAGCATATACTGAAACTATCCATACAGATTGTTTAAAACTTACTCTTTGAATCATTCCAGTCTTGATGGAGCACAAGCCGCAGCAATTCACCATTACAGTAAGACTTTCCAAGGATTCTCGGCCAAGCTTACGCCAGAACAAGCTCAACAACTTGCAGGTGCTGTGGCTTTCTCTATATTTTTACCTGACAATGTCAAAATATGCATTGACGATTAGATTTTCTTCCATCTGATTGACTTGGTTTGGTATATCACAGAGAGTGATGGAGTGGTTTCTGTGTTCAAGAGCAAGACGAAACGATTACACACAACACATTCCTGGGATTTTCTAGCAGCAATAGACTCCGAACACCATTATAGCCATTTCCCGGTGGACTCGAAATACAGCACCACAGTTGGAGTCGTTGATTCTGGTATGGCTCCAACATCATTTTGTTTTTTCATAAAATATTATGTGTTATCTTTCTATTATGTTACATTTATCTTGTTTACTAAATCTGCAGGAGTTTGGCCAGAGTCAGCGAGCTTCAGCGATAAAGGGTTGGGGCCTGTCCCCCAGAAGTTCAAGGGGGAGTGTGTATCCGGTGATAATTTTACATCGGCCAATTGCAACAGGTACCCACCCAACCTTTCTAGATACTGAAAAATCCTTAATTTCTTCATTTATGAACCATTTTTAACTGATATTTAGATATGATTTAGTAGTAAATTTGTAGCTTTCTGAGCAATCTTTCCTGGGATGTTTGGAATGCAGGAAAATAATAGGAGCCAGATTCCATTTCAAAGGATTTGAAGTCGAGAACGGACCTCTTGAATCTTTTGGTGAGATTTTCTTCCGATCAGCACGGGACAGTGAAGGTCATGGAACACACACTGCCTCAACAATAGCAGGTTCTGTGGTACCCGATGTGAGCTTGTTCGGATTAGCCAAAGGCACAGCAAGAGGAGGCGCTCCAAGTGCTAGGCTTGCAATCTACAAAGCTTGCTGGTTTGATCTCTGTAGTGATGCCGATATTCTAGCTGCTTTTGATGATGCCATTCACGATGATGTGGATGTCATCTCCCTTTCGCTTGGCCCCGACCCTCCTCAGCCAAGTTTCTTTGAAGATGGCCAATCTATCGGAGCTTTCCATGCTTTCCAGAAAGGGATTTTAGTCTCAGCTTCAGCCGGAAACTCCTTTTTCCCTGGTACCGCATGCAATATTGCTCCTTGGATCCTCACTGTTGCTGCTAGCACTCTGGACAGAAAGTTTCCTACTAATGTTTATCTTGGCAATTCTATAGTATTACAGGTAAATTTAGTATTTCAAATCATTTTTTCTTATCACTTGGAAACAAATAAAAACACAAAAATTGAAATATATATATATATATTCTATGCTTTTCAGGGTTTCTCTTTAAATCCACTGAAAATGAAAGGTTATTACGGTTTGATAGCTGCCAGTGCTGCAGCTGCCCCTGGAATCCCAAGCAAGAACGCCAGGTTTCTCTCTCAACCCCTTTCAAATATTATGATGAGTTTCCCAAAATTGTAGCCCTTCTTTTTGCCATGCTAACTAATATGCTAAATAATAATGCATATTACTCTTAAGCTAACTAAATATGCCATCCAAGCAAGTTCATCCTTTTTTCTGCATATCCCAACTCAGAAGTTTATTTTTATGTTATATAATTATATGACTTTTTGAAATTTTATACCCTTTTTGGCTAACTTCCTTCACTAATTTAGACTTGTTAGTTTACCACCTTTCCCAAAAGCTTAAACCGTGTTAAGTGTCCGGTTGAACAAACGTCAAAGGCTCATCACGTGGTGACAAATAAGAGACTGCAATTACAGGGGTTTGAACACAAAACCTCCGGTTCTGATCTGCTGAAGAAACCCCTAACAAAGTTCCACAACATACTATCAATTTTTCTCTGCATATACGACATTTAATCTTTTCTTCACAGATGAAAATTCCTTTTCTCAGATTTTTCGAATTGAACATGTATATAGAAGAAGCTAATGATGAGTACAAACTGTTATGTTACACCCACTAATATTTTCCAAACTTCATTTGGTCAACCAGACTGAACAAGTGAAACAAGTAATTCACTAATAAGCTTTGATTGTTTTCTTCCTCCAGTTTTTGCAAGAACAATACTCTAGATTCCAGCTTAATTAAGGGGAAAATTGTGGTGTGCACACTTGAGGAAATTAGTGATATCCGAAGAGAAAAAAGCTTAATTGTAAGACAAGGTGGTGGAGTGGGAATGATTCTTGTGGATCCTCTAGTAAAAGATGTTGGATTTCAGTTTGTAATACCTGCTACCCTAATTGGTCAAGAAGCAGCAGAAGAGCTTCAAGAATATATCAAAGCAGAAAAGTGAGTCTTCAAGCTTTGTTTGCTAAATAAGTACCAAGGATAATAAAAAAAAAAAATTCTAAATAAATTAAAAATGCAAATGAACCAATTTATTTTTTAAAATCTTATTAACAGTATTAGTTGTTTTGTTACAGAAATCCAGTGGCTAAAATCTCCCAATCTAAAACAGTTCTACCCACGAGACCTGCACCGGAAGTAGCAGTGTTTTCTTCTGCAGGACCAAATGTTAGAAACCCAGACATCATCAAAGTAAGTTATGACGATTCAATTACTCCATTTTCACATACAAAAACAACATTTTGAATTTTAATATTGATACGAGGAAAGTTGTGTCAAGAACATTTTCACTACTGTACTTCAAAATAAAGTAAACGAACAATATACCACGTACCATGCTCAACTATGCATATTCCTCTGCAGCCTGATATAACAGGACCAGGAGTGAACATTTTGGCAGCTTGGTCTCCAGTGTCAACTACACCTACAGCAGAGAGGTCTGTCAACTTTAACATAATCTCTGGCACTTCCATGTCTTGCCCTCATGCATCAGCACTTGCAGCTATTGTAAAATCATACCGACCATACTTGAGTCCAGCAGCCATAAAATCTGCGATAATGACAACAGGTTACTACAGTGAAAACATTTTCAGCTTAATTTCAACAGATATAGCAAATTTCTCCTTTTTCCAATTGTAAATAATCCCAAGTTTGTTTTTTGTTGTAACAGCAATTGTCAAGGATAACACTGGACACCCCATTGGAAGAGATCCTAATGGCACTCAGGCCACACCTTTTGATTTCGGTTCTGGGCACATAAATCCAGTTGCAGCGGTGGATCCTGGACTAGTATATGACTTTGATTCTCATGACGTTATTGATTTTCTCTGTAGCAATGGAGCAAGCTCTTTGCAACTGAAAAACCTCACAGGAGATTTAATCTATTGCAAGAACCCTCCGACACCTTCCTACAACTTTAACTATCCTTCCATTGGTGTCTCGAATCTCAATGGAACTCTATCTGTTTACCGAACTGTTACTTACTATGGCAATGGCCCAACAAAGTACATTGCATGTGTGGATTTGCCCACAGGTGTTAACATTACAGTTACGCCAGATAAACTAAGGTTTACGAAGATCGGGCAAAAGAAATCTTTCAAACTCGACCTCACCCCCATTAACAGCAGCAATGGAAGCTTTGTTTTCGGAGCTTTGAGTTGGAGCAATGGTATTCAGAGGGTTAGGAGTCCAATTGCTATCAATGTAGCTTAATTATGGGAGCAAGTGTTTCTGAGCTTGTTTTCAAACAATTTAATATCAGCTATGTCTGTTGGTTTGTCCATTCAAAACTTAAAAAGCTAAGGAACAATATATATATATATATTCAAATCAGTATGAAATGTTCTGTTCTCTATATATCAAAAGGTTTTGATTATAGTTAGATATGTTCCATATTTTGACTGATCAAGTATGATTTACAGTTTGTGTAATTGCACTCAAATATTGTTCAAACACTTTTTCAATGAAACAAAAGATGATGAAAAAAAATACTTACAAAGCATCTTAACAACAAAGTGAAGAAAGTTTTAGCTGTCTTATTCATAATTTTTTAATTCTCTATAGAGTAGTCAGAGGAGAAGCTTATACTTTTGCTGCTTTTCCGGATATTACCTTAGATTTCTAGAATATGGTTTTCATTGTATCCAAAGCTAGAACATCTTCAATGCAGTCATCCAACGATAAACCAAATCATAGAGCTACGACACAATCAAACCCGAATGAACAAATGTTGAATTGAATCACACTAGACTCCACCGGGGGTTCTTACTTATTTTTGTACTAGCGGTTTTATTTGCCAATTATTCATTCAATGAAAATAAAAGTAGAAAAGAGAACAGTAAATAATAGTAGGGACTTCTCTTATCTCATGCGGAAGGATATCATTTCATTATAATACTGGAAAAATTACTTACACAAACGATGATGGGAACCTAGGTCTAGAATAGGACAATATGCAGAAAAATAAAGCTAGAACAGAGAATCAAGAGGAAGGAGATGGCTGGTTTTATATTAAAATTGCAGAAAAATGGGAATAACAAAAAAGGAAAATGATAAGCAGGGTTCGAGGCCCTGAATCTCCCCAAGTCACCCAAAACTCACACTCAATTCATCCATACCTCACCTTCCTACCTTCTCCCTATTTATACTCTAAAACCTCCAACTAATAGAATATTTTTCAAGTTTCTACACCCCCCAACTATTACAATTATAACCCTTCTATAATACTTAGGTGTCTATCAAACTATGAGGAAGGAAGAATGAGCTGATAATGTTGTACAAATGGGGTTCTAGACACTCACTTGAAAAGTGTGCAAAGAGTCTAAGGGGGAACTTCGGTGTCGGGTCTCTATGACGCGAGATGTAAGCCACAAATAAATAAAGTAAAATTAATCATCATAAAAAAATGTAGACATCATAAATAAATAATAATATCAAGTCATAGACAACAAGATCATATTTTGAAGTCATTAAAAAGCACATAATCATAAAGCATAGAGTACTCAAATACAAACATAATAAACAGAGTTCTCAAGGCTCAAATTGTCAAGCACAAACATAATCCATGTCCAGTACTCTAGGAAAAACTATAAGATGAACTGAAGACTAGTTGGTTTTTAATGAGTGGAGAGGAGTTGTTCACTTGTTTGTCAGCAAAAATAAGAGAACAAAACCCTTATGTTGTTTTCTTCCTGTTCTTTCTTTTTTTTATTTCTGAAGCCCAAAATAAAAAAATATATCACAAAAAGAGGCTTAAGCCTCACTCGCCTCATCAAGGAGAGGCACAATTTTCACTAGGTATCATCAAGGCTTAAGCCTTGGCGTGCCATACCTGCACCTCAATGCAAGGCGTACCTTGAGTTATAAGCCTCACACAGCTTTGAAAACAAGCCATCCATCCTTATAACCCTATGGTACTATAGCAACTTCATCCAAAGAAAATGTACACCGGTTTCACTAAAACAAAAGAATACATAGCATAAAGCCATAAACATTGAGTGTCAGCAAAATGCATACCTCCCAAACAAAAAGTTACTGGCAATGTAAAGGAGAAAAAGACTTCCAGACTTCATGGGACAAACCAACCATTACAGCTGAAGAAAAAACTTTTACTAACTAGAAGAAGCAACGAAGAATCATGAGTAGCTGATATAACCATCTTTTGAGATTTGATGTTATGGTTTTGTTTCTTCTTTATTTGATGGAAAGAACCATGAAGACAATTATTTAAGTTGGTTGGTAAGCTTCTAATTCACGATGATACAAGTTTCAATCCACAGACTGCTCCCTCTATTTGTTACTTGTGATGAAAACTTGGGTCGTCCTCATTTTGCAATTTAGAGTGTTACCAATAGTCTCCACAAGAGCACAAACCACCTTTAAAGTGGTGAAATCGGTTTGAATCCCTAACAACAATATCTCTTCCTTCGATCAACGATATTAACTTAATAACATTGTGACAGTCTCCACATACTCTAAGGTTTTTAATAATCTGAATGGTAGTTCCTGGAGGTGTGGCAATTAACCCAAAAGCAATGGCTAGCCTTTCACTATGTTGAGATAAAAAGGCTGCTTTGTGCTCCTCTTCAACATCGTGAAGCACATAATTTGTATCAGGCTGGTAACCCATTTCCGTTAACCGAATGCTTAGTTCTTTGAGCTTTGCATAGATACGCTCTGACATGGGATGTGAAAGATCACCAGCCAAGAATGAGTAGGTCTTGTTCTTCACTTCAATCCAACTATATCCAGCTTCTTTCTTTACTTTCCTATCATCCATCAATTTCCTCACCATGGATCTCTCTTGCCACTTTCCGGCTGCAGCATAAATATTGGACAGCAGTACATATGCAGCTGAATCTTGAGGCTCAAGTGAAATGAGCTTTTGTGCTGCAAGTTCTCCAAGCTCTAAATTGCGGCGAACATGGCATGCAGCCAAGAGAGTCCGCCACACTGTTGCACCTGCAGGGAATGGCATTTTATTAATGATATCCATGGCCTTTTCAAGCATTCCTGCTCGGCTGTAGAGATCAACCATGCAAGAATAGTGCTCCATCTTTGGTTGAATATCGTAATTGTTAACCATCATATTGAAGTATCTTTGACCTTCCTCCACTAAACCCGCATGTGTACAAGCAGATATCACACCAATGAATGTTATACCATCCATCTCTAGTTGTTGTTGTCGCATATTCTCAAAAATCTCCAGAGCCCTCTTCCCTCGACCATGTTGGGCGAATCCTGAGATCATCGAGTTCCAGGAAATCAAGTCTCTCTCCCCTTGTCTCTTGAAAACTTCGTTTGCACTCTCAATATTTCCTCTCTTGGCATACATGGTGACAAGAGCACTACTCACACATAGAGCATTGTTCAATCTTGTTTTGATTGAGAATGCATGAAATTGTTTCCCCTGCTCAACTGCTGCTGTAGGTCCTGCACAGGCATGAATTACACTAGAAAAGGTAAACTCATTGGGTTTGATACCCTCCTTCACCAAATGACGAAAAGTTTTGACAGCTCCCTCAGTTTGTCCTATTTGAGCATAACCAGCCAGCATTGCTGACCATGCCACAATGTCTTTTTCTTCGATAAATTCGAAAATTTTAGCAGCAGCTTCACCATTTCCTATTTTAACATAAGCATCTAACAAAGCAGTTCCTACAGAAGGTGACTTCTCATAATTTGTTTTAATGACTTGTGCATGCACTTGGAATATAGATATAGAAGGCTGAGCTGTAAGAATGGTAGAATAAGTAAAATGGTTTGGTCTGACACCTTCCCTGCACATCTGACAAAACAAATGCACTGCTTTCTCCTTTACACCATTCTGCAAATACCCACTAATCATGGCAGTCCATGTCACCACATTTTGAACACCTTCCATCATAGAGAACATTTTAAAGGCTTCATCCATTTTACTACACTTACTGTAAGCCACCATAAGTGCTGTTCTAATATTTTGATCAAATCCAAACCCACTCTTTAAAGCCCGGCAATGAAGTTGCCTTGCAAAACCCAATTCTTTAATGTTAGCACATAGCTTAACTATAGTAGCGAATACCGACTGTGTGAGCTTTTCACCAGCAAGCCTCATCAAATAGAACATTTCAAAAGCTTCCAGATCAAGCCTATTTGTCACATAACCCGCAATCATGCCATTCCAAGTAACTACATCCCGATTCTCCATAGCATCAAAAACAGCTCTAGCATCCCTTATCATCCCCGACTTTGAATACATATTGATTAAAGAATTGCACACAAAAGTAGTTGACTGAAAACCACTCTTTACAGCAATGTTATGAACTTGACTTCCCTTCCCAAATTTTCCCTGACTGGCCAAAGCTCCAAGAACAGTTGCAAATGTAAATGGATTAGGCTTAACCCCTTCAACATGCATTTGGACGAATAAGTGGAATGTAAGATCATGCAACCCATTTTGCGCATAGCCAGCAAGCAATGCTGTCCAGGATACCACATTCTTTTCCCCCATTTCATCAAAAACTCTCTTGCCATCTCCAATACTCTCAGTTTTCATATACATATCAACAAGAGAAGTCCCAACACTAACATGTTCCCCAAACCCAGATTTTATACATTGACAATGGACCTGTCTACCACCAACTTGATCAAACAAGCATCCACAAACCTTCAACACACAAGAGAGAGTAGACCCATCAACAGCCGAACCAGAGCTGCAAAAACCCAGAAAGAGATTAAGAGCTTCTCGGTTTCGGCCATCGCGAGAGTACTCGAAAAGCAAGTTATTGAACTCTAAAAGGTTTGGCCTGGGACTTTTATCGAACACCTGGTGTGCATTGCTAATATTGCAGGTTCTTGATAAAGAAGAAAAAGCTTTCAACACTAATGTAGTGTCGTGAGGAGATGAAATAGGTTTGATGGAATAAACAAGTGGGTATAGATTGAGAATTTGGTTCAAAAGAGACACCTTGAGGGTCCTTGAAGAGAAGGTCAGAATCATGATCTCTTTCTCAAATTAAAATGGGAAGCGATATAACAAATACAACTTCATGTACTTCGAAGAAATAGATAAAGTCTGCTTACTCCTATAACAAACCCACAAATCAGAACATTTTAAAAAAACTGCAAGGGAAACTTGCACCAAAAAAATTGCTATGGAAATTTTTGATTATTTATTTCTTAGAGGGATGATAACATCTAGCCACTCTCTAGTTTCAAAAAGTGCCTCGTATTTCCGAAAAATACAAAGTCTATCTCTCATGATCGAAATAGTTACTCTAGATATCAAGAAAAACCTATTTAAAAAATAAAAATAAAAAACCAATATTACCCTTCAATTTAAATTAAAAATTGGGAAAAACAAAACGTTTATACTCTTTAGTTGGTGGTTAAATAACACTTAAACTCTTTGAACCAAAACTATTAAGGTCAATTTCTCCTAAATTCAAAAAAAAAAATTTTAAAAAATAGAACAATAATAACAATAGATAAATAAAAAAAATAGAACAATAATAACAATAGATGCATTTGAGACATTTGAAGAATCTAAGTCTTTTATACATATAGATATCATCACGTGGTCCACTGGATGAATGACCCAGATTATTCAGATGCTTTATAATTATTAAAATTAAATAAATTATATTGACATCCTTCTATTAGTTAAACTTAACAAATTGAGTGATTTTGACATTTACACAATATGTACACAATATGAACACAACATATTATGCTAAAAATATAGAAAAGTACCAATGTAAATCTAAAATTTCCCAAACACAACAACGTTCTCATCATTTTATAAAGAATATATCCAATTGTGTGGGTCAACAAATATATTCATTTTACAACCTCTATAATAGACATCCCAAATGCAACTATATCACAAATGTTGATTTGCTAATATTTCAACATATATTATAGCTCTAGAACAAAATCGGTTGGTATAGCTATCGTTATACAAAAATGAGAGGATGTCTATGTTTGGTTGTTAATTAATATTATCGTGATAACACAGCGAAATAGATTTTTAAAATTTTTTAATAACCTATAGGATCACCAAACACAAGCTAATTAAATAAGTAATCACAAACGAATTTTAAATAATTATCTTTGTAGTCATATATTATATTTATTAAATAAATAAATATATTTAGTCTTATTATTCATTTAATCACATTAAATAAATAAATAAACAAATATATATTTAATTCTATTATTCATTTAATCATATTAAATAAATGATTATGTGATATAGTTAATTAATCATATTAAATAAATGAATTATGTAATACATTTATTTAACTCATAAATAAATATGTAGTCCCATATTATATTTATTAGTTCCTTTAAATATAACTTGAGAGCTTTTCAAAAATAGATTTATTACTTCATAAAAGAAGTTATGGTGCTAACAGATGGACCAAATGAATTTACATAATCGAAACTCCAATAAATAATATTAATTAATTAATTTCATTAATTATTAATTTTAATCCATGGAATCTGGAATAGGTTGGTAAGGAGGCCAATAGCCAACTCTGTCTAATAGTTGGTTCTTTGCAAGCTGGGTTCTCCTGGTACTCTTGGACTGCGCCAAAGAGTTGATGAGATAAGATGAAGCCCCTTGACCCATTTCAATCTCCTCCTCATCCCTAGGCCTTTCATAAACCATCTCCACACAGATTGTCCAAAGCCTTGATCATACTCTCTAGGCCATCCCCCAAACGTACCATAACGTGGCTCAAACCCATACGTCCAACATACTCAGTCTCAAGGCCAACCAAGTTTGTAGGAGCCTCAACAGAGCCAACCTCCTCCAAGTGCGATCCAGCAAACATATGTTTACTTTATTGGTGAAAAAATGACTATTTCTGTTAGAAAAAATAAAAACTCAATAACCATTTGTGTGATTTTTAAACACCATTTATGCTATAAAAAAATAATAATAAACAAATAAATCTAATTATTAAAGAAAAAATATAATTTAGTTCCCAGCTGCAATAATATAATGAATACATGTTATAATATTTTCTAGGGAAATTACTTTTTAATACCCTCTAATTTGACGAAATTTCAATAAATACATTGAGTTTTGAAAAATACCAAAAAGGAGTCTCTAATTTACAATAATTACACTTGTATACCCTCCACCTCCCATTTTTTAAGAAAATAACAAGATTGCCCTTGAACCTATCTTGGATAATTGTACCACAAGTCTTTGAACTCTTTCAATATCTGCAATTTGGTCCCGAAATAAAAAATATATATTTTTTCTTTTTTTCTTTTTCTTTTTATTTTTATTCTTCTTTTCTTTCTTTTTTCTTTTCTTTTTCATCTTTTGTTGTTGTTTCTTCTTCTTCTCTCCCTTTCCATTTTCTTTGCTTTTTTCCCGACCCAAATGTTAAG
>WUAT03000004.1:2894202-2904495 GCA_010015005.3 Ulmus americana
TTCATTACATATGTGCCACTTTTTTACCTATTTTATCCTTCTATTAAATGACAAATTACAAAGAAATTTATAGACTAAAATAAATAATCCTGAATATGGAAAGGTAAAAAAGTATTTTACACTAAAAAATAGGGTACAAATGTTATAACTTTTAAAAGAGTGTGCAAATGTAATTGATTAAGGAAAAGGGGGTATAGGGTGTAATTTCCTTTATATGAGTCAAACGAAATGTCGATTGCTCAAGGAGACAGAGCATTTTGGGAACGGGAACATTACATTTTAATACATTTAGTTATTAAAAGTAACAAATGTACCTTATATTTTGAAATATTATTTGATGTGCCCTACTGATGTTGGTTTTTTTTTTTTTTTTAACATACTTTAGGTTAACATTTGATTGACTAAATATCTGTCATTTTTTAGAAATTTTTTGTTTTACCCTAACCTATAAGAAAAACTTATTAAATTTATTTAGGCTTTGTTCTGGGGTCCGAGATCGGAACATGTCGTCGAGTCGCCCTTACTTGTATTCACTCGTCCGTGTGGCTAGACCCCTCCACGTGGCCCCAAGAGTTTTGGAACCTTGACCAAGGACGTACTCGTTGATGAGCATTGACAAGTGGTACAGACTTACAAAATCACGTTATTCAGGTCTTTGTGGGACCCAGAAGAGTGACATCATTCCAAGATGGTCTGTGGGATTAATTTGATAGGTGGATAATTTTATATAGAAATAGTGTATGGATTAAGGAAAATATGATAGAAAATGAGATAATTTGGATAATATGGGATAAATACAATAATAATGAAAAATATACAAAGTAGTATGATTTGGTAGAAAGTTCTAGTTTCTAGTATGATGGTAATGTAAAAGGTTTAAGAAAGGATGGGTCGCATTTCTATTAATCAATAATTGTTTAAAATGACTTATATGGTAAAGCCCATAAAATATTAGAGAAAGAACTCATTCTAATAGACAATGTGAGAAAAGCCCAATTAAAGGATTAAAAGGGAGTTGACTAATAATACAAATGAATCATTCTTGCTATTTAAATGAGGGGCTAATAATGCTAACTGAATTAAAAGTAAGACTATTCTTATCATTTAAATAAGTAAATGACCAAAATGCTAAAACTCAAATAAGAAATAGACCAAATGTGCTAAAAAGCCATTTATTTATGTATAAAGTAAATGTAAAAAATGAATTTGAAAATAAGATGACAGAAATATAATCGACATAGAGTTGATTTAGGGTATTTAAGTGTAATTATTCTACACCCTATCCAAAAGAATTTAAATCGTATCATATTCTCCAAAAATATGTTCTTTTTTCTATTCTATTATATTTTATTATGTAAATTCTACCACTTTTTACATCATCATAGCATATTCCATCATCTTATGCATATAAATCCTATCACGTTTTACATTATGTTATTAATATATCCACCAATTTTTATATACAATATTGGTTTTTTTTCATATTACTTTTATTATTAAACCTCAATATCTCCACCACATTTTACATAAAATTATTTTTTAATTTTGTGGACTCCACTTATTTTTATCAAAAAATTTAAAATCCTTTTCAAAAATTTATTCTATTGAAATCACCAAAATTTTGTTTAAATCACATCTCAAACAGATCCATAATAATCACTAATATATTTCAAGTAAGTTTTCAAAATATGGGTACTTTCTGTTACGTTTGACAATTAGACGTACCAAAATGTAATTTTTCCTTTTGGGGACTCTGTTTACTTCCTCGTTCCAGACGACATACCGTTTCACTCTCCCTCCATGTGGAGCTCTGACAATGGCGGACGCTTAACATCTGAACGTTAAAACAACCATCTTCTCGGCTTGGTATTATCTCCATAAACTACTACTATGATGGTTCGCTTTCCCTTTCCTAACAAAGTTTCTAGGTAATTTTGGTTTTGTTTCTTACCAATTTCCAACACAAAAACTATTCCGATTTTTTTTCTTCTTTTTTCCATCTTTTGATTTGTTTATCTATCATTTTTCGAATAGGATTTGGTCTTCGTTTGAAGTTCAATCTATGTTAAATTCAATAGATCGTGCGTTGTGAAGTTTCCAATCCTAATATGACTAAAAAAAAAAAAAAACAACAACAACAACAAATTTTATCTTAATTTTGATGATTCCAGAATTTTTGAAGTCCAAAATGTTTGACGAATTGTGAAGTTACTCTGTTTCTTGAACATAAATATGATGATCTAACGAACCAAGTGTCTCAGTGAGTATTAAAATTTCCCTCTTTATTTGATTTGTGGTGTTTTTATGAGTATGATTCTGCATTAATCATTGTTTATTACAATGATTTGTTATTCTTCATTTTTAGTTTTTCACATTTATATGCATATGCAAATGTTCTTTGGCACTGCAATTAGGCTCAAAAAGTTTTCTTGTCAATCGCCATGTCCACGATTCTATTTTCATAACAACGTTTAGTGTCTGTTTATTTCTTGTATTGTACTTCCAAGTATGCTGGGAGTCCAGCAAATGAGTTGAAAGCAGTGGGTTTAGGCTATAGCTGTATCTTTTACTGTACTTTAAACCCTTTTTCATAGAATTATATTCGTAGGAAACAAAAAGAAAACTAGTCTGTGGAACTATGAATAGAGAAATTCTTTTAATATAAGAATGTACTGATAGAGAAAAATATCATAATTCTCTCTGCCATAGATTTTGTTTGTTGAGTATGTGAATCTAGAGAGCGGAAAGACAACATTCTTTGTATTTTTTTGTCTTAGAAATTCCCTTATAGTTATTATTTTTTTCATATTTTATATATATAATGGTCGCGTAGCTCAAGGTTATACACAAGTAGAAGGGATTGATTGATCAAACATTTGCCATGTTAGCTAGGCTTGAATCCATAAATTACTTTTGTGTTTTGCTTTCTATTGTCTAAAGAGAGTCAGAGAGCATGGGAAGGATGTCAACCCAAGATGATTAATTGGAAGGTCTAAAGAGTGAGTTGGTTTTCCTGTGGTTTTTTTGTCTACAAAGTTGGTTACTCTTTTGCTTTCAAAAAAAAGCTGGTTACTGAGATTCTGTGGTTGTATGCTCTTAGATTTAAAGGAATTCTACTTGTATGAAGAATGGATATTTTGTCCCATACCATAATGGATTAATACTTTTGTGTGTCATATACTTAACAAGAGTATGTTTCCGAAAATTCTGTTTTAAAAATTGGAATACGGTTTGAAATGTTTAATTCATGTCATGTGATTTACGAACAATTTCTTATGGTTGCATTGCATTCGATTGTGCTAAGCATCGGTGTTGCATTATAGACTTCTTTTATGCAAGACATGAAAAGTGGGAAGATCTGGATCTTAGATAAAATCAGGTCCTAGGAATTGCAGGACAACTTATTGAATTAAGGTTTGATGATGCATTGCTGCTTTGTTGGAAAACCAGGAATGCTGCTTGTATTTGTTTTGAGCTTTATTGTTTTAAGGATAAATGACCATTTTATCTACTCAAATCGTTATATATAGAAGTGATTTTTGCTCTCAATGTCTGCAATAATTTTCTCAAAGATGTTTTTTAATTTTTTTTTCCCTTGTTTGCCTCATTATTTTATGAAACAGGATTCATGAAACATGTAATATATATCTTTTATTCTGAATCTTAAGCTTGGTATCAGGTAGATTAGAACATTTTGGTAGTTCTTAACAAGGAAATTTGGGATTAGAGGGATACACCTAGTAAGTGCATCGATTCGTGTCTTTCCGATGACTGTTCCTTTTATTTGAAAGTCCACAACTATTACTAGGCTATGTGATAGTATTTTGACTCCCATGTGCTAATTGTAATGTCTGTGTGCCACCATTATGTCAATTCCATATGCTCTCCTCAACACATGCTACATGTTGTTTCATGTTTGCATCTTTTTGGCTCGATGAATTGCTTTTTGCCTTTGATTTCTCCATCTCTTTCCCTTCCACTAAATTAAGATTTAGGACTCCTCTCAATTAATCCCAATGTCCCCGTGAATTTGGCCACAATTTTACTCCTAAAAAATGATGCATGAATGTGTACTAACTAATTTGTAATATGACTTTAGCTAGATAGTTGTACTAAATTTAGGGCAAAATGAATATATATATCACCTAATTACTTTCACGAAGTTATGCAAAATTATCATGCCACGTTACATTAAATTTAGATGTTAATTCCGGTAAAAAATAAATAAATAAATGTTAATTATTATTGCTTTATATCTTTTAGATAAATTACTTGCATCAATATGAATTTATATTCCCTTAAAATAGGTTTACATAATAACCAAAACAAAAAAAATGTTCTAGAAACATTTCAACCAGATACGTTTGTTAGTTTTCTTTATATTTTCTAAACTTGTACTAAACAAAGTTTCACTTTTTATTCAACTCGGATTATATTTTGGAGATATTTTCTTTTAGTTTAGACTATTCTGTTTCAGATGTATTTCACAGACTAAAAAGTGTTCAATGTGTTTGCTAAATAGAAAGAGTAGGCATTATTGAACATGAGATTCATATCTTGAAAGCAAATATTCATCTGTTTGATAAATTGTTTTGGCTGTTGTAGGTGCTTTTACGGTTAAAACAACTAAGTTAATAAGTTTTTGAAGGAATCTGGTATATACATATTGCCAATGGCTGCTTCCGAAGCTCTTCTACAAGTTCTAACTGGGTCGTTTCCGCACTCTTCTTGTTTCAATCCATGCTTTTGTAATGCTAATGGACTTCTTTCTGTTAAATCCACTATAAGAGGTACAAGAAAAAGAAGTTTTGTGAGGCAACAAGTGCTTAACAGTTCAAGAACAACACAGAGTAGCTCGAAGGTCTATGGGACAGTAGATAAAAGGGATGCTTTGAAAGGAAAAACTTGTGTTGATAAGCTTGATTCTGTGAGGTGCAAATGTGAACCAGCTAAAAGGGCTAGTGGGATAGCAGCAGGAGAGGACAATAAGCCAAGGTTGAAGGCTGAATTGGAACAACCAACATCAGTCCCATTGCCAAAAAAAGATATCTTTAAGGGGGTTTCACAGCCTGAAAATGAGAATCGAGGTTCTTCATCAAATGGTAAGCCAACTACTGCCGGAACAATCAAAGACAAACCAAAAAGTGTTGGAGGGAGTTCGATTGAGGATGAAGCGTGGAACTTACTACGGGAATCTGTTGTTTATTATTGTAATAATCCCATTGGGACAATTGCTGCTAATGACCCTAGCAGCACTAGTATTTTGAACTATGATCAGGTCTTTATCCGTGACTTCATACCTTCAGCCATAGCTTTCCTTTTAAAGGGAGAGTTTGATATTGTGAAGAACTTCTTACTTCACACTCTCCAGTTGCAGGTAATTTTGTGACCATCATTATTGTTTTCACCCATTGGTGCTTGCAAGACAAGATTTACCTATAATTTTGTTTCGACAAATTAGTGCATCGAACTCAGTAATTCAATATGAACTTATTAGTGAAATTCACAATCCTTTTTTTCTTTTTGGATTTTTGGCTGGGATTGCTTTCTTGTGATATCAAATTCATCTTACCTTCTTCTTTTTTTCTTTTTCTTTTTTTAAATAGTTTGGGAGAAATGTTAATTGTTTGCTCAAACTCATTCTAAATGTCCTGTCCATTTTCTTTTAAGGATTATAATAGAAAGCTACACATGGTGTGTTTTGTCTTCAAAGAGATCAAGTTCAGAAATATTTGGGTCTTATTTAAGTTTCTGATTTCATGATTAGGAGGAACTATTATCTGAAAGCTGTCCTGCTTGCACTTTCTTATTTTGCACTGCATTCTTTTTAGTTTGTGTTTGCCCATTTTATGGTTGGCAGAGCTGGGAGAAAACCATGGATTGCCACAGTCCTGGTCAAGGTTTGATGCCTGCCAGTTTCAAAGTTCGCACTGTTCCACTTGAAGGTGATGATATTGCAACTGAAGATGTGTTAGATCCTGACTTTGGTGAAGCTGCTATTGGGCGTGTTGCTCCAGTTGACTCTGGTAACTATTACATTAATTTTCATTCAGTATATTATTTCGATAAAAAAATAAATGATACATTAATGACCATTTTACGACTTTTGCTATTTTATCAGGGTTGTGGTGGATTATATTATTACGTGCATACGGAAAATGCACTGGAGATCGCAGTGTGCAAGAGAGAGTTGATGTGCAAACAGGGATCAAGATGATTTTAAAGCTATGTCTTGCTGATGGCTTTGATATGTTTCCAACTTTATTAGTCACAGATGGCTCTTGCATGATAGATCGTCGAATGGGAATTCATGGTCATCCTTTGGAGATTCAGGTAATTAGTCTATTTCAAATGTTCGTGTGAACACTTTTACTCATTTATTTTCTCTTTTGTTTATACAATTTTAGCTATCACACCTTCTTCAACAGGAAATATCTTCCAACCTGTCTCTGATGAATAATATTAAAGCATTGCTCATTTTCATCTGACTTATGTTAAATCCAGGTTTGAGTGGTGACCTTTTCTTGTGAGATGGCATCAGAGTTGCATCATATCATCTCCTAATAAACAGATAAAAACCTTGGGTTGGTGATTGTTATAAATATAACTGTTTGCTTCTTAATGTTCACAAGTAGGCGTATAAATTATTTTCATGGAATATTCTGTGCGACCACTTGGCAATGGAGTACCCTAAAATCTAGACCCAAAACTCTAGATTCAACTTTCTTCTCTCGTTGGATTTGGGTGGTCTGGGAGTAACAACCATGTCTTATCTCTTCCAGTATCCAATACATCCCTAATTAGTATATGGAAAGCTGTCTCTTATCAGCCTCAATGGAAAAACAGAAGGGTCATTTGTGAATCAATTCCCAGCTGAACCCAGTGGTTGCAGTAAAGGCAGCTACCTTTGAAGGTTCTATTGCACAATTAGCTGGGACCTCTATTTTGACTATATTGATCATGTGTATCTATTTAATGTATGCTAAGAATACCTCTATAGGAGAAATTGTTGTACATTCTCGAGCCAGCAATTTATGCTGTTGTCGTCTTTTATTATATCTTGGTCCTAAAAAGACTTGCTTACCCTCAAGTGTTCTTAAGCTGATGTTCACTTTACATGTCAAGTCCAACTGAATCATCATAGCCAAACACCGAATGCAAATATCTAGTCAGTTATCACTTAAGAAAGTGTAGGAATCATGTATTGATTTTTATATTGTGTTATATGGCATGGAAGCTGAATTTCTGCATGTTGACTTGATCAATCTTTTGATTTAACATGAAAATGGAAGACGATGACAGGCTTTATTTTCATGTCACATCACTTTATGTAGGCACTGTTTTATTCGGCATTACTCGGTGCACGAGAAATGCTTGCTCCAGAGGATGCATCAGCTGACCTTATACGAGCACTTACCAATCGTCTAGTTGCATTATCATTCCACAGCAGGGAATACTACTGGATTGATATGAGAAAACTGAATGAGATTTACCGATACAAGACAGAGGAATACTCATATGAAGCAGTAAATAAGTTCAATATCTACCCAGATCAGATTCCTTCCTGGCTGGTGGAGTTTATGCCCAGAAAAGGAGGCTATTTGATTGGGAACCTGCAGCCAGCTCACATGGACTTCCGTTTCTTTTCTCTCGGAAACTTATGGTCTATCATAAGCAGTCTTGCAACAGTAGATCAGTCACACGGAATATTGGATCTTATTGAAGCAAAATGGGCTGAACTAGTGGCAGACATGCCTTTCAAAATTTGTTATCCTGCTCTTGAAGGCCAAGAATGGAAAATTATTACAGGCAGTGATCCTAAGAACACGTAATGCTTCTATCCATCTTAGAATTTTCTTGATTTTCTAGTTCATCCCACTTATGTCTAACTCAGTTTTCTGATTCAGTCCTTGGTCTTACCACAATGGGGGTTCTTGGCCAACATTGCTCTGGCAGGTACGGAGATTTTTTTTTTTTTTTTTTTTTTTTCACCCAAAGTTTAATGCTATTAGTTTCCTCTCGAATTCAAAAATGGATTTATAGTTAGCACTGTGCCTGCTTTATAGCAGTTTTTAGGTGTTTTCTATACATTCAATGAACTAATGATAAAATCAACCTGGTACTTAAATCAATTTTTTAACTTCTTTTTCTGTTTTCTTAAAATAAGAAACTTCAGATGATATTGTCCCATTCCAGTAAATCTGACTCTTGCATAAAGGAAACATTGAACTCTTGTAGTATGGCCACAATGGTTTTAACTAAACATGGTTCCATAACATTGAACTCTCAAGTCATTTTAGAGTGGTTAAGTTCAGTGTTTCTTATCCATCATGAATATCTGATATGTTTCCTCTTTTCCGTCCGATTTGGTTCCTGTTATTATCTAGAGATTAGGATTTGTTTAAAAATAAGGATTCATGTATCTAAAATGTCTCATTAGAGTTAAACTAGAGCTTTACAAGGTTCTTACTAGGGGGGAACTACAGGAATGCCTCTAAAATGAGGCTTTAAATCATTTATACCCCTGTTTTAAATTCATTACAAATGTGTAACTTTTTTACCTATTTTACCCCTACAAAGAAATTGATTGTTAGATTGCAACTTTTTTCCTAATCCATTTGGAGGGATAAAACAGTATTTTTCACACAAAAAAAGAGGCACAGATGAAATGATTTTAAAACGGATGTGCAAATGTAATGGATTAGGAAAAAGGGGATATAGGATGTAATTTCCTCTGTTTCTTTTCTTTTTACTAGGCCCCTGACTTTTTTGCATACTAATCTGTTTTAGAATACTGTGGCAGTTCTTCATTGCTTCCTGTAAACTCTGGAGTAGTTTATATCTGAACCATTTCTTGGTTAGACAACATCGAATCAGAGTAGAAAGTCCATTATTTTTGCGTTGTTTACGTTTATGTTTTTCAGTTCTTCTATACATCCCACTTTTCTGCCCCTTTTTCTTCCAGAAAGGAAGAAAATTTATTGTAGTTCAATTATTATTTTTTTGTTCTGTTTTCGTGCTACAATTAAACTACAAAAAATTTCCAATGATCATCGAAATTTTCCTAGAATATGGCAAGGACTTGAAAAGTAACCCATCAAGCTAACATTTGTCTTTTTGACGTGTTCAGCTTACAGTGGCATGCATAAAGATGAATAGGCCCGAAATGGCCTTAAATGCTGTTAAAGTTGCCGAGAAGCGCATCTCTAATGACAAGTGGCCGGAATACTATGACACGAAACGAGGACGATTTGTTGGGAAGCAGTCTCGGTTGTTTCAAACTTGGTCAATCGCTGGATATCTGGTTGCAAAGCTTCTCCTTGCCGATCCAAGTGCAGCAAAGATGCTGGTGAATGAAGAAGATTCGGAGCTTGCAACTGCCTTCTCTTGCATGATCAGTGCTAATCCCAGGAGAAAACGACGCGGTAGGAAAAAACATAGCTTTATAGTGTAGATTTTACGAAGCAAAGGAAGGGGAGGACGGACTGTGTTTATATTCAAGTTTCTCTACAATTTTGAAGCCACTAGGAGAATGAGGCATGCATGATGAAATAAATAAATCATGCAATAAAGATTGTTGTAAATGTTTGAACCAAGATTTTCGGCTTGTTCCTCTTTTCCCTATAAGAAAGAGTTATTGTAAAATGAAATCTAATAATCAATATATGTATATTCTCTGGCATATATAAATATTTAAGGTGAATTCACATATAATTGTATGCATATATATATATATATATATATATATATTCAAAAATCATTGGAAAACATAATATAATTGAAAAGTTAATAATGAAATCACTAAGAGTGATAAAAAACAATCATTACTATAAAAATTTTCTATATATATATTTGTGGGTGTTTTTACATTTTTTTTGTATCACTACTCGCATCATATTTTTCAACAATTTTGAATATTTTGTTCTCTACAGTGACTAGTAATGATAAGTAGGTAATTTTACTTTCATGTATGATAGTAATTTTTCTCTAAAAAAATACGATACAACTGATAGTGTAATACCTCTTCCACTATTATCTTAAAGAACATATGAACAACCAAGATGTTAGATGCATATAGAGGTGCCAAAACAAGTCGGGCCTAGTGGGCCGGCCACAGTCTAACTTAGGGGGAACTACAGGAATGCCCCTAAAATGAGGCATCAAAACATTTATACCCTTGTTTTAAATCCATTACAAATGTGCTACTTTTTAACCTATTTTATCCTTCTATAAAATCACATATTACAAAAAATAAAAATAAAAAATAAATAAAAAATAAAAAAATTAGAGATT
>WUAT03000004.1:2911313-2922024 GCA_010015005.3 Ulmus americana
GAGCAAGAGGACGGTCATGGAACTGCAATGGGACAATTTCGGGATGTTGTAACAGAGTTGATATGGACTTATCGAAATCAGAACTAGGTTACGCATTTTACTACGAATGATGTATGTACTATTTGTTAGAATGTGTAACATGTTGGGATATTTATGCAAAAATTTAAAATGTTTCATTCTAATGTGACTTATCTTAAATTTAGATAGCGTACGAGCTCGTTTTAAATAATGCGAAAGAAATAAGATGAAAAAAAATTATGACTCTATTTTGAATACTCTAAGAGAAAAGAAAAAGAAAAAAAAAAGACTGTTTCAGATACTCTGAACCAAACAACAATCTCTGTTTCAAATACTCTATTTCAGATACTCTGAACCAAACAACAATCTCTGTTTCAAATAATCTATTTTAAATATTTTGAACCAAATAGCTAACTTTATTTCAAATACTATGTTTCATACGCTTTAAAATACTAAGCCAGACAACCCAACTTTCTTGCATAAATTCACTTTTTGTTTATTAATCAGTGTAATTTAACTAAGCCGGTGAGTGACTCAGAAGAAGCCGACTCAAATCTTGGCGCTACTATTAAACATTCAAAGCTTTACCAGTCCAAAGAAAAAAGAACATTCGAAGCTTTCCTTCACAACCTCTCTGTGCTTGTTCAATGGAAGAACCTCAGAACGGCAACGCCAGCTCCATCGCCGCCGCGCCGGAGACCGAGGAGGAGCCCATCGTCGGCCCCGGTCCCGCCCCTCGCGCTCGCCCCAAGCGTCCTCTCCAGTTCGAGCGAGCCTACCTCGACTCTCTTCCTTCCGCAAACATGTATGTAATTCGAACTAGGTTTATGATTTAGGGTTTAGGGTTTAGGTTTATGGTTCGTTATATGTATAGTTTACTTTATTAATTCATCGAAGATTTGTTTTATTGGGCATTCCAAGCCCTAATTTGATGTCGGAATGTGCAATCAGTTCGCTCATGTGTGCGGATTGCCTCTTGCTTAATTGTATTCGTCAGTGATTGTGTTTCTGCTGAATGCATGGTCTGTGATTTTTGTGTTTTAGATTTGAGATTACAAATTCTTTTGGATGATTTTTCCCTTTTTTCCGCCATTAACAGGTACGAGAAGAGTTATATGCATAGGGACGTGGTTACTCATGTTGCTGTGTCGGCAGCAGATTTTTTCATAACTGGAAGTGCTGATGGTATAACTAAGATGTTTTTTTTCTTCACATTTTACTGATGTTTAGTATAGCCCTTTTGTCATATTTCCTGTTATATAATTCTTATGCTCTTACAGAATAATTATCATGTACATTTATGTTTGAGAACTGGTTATTTAGCATTTTGGAATTGCTGCATTAGGGTTTTGATAAGTTCAGTAGGTGATTAGTAGTTCAAAAGATTGTTGAGTATTTTCTGATTTCTCTTTTTTATGTATATTTTCTGGCAACCCAAAGGTGAATGAGAGTTGTTATAGTTCATTCTGCTTTGAACTTGTTCGTTTGGATGTTGGCTTTGATAGGAAAGCTTATAACAAATGTACCATTCGGATAAAATTTATGCAATCGACATTCAAGTACATTTAGTTGACTGGGATTAGATGCATTAAATCATGAAGTGCTTGCCCTTTTTTTTTATTTTTTTTTAAATAACTAATACAAATTGAACTAGTTAGTAGATATACTAGACCACTTTCAAATACTTGGCTGGTTTGTGATGACAACTTTCTGCTTGGTTGTATATGGTGTCTTATGTTTCTATAATCTATGGCTGTATTATGTCATTCTGTAAAACGACACGAAACAGAAAAATATCATGCTCTTTCGGTTAATTATTTGTTTAGTTTCACTTGAATAAAGTTTGTGTAGCATTCATAGGATCTTAATAGTGACATCCGAACAATCTCCTTTTGGCTTGGAATGCAATTGTTTTAATCTTTAAATATAAGAAACTGATTGCAGAACCAAAACTTATATAGTGTCTATTCTTCTGTACTTATGAAATCTAAAGGGCTTAGATGTTATCCACTTATTATTTATTCTTTTATTTGTTATTTTGATTTCACAAAGATTATTTGTGCTGTCATTTATTTCTAATTTATATGATTACATTTGCAATTGATTGCTGACATCCCCTCATTCTCTTGTCTTCTTTTTCCTAGGGCATTTAAAGTTTTGGAAGAAAAAGGCTATTGGCATCGAGTTTGCCAAGCATTTTAGATCTCACCTTGGTCCAATTGAAGGCTTAGCGGTAAGTTTGTCCTTCCTTTCATGACATCTTGCATGTGCATGTGGAACTGTATTCTTGTAATTGTTTTTTCTTGGACTATTTGCAGTGGTTCTCGATGTGTTTAGACATTGTAAATTCTAATTGTCTCTACTCATTGTATCAACTGCTTACTTGCAAGCTAGGAAACAAGTCTATAGTATTTCACTTCTCAAATTGCATAACATTCACGGATCTGCCCTCTTTGTTTACCTTGGAGCTGCAACCAACACTCAGTGCACTTATGAACTGAGGTATAATGCTTGCCAATGTGTGGACAACTGCTTTAAGTGCCGGTCGTAGTCTATCACTGTAAACATAGATGTCTGGGCTAGTCCTAAAGCCTTTACACAAGACCTCTGCCCTGAACAATGGTTCCCAAATTGACATTTTCAATATTTTTCTGTTCTTCCTTTTCATAAGAAACACAGTTACCATTTATTTCTCTTTCCAGAGCCAAAAGTCTCTGTTTTGAAAACAATTTTTGTAGGAGCCCACCAAATATATATTTTTATTTTATTTTTTTCGGCATTAGTGGGTCTGATTAATTGCAATTTCATTCATTGGTCCCAGTTACATCGTTAACAGAATTTGTTGGTGATTTTTAGTTTGGAATGCTTTCCTATATAATGGGTTTAGAGAATTCGTTAGCTTTCTGGGGTTAGTTTAGTGACCCAAAGATATCTCTCTGCTGCTGGAGTGAAAATATGTTATACGTATTTCCTAGCTCTATGGGCATTGTAAAAAAGGTGAATGCTTATATCTTTTCTTCAAATTTGAAGCTCTAAGGGCAAAGAGGCATCCTGAAATGCAAAGAAGCATCATACTTTTTAATATTTTGGTTTTACAGAGACCAGTATTGCTTATTTGAGGCAGCATATGCATATAGATTTTGTAGCCTTCTTAGGTCATCTGTTTCGATCTTGTTACAGTCTTCAACCATGACTTGGTTCAGCCATGCAGGTCAGTGTTGATGGTTCACTTTGTTGTACAATTTCGAACGATCATGCTGTCAAGATATATGATGTTGTCAACTATGATATGATGGTTATGATTCGGCTAACCTTTGTTCCTGGTGCTGTTGAGTGGGTCTACAAACAAGGGGATGCCAAAGCCAGGCTTGCTGTTAGTGATAGGAACTCTTCATATGTACACATATATGATGCCCGTGCTGGTTCAAATGAACCCATCATTTCCAAAGAGGTACGTTATATTTGTGCAATTATTAAATTCCTTAGTCTTCCTTTCATCTTTGAGTTTCCAGGTTAAATTCTTCTGCAGTTTTTTTTTTTTTTTTTGGTTTTGTTTAATAGTTCTACCATTTTCTTGTTTGTTTATTTATTTTATTTTTTTAACCTTTTCTTACTTGTTTGGCAGATCCATTTGGGACCCGTGAAGGTAATGAAGTACAATCATGATTTTGATACTGTGATTTCGGCTGATACAAAGGGAATGATCGAGTATTGGAGCCCTGCTACACTTCAGTTCCCAGAGGATAAGTATGTGGATTAAGTCATATTTTTATGGTCATGGCTGTGATCTACCTTATGTTTTTTTATGGAGTTGAGAAAACATTTCTGATGTGTTTCAAAGTAGGAGGATTTTTGAAGGATCCTATTTCCGTGGGGAATTCCCGTTTCTTGAAAATCCACACTTTGGAAAACCTAGAAAACAGAAGGAACTCTAGGGGATCTGGGCAAATGCTTTTGTGCATAGTTATTCCATCAGCTAAGAAAAAAATTTAGCTGGATGCGTGGTTGCTATATGGAGCTTGAGCATATTTTGGAACCCTACATTTTTCTTCCTATTTTATCGTGTTCAATGTTTCTGAATGCTGAATGGAACAGAATACAGATCCTTACTGGATAATCAGGCTTCAAAGTCTCCCTCTTTACTTATTATTGTTATCTTTTTCTTATAACATTTATCCTTGTATGTTCATCTGCGCTCTCAACTTATTTATCTAATCAGTCATGGCTTCAAATGGGTTTACGGATTTGGTTTGGGTAATGATGGTGCTTTGTGTAGTGGTACTCAAGCCTCTAGGTTTTTTGGGCTTTGTCAAAATTTACTCATTCAAGAAGACATTAAAACATGATATGTCAACAAATGTAGTGATTTGGAACTTTTTCCAGCAGTAGTGCTATATATATATATATATATACATTTTGTACATTTCTCCTATATTCTTTTTGTCATGTGTAAAAACATGCAGGGTTTATAAACTGGATTTGGTATTTTGACCAAAAAAAAAAAAACCACGCTTACACACAAGATTGTTGGACTTTTTATTTTTTTTTGGTTTTCTAATTGCCATGGATATGTTACTGTGTTGTTCTTGCCTGCTTGCAGGGTCAAATTTAGGTTGAAAAGTGATACTAATCTCTTCGAAATTGTAAAATGCAAAACTACTGTCTCTTCTATTGAGGTATAAATACAATCTGTCTTGTTAGATTTTTGGTCTCAAATTGGAGATTTTACACTACTACATCTTTATATCATTGAAAAGTCTGATGCCTTCATATCAATACAATATTGTTAATCTAGTCAAAAGCCAGTTTGGTATTTTTTAAGTTTTCTATAATTCAGCTAGTTTTACAATGAAGCAGCAAAGTGATTTGGTAGACTTTGTTATGAATTTGGTGAGATTCCAAAATTATGTTTTAATTCCTTCACTAAATACATATGCTAAATGTTTTTAAAGAAGTGATTCAAAAAGCCTACATTGGTTGCTCCCTTATTGTAACACTTACAAATGAGAAAAACTTGCTGAACCAGATTATTTCTTCAGGTGAGCCCAGATGGTAAGCAATTTTCAGTTACATCGCCTGATCGGAGGATTCGTGTATTTTGGTTTGAACTGGGTAAACTAAGGCGTGTTTATGATGAATCTCTTGAGGTGATGTTAATTTCCTTCTTCATGTTTTAGCTTCTTGCGGTTGTTTAGACTTCTGATTGTGAATCTTATTTGCTAATTAGGTGGCCCAAGATCTCCAGAGAAGTGATGTGCCTCTTTACCACTTGGAAGCTATTGACTTTGGACGGAGAATGGCTGTTGATAAGGAAATTGAGAAAACTGAAGGTGTGCCACTGCCAAATGCTGTTTTTGATGAAAGCTCCAATTTCCTTATATATGCAACCCTACTTGGGATAAAAGTAAGATATCTTACCTTATCATGTAATTGGGCTATATGTGCGCAACCAATACCCAGAGAAGAAAAAGGAAAAAAGAAACTAAAAAAGAATTTAGTAAATATCAGGAATGCCCACTTTTTTTTTTCTGAGAACCAGCTTATCTTCTTTCCAGGCACCACACTCCCCAAGGATAGAACAAAACCATTGATATTACCTCTTTTGCTTTGTTTTTGTAGGTAGTAAATCTATACACCAATAAAGTTTCTCGAATATTAGGAAAGGTGGAGAACAATGATAGGTTTTTGAGAATTGCCTTGTACCAAGGTGGCCGGAGCAGCAAAAAGGTTAGAAAAATCCCTGCAGCTGCAGCAAATGTCAATGAATCCAAGGAGCCATTGATAGATCCTACTCTTCTTTGTTGTGCTTTCAAGAAGCACAGGATCTATCTTTTCAGGTACTGTATATTTTGGACAATTTTACTAATGCTTGTTCGAGATTGGGTTTTGCTTCAATGACATTCTGGCTGCATTAGATGGTTCTAAAATGTTACTTGACAAATGATAATACTCATGCCATATCCTTCTTGGATGTTAGTTGGTTGTGCAATTCTACCTCAGAGCAATTTGTCCTTTTCTCTCAGTTTATTTGTAATGAAGCCAGAGTCATTTACTATGCTTCCTCTACTTCTTTTTTAGTCGGAGAGAACCAGAGGAACCTGAAGATGCAACAAAGGGAAGAGATGTTTTCAATGAAAAGCCACCCCCTGATGAGCTTTTGGCTGTATCAGATATTGGGAAATCTGTCACAACATCTCTGCCTGACAATGTGGTAAGTTTCTCTTTAATTCCTTTGTGCTAAGTTGTAATGAATAGATAGATAAAATTAGGGATCCTGTTTCTGGTTTCTTTTATGTATTCAAGACTAAAATTCTTGTGCAATATAGAGTATAACAAGTGCCCTGAAATACACGACTTCAAAATTGCTTTAGTTTGACTATATTTTCTTTTTTAACCTGAATTCTTTTCAGATGGGTTATAGGTTGTCGTCTTCTGTCTTTTCTTATTTGTTTTATTCTAAAAACATTCAATTCATGTTTCCCCAGGTCTTACATACAACAATGGGTGACATACACATGAAATTATACCCAGAGGAATGTCCAAAAACTGTGGAGAACTTCACAACTCACTGCCGGAATGGCTACTATGATAATCTCATTTTCCACCGGGTTATCAAAGGCTTCATGATACAAACAGGAGATCCTTTGGGAGACGGAACTGGTGGTCAGTCTATTTGGGGTAGGGAATTTGAGGATGAATTTCACAAGAGGTAATTTTTCCTTTTTATTGGCAAAACATTTGTTTGTCTTTCCTAACTTGCACATGGATCACTAGATATTATAATTTGTAGAAACAAATGTTTACTGTAACTCAGGAATTGGTTATATCATGAATTCTGGATTATACCTGCACATGTGCTGACATTTTCTGTTGCCTTCTACCCTGTTTTCACGAGTCTTTGTTTTTTTTTTTTTTTGAGTATTAATTCCATCATCCATTTGGATGCATATTTTCTGTCTCTGCAGTTTAAGGCATGATAGGCCTTTCACCGTATCAATGGCTAATGCGGGCCCTAATACGAATGGTTCTCAGTTCTTTATCACCACAGTGGCTACTCCTTGGCTAGACAACAAGCACACGGTCTTCGGCAGAGTCATTAAGGGAATGGATGTTGTACAGGTATAGTTTTGCTTGCTCTACCATACTCAATATGATCTGCATGTCTACTTTGTTTGAGTGTTTTTGTGGATATCTCCGTGCATTTTTGTTACTCTATTTTGGATTTCCCGGCGTCTAAAAGACTCGCTCATTTTTAACAGGCTATAGAGAAAGTTAAGACAGACAAGGGGGACAAACCATACCAAGATGTCAAAATCCTAAATGTGACAGTCCCCAAGTCATAAATTTTCTTCCCTTCAATCCTTGCTGTTAAGTTAAAACTACAACAGCTTTGTTTGTAATGTATGAGCATGACTTTATTTGAGAATTTGAATCTGTAGATTGGGAGATCTGAGCTAACATCTAGAAGTGGGAAAGAGTAAAAACATGTTTAAAGGCCTCGATGAACCAGTGACATTCCTTTTTTCTTTACTATGAGCAATCTTCATCTCCGTATCATAATGTCTTATTAGATTCTGCTTCATATATTGAAAAATTGTACTTTACATATTGAAAATATGTTGGCTAATAAATTAAATATTTCAGTCTTTTTTTTTTTGGTAAAAGAAATATTTCAGTCATACTAATAATTTTTGTTCATCTTCCATTCCTACCGGTTACGTTATGCGATTTATACTCAAAACAGATTCTATGCAATGATTTAAATATTTGACATTATCTAGGATATTTTTGTATTTTAAGGGTATCTTTATTTATATTATATTTTTCTGTAAAATATTCACGAAATATTTGGAAATATTCTTGACATATATGTAAAATATCGATATTGTTTAAGTGTTATAATTTTACATTATATCGTAGATATTTTGCGATATATTGCAAATATTCCTGTAAATATCAAAAAAAGATGTAAATTTGCACTAAGATTTTCATTTAATTCTATTTTATAAATTAAAATCTTTTTTTTTTTTAAACATATAGTTCACATATTTTAGAAATAAAAAATAAAAAATTTAATAATCGTGTTGCAATTGCTACGAGAACAACTATGATACTAGTATGTTATTAAGTTACTATTATTTTTATAAGTTTTACTTTAATTTGTAGTATTATTTTATATAGGCATGATTTACTTTCAACACTTTAACATTTTGTTTTATTGTAGCAGAATGGTGGCTTGTGTAAGGAAATTGACAAACGTGGGAAATTTTGCTATACAAACCTTATGTCAAACAATCTCATCTTCGCCATGTCAAAGAAATTAGAGGATATTTTCCCTCATCCACACAAAGTAAAGAAATCGCTTTGTATATGGAAAACTATAACAACTTGTCTTTTGCTATTACAATATGAATCTTAAAATACGAGACATGGAAACTGAAGAAGACAAAGTTGCAAAAATCGACTTTCTTGATCTTTTAGAATTTTCAGTTGAACCAGGAGAAGACGAAGATAATCAATTGTTCTAGTGAGTTCGCCTAATACACTTGGATGATGAACGTAACCCTGATTAACTGTAGAAGCTCGTGATATGGAATAAATGTGGAGCAAGTTTTATAAGAAGTTACGGTGACTAATAGTAGAGGTGATTCATAGGAGATGTAAATGAGATGACATGTCAATAGGTCCAAAACAAGAATAAATATGGATAGCAATGAAGACAATAATGATGAAAAAGATGATTATTGGGACTATGAAACTCACATATCTTCACTTTGGTATGATATTATTCATTTTTGGCCTAGATCCACATGGATTTACTTATGAACTCTACCCAAAAAACCTCAAACCAATGGAAACACTAATACAAAAATATCATTTTGTGGCTAAACATAAGTGGCAGTTCGCACACCTAACAATAATGATGATAATGGTGGTAATAGGTGTGGTGGTGGTGGTGATGATGACGATGACGATAACAACGATGATGACAGATGAAATTATTTTTTGTTCATAGAAAGAAATGCTACTGATTCAAGTTTACCATTAAACCCATTGGTGAAACAAATTTCACTCATTGCACACAAGATGAGGACCATGGGTGAGACTACAACAAGAAATAAAGGAGCAGAACCAATAATGTTACCATTGTTAAATGTCCCTCATTGTCAAGTTGGATTGTATCAATTGGATTGCATCAACTTGAGGGGGAGTGTTAAATGTCTCTCATTGTTAAGTTGGATTGCATCAATTGAATTATATCAACTTGATGGAGAGTGTTAAAAAAAATGTCCCACATTGATTAAGCGTGGAGAAAATCCATGGTTTATAAGTATGAGACACCACCTCCATTGGTATGAGGCCTTTTGGGTAGAATCCAAAAGCAAAACCATGAGGGTTTAGACTCAATGTTGGTTTAAGCTCAATGAGTGGATAATATCATACCAATTAATGTGGAGTGGAAGTGTCCCAAACATTTAATATGGTATCAAAGCATGGACCCAAAATGTTTCACATTGGCTAAGCATGGAGAAGATCCATAATTTATAAGTGAGATACCACCTCGATTGGTATAAGATCTTTTGGGTAAAGTCCAAAAGCAAAACCATGAGGGTAGGTCTTCACCACGCTTAGCTAATGTGGAACATTTTTTTAACAACCAAATGATCAATACAATATTTCAATCAGTTTTGGATCAATGAGTATTGGATTGCACCATACTCAATTGATTTATTTCAGATTTAATTCTTTCATCTATTATTCTATTTGGAGATACGAATAATTTGTTATTTGATCACCATAGTTTGTTTGTTTAATTGATTAGAGTGCACGCTAAGAGATTGATAAATTGCTTAATATTAATTAGGAATTCTAAGTACGTAATCACTTCTTATTCTTAATCCTTAGTAATAATTTGTAATTATAATTGCAAAGTAGATTAAACACTTAGATTAAAAGGCCATAATCTATGCAGCTCTTTGTCTAGTCTAGTCATTACTTCTTAGAATGATCATGATTTTGTTGCATTAAATCTAGTAAGGGTAACTCTAGGGTGTCCAATGAATAGGGTTGGTTAATAAGCGTACCTTTAATCAACTAATCAATAAGAAGATGTAAAGGGTAGTAAAGCCTTGACATCCTTAAAATTAGAGTATCCAATTGGAATAATTAGAGTTAGGGTTAAGGAGTGAATTGATTGGGATCCATGTATATTGGTGATAAAAGAACCTCAGTTACGTTTTTCTCCATATTATTTCAACTTGTTTTTAATTGTTTTCACATTGTTTTTAATTGATTTCTAAACAACAAAACCCCCTATAATTTAAGTGAACATTGAATTGATTTAGATTTAATCCTCTTACGGGAAAGACTATTACTTTCGCTGTACTCATTTAGACGACACTTTTAGGCAATTTAAGTAAACTTAAATTGTTGATTGCTTTTGCACGCATCAATTTTTGGTGTCATGTCACCGGGAATTTTATCTACTTTAATTGATTATTTACTTTTTATTTTATTTTATTTTTGTTTGTTTTTGTGTTCACAAGTGTTTGGTGAATGACCTTTAACTGTGGAAGTAGTTCTAATACCCTGAGTAATCCAAACTACAATCTGAGGTCTAGACCATAATTCATACCTATTCCACCTTTTCCTCACACATATTACCGATGACTAGTGAACATGAGAGATCTTG
>WUAT03000004.1:2924424-2940860 GCA_010015005.3 Ulmus americana
TTTGAAGTAGTGGTTTTGTTTGGTTCAGACTATTCTAAACAGAACATTTGAAGCATGATTAGTGTTTCGTTCAGAGTATTCTAAACAGAGTATTTGTAAAAAGTGATAATTTAATAATAATATAATATAAAAAAATAATATTTTATTAAAAAAGTGGTGGAGTGAAGTAATATTTTATTAAAAAAGTAATTAAGAGATAATATTTTATTAAAAAGGTGATGGATGAATATAATATTTAGTGGAGAAAAGTAATATTTTATTAAAAAGTAGTTGAGAGAGGTATTGGGGAGATAGAGTTTTTAGAATAGTACTAAAGTAAGGTATTTAATATTTCAAATACTCTTACATATTTAATTAGGGTATTTGAAATACTAGTTGGATATTTTAAATATCTAACCAAACAAACACTAATTGCTTTCTAATAGTTCCAAGCAAAAAAGAGATGAAGAGAGTAAAAGATAAATTTATTATATTTGATTTTGAAATTTATTCAATTGTACCCAATTGTTTAAAGAAAGTACCCAAATCTTCTTTTTATGCAAAAGTATAAATTTCAATGATTTATTCACATTTTGAACTTTGCAAGCCAATTAACTCAGATCTCCTCTAATTACTTGTATTCCCAAAGGCTAAAAACTAATCTAAAAAAAAATATTCAATTTTTAACCATCAACAAAGTTGGAATCATTCTTTTAAAAAAATTGACAAAACTAACATCACTGAAGGAAATTGAGTGGTAAATATAATATTTGTGCTCTTGGTTTAAACTATCATATCATTTTTAGTATAACATAACATAATTAAAAGTAATTTCAATTCTCACTATATGCAATAACATCCATTTACTGACTAGAAAATAATAAATAAACACGTGCAAAAATACCAATGCCACTTTTATATAGACATTCATGAAAGAAAAAAAATGTAAAAAAAAAAAAAAGAAAGAAAAAACTAAGAAGCATGAACATACATATATAAATACAACATCAAAAGTAAAAGTCCCATGGTAGATGTTTACCTTGCTTGAAAATGTGCAATTTCAGTTATGAGTTTGTATCTTAAACATAATGAAAAGAAAATAAAATAGAAAAAAATAGCGTGATTTCTAAGATTGTAGATAATGTTAGCAAATAAAAACCAAGTTGTATAAGATATATCTAAGAAAAAAAGAAGCAATTAATAGGATAAAACCTTAGTTTACCTGTTAGCATAAGAACAAGTTAACTCTTATAAAGTATATGCACCCTAAGAAGATAGGCAAGACAGGAAGATAATAACTTAGGGTACTATTGCATACATCATTGTACTATTAGATATAATCTTCAAAGGATAAAATATAAGATGACAAAAGTGGTATATTAAATTATGCAAGACAGGAAGAAAATCTCTACATACAAATATTATTGTAAGCTTTTATTTATTACTCGTATCATGCTTTCAATTATTTTCTCTTAAGCTAGCAAGCAATTACGTCAATTCATAACACTTTTTATGAGTGTATATATTCTCAAGAATTTATAATGAAAGATTGAGAAGAAAAAAAAAAGTGAGAAAAGAGCCTTATTTTCATGAGTATTTGACATGCATCAAAAGCAGAAAACTTCTCTTTAATCAAGGGAGCATCAGGAGTGTCTGGAACAAGAATACATCATATTTAATGATATGAGCATTTATAGGGGTAATAGAGAGTTCTAACTTGTACATAAAATGCTTGAGATAAAGACTTCCCAAAAAAAAAAAAAAAAAAAGGTACTATTAACAAAATTTCCAGAAATTTCCACAAACAACAGGAGCAATGTAAAGAATCATTTGAAAATAAAAAATATCCTCACCATAATTGCAAGCAAATTGGCTCACTCAATGTGTTAATTTTTTTAAAGCTTCATCTTGATTCATGTTAAATTATCGACCATCTTAATTGGACACGTTCAAAATCATATAGAAAGAACATCTAAATTTTAACTCTACTTTATTCTATACAAGCTTCTCTTCCTCTATATTGACAGGTCACTATGTCAGGTCAAATTCTCTCTACTCTTTCCTCCAGCTGATATATTTGTATGCGCAGCACACGCCAATGAAACTGAATTCCTCTAATTTGCTGCTTCAATCAAGACATTGATGACTGAGAAGTTGGTCAATGAAATCCATTTTCCAAAAAACACATAAGGAGAAGAACATTTTACTATCTTTCTCATTAGGGATTGACAATAGACCGCTACTAATCTTGATCTGCTAAGATATCTTTGTATAGAGTCTTTTTGAGTGGCTGCTTTCCAAGCACTTTCTTTTCAGTTTCTTATGATTTCCTATGTTCCTTTGTCTTTATCCAACTAATATATAGCTGGACTTATTAGCGTATTTGCATACATAAAATGAAAAATGCGGCTAACATTAACAAATACAGGGCAGATACTACCAATTTAATTGAATATGGCACTTACTGTGTTTAAAATTACTAAATATTAGATATAATTTCTATGCCAAGAACAACTAAATATAGAAAGGAAATATCCTATTTGGGAATTTTCAAGCAAGAACCCTCAAAATCAGAATATATGATCATTAACAAACCAGCAAAGTGGAGTTGAATTTCAAGTTTTACAAGCCACAATCACGTATTAACAAATAGAATTCACTTTATAGATGCACACAAAGGCTTATACCATAATGATGCTTCCTTCCGTCAAACTCAAGGAAACACCCAAGTAGATGGAAGAGCAAAACATGAAAAAACTAAAAGTATGCAATTATAAGAAAATTAGACAAAAAACCGCAATCAAGTAATTTACTTTAATACAACTTAAATATCATTTTAGATTACAATTCCATATCAATTGGGCAAATAAAGAAAAACAAACAACAAACAGCAAATAGCAAGCAACAAATATGTACAAAACCTAGTTGTGCTTGAAGCAGTCGGTAACTCCTTTTTTCCTAGTATCAGGATTGGCTTGAAACTGTTCTAAGTTGTTGTTCAACAACAGCAAGCACAAGATGTTAATGACTTATCAAGATGGGAGACCAAAATTATCCAATTGGATGCAATTGAGCAATTTGAGCAGCTCCGAACCTCTGGAATTTGGAGACAACGAAGATGCTCTAGCCACTCAAAAATATCCTACTTCCAAAACCAATTCTCTTATGTCCCAACTTTGATTTAGAATATTAAATTTGGCACTACATCAAACATATGAAGAATTTCAAAGATTAAACAGCAAAATAAAAATTCTAGTCTCCTTATTTTTGTGTTAACTTCTTTATTTCAAATGGCTCATTACGAAATATTATATTATTAATTATATTCACATACTAAATTAAGGAAATAATAAATACTAAATAATTAAGCTCATATATATATTTTGTATGCACATGCATTTATCTCATCTATGTATCTTCTTGCTTATATGAAACTTGAGGGAAGCCTATTATGACTCCTACTTGCTATGTTAAGCATGTTGTATTTGAACAAAGCCTAACAAGGAACCCCACAAGAGATGGACACACCTAGAGATAGTACACAAAAAGGATCAAGAATAAGAACCAAGTAAAATATTGATCATCATTGTTTTGCATTTAGAATCTAAATCTTCTAAACAATATGATAGTAAAACATGTAAAATAATACCAGCCATGCATTTCGAACAAAATAGGAAAAAGAAGTAAAGACCACCTCAACTGTTTACGATTTCTCCACATCAACAACAACTTTAATTGATGAAAAAAGCAACAGTAGAACACACGAGTCTTTTTTATATATATAGGATGAAATAACTCCCGACAACCACCTAACTAGTACCAGTTAGGTTAACTTTTTATGGGTGTTGAGTAGCCGTCATATAAATAATAACACATGGATTATTGTTAAGTTTGTAACTAAGTACCGTCCATTGTAAAAATTTCAGTTAAATTTTTTTTTTTCACACTAATACCCAAAAAATCTAAATACCACTGTCCATTTTGTTTTTCCATACGGTGACCATAGAAATCATAAATGTATCATATACAGAGAAAAATACAACATTCCACAATGCAGAGCTCACTTTCACAACCAATCTTCCCCTGTTTCCAAAGAGAATCCACCACTCGTGAAAGAAACCGTCCAACAAAAATATTAACATATACAGAACCATACCTCTCTCCAACCAAATTTTCAATGACTAAAAACTACATACATCCATCCTTATCTAAAATTACAACACCATCAGATCCTTCTATCCAAAAATGTACACAGTTTTTTTATCTTCTTTTTGTAAGACCCTATAACTCCAAGACATACCTTGATTTGAGAAAAAAGGTCGTCAATCGGAATATTAGCATTATGCCCAGCTCGGATTCATGATCAACCTTACAATGATTCCCTCAGAATGGCCATTGAAAAAGCCTTGACAAAATGATGGTAACACTACAACAACAAAATGAAACATACTCTCTTACAGCCCGACCCATTTCACCCATCTGAAAACACGACCAATTCTGAAGGGTAGTTCGTAGTCCTTGGTAACAGCAGGTTCTCTTCTTGCAACTTCACGGTTGGACCATACATACACACCCCGCTCTTGCCGACTGCCTGGAACAGTGTTGTCCAGGATAACAGCGACAAGGAAAGCAATCACCATGTGTAATGAAAGAAGAGTGTTCATAACATAGTTCACCTGAAAAGAGATCAGTTAAAAGTTGTATATTTGTTCATAAAAACATAAGGAAAAGTTTCCATCTGCAAGATGGACAAGGCATTGGCAAGAAATTGATTGGGTCAAATTTTGGTGTTCACTAAGGTTAATATGCAGTGATCAAAGGAACAAAGTGATGCTTTTTCATCCAGGCTTTCATACATTCATCTGATCATGAAGATTTTCTACAAATAAAATGATAACAGTTTTAGAATCAAATGCTAAAAATTGTCTTCAGATACAAAACGACAGACAATGAATATAACTAGATGAGAAATAAACTCCTTTAGATACCACGTCAAACCAAAACAAAGTAAAAGAGAAGGAGCTAAATTTTTATAAACACCAACTACACGCAACATAATCTCGTCACCTATGCAAGCAATAAGACTGACACATTCTCTTATCAAAGAACAGAGAGTTAGAAGCATACCCCTCCATATTTGCTCTGGAAAGGTCCATGGGAAGCAACAATGTAAGGCTGAAAATAACTTGGAACAGAAAAGTTGGAGCTTGGGGAGATGCCATATTGCTGAAAGTATGCTGGTATGGAAAGTGAAAAGAACAAAGATAACCCGACTATGATGATATTACGAGAGCTTCCTGCTTCACTGTAACGTAAATTTGACAAGCCTAGTGCAGAAAGCATTGCCCACATATAACATAGAAGGGCAGCAACCATAACTTCAGGGATTGATGCAAGGAAGCCTCCTACTTTACCTGCATGTAAAAATGAATGTTGTATTAAGAAAAATCCATCCAAAGCATTCATGATTAGGCAACAAAAACATGGTGCCCCTCATTTTGAACAATACAGACATCCAAGTTACGCAAACGGAAGTGGAATCCTCAAGGGAGATCGGAAGATTTGTATGCCAGAAGGATAAAAACCTCAAAACATAGTTGAAATTTGCTATTGAAATGGCTGGACAGTTCTCAGCTCAAAGCAGCTGAGGATGATTTCATTGTATTTATATGCAATATACAATGAATGCCCTAATGCAGGGAACAAATCACATAGCTACATGTGTACGAATATACAGAGGTATGAAATCAGCTTTGGTATCCGAGTGGTGATGAGCAAAACGAAAATGTGCTTGTGCACTATATTGTTGTTTTGCTTGCTCTTCTTGTTCCTGTCGTATATCAGATGTCTTGACAAACACAAGCTGATATATAATGGGCTGAAGGTGGATGATGCGAGAGGCGGAGGGTAGATCTAATAGTCAAGTCTGAGCACATTTTTTTTGCCATTACAAATGCTGGAAATTTAAAGTTCATTCTATAGCACACAAATGGTTTCATCTCAACTGGTGAAGATATTTCAACCAACAAACTAAAAATGGTTTCATCTCAACTAGTGAAGATATTTCCAGCAACAAACTAAGTCCTTTGTTCAATCGGTTATCAGCCAGAAATCTCATCAGTCGAAGTCAGAAACAAAAAATCTGAGTCTGAACTGGTGAAGAAAAATGAAAACTCTAGTTTCCTGTCACTAACTCTAAATTCCTCTCATTTGACTGACTAAACTTCACAATAATAATTAATAAAAGTTATATATAAAACCAAATTTCATTCACAAAGCAAAATGACAGGAGAAACATTGAGCAATGTTCAGATTCAAATATCTTTCAATTGGAAACTTAAGAATTCTTTTCAGCTGTTAGTCACATCAGCAAACTTTGAAAACAGAAGGTTATTGAAACTTACCAACAAGAGATAAGACGATCAAAATGCATGCACCTAATTCAACCGCTCTTCGGCTTCCCATTTTCGTCACAGCAATGGTGTGAACATTTTCTGTTAAAGTTGTTGACCCCGTTCCTGTACCCCATAGACCAGCCAGGACACTTGAAAGACCTTCCAAACCAATCCCTCGACTAAGTACGCCTGGGGTTGGGGGTCTAGATGCCACCAATAACGAAGATGCATGATATGAGCCAACCTAAAAAGTTGAAAATACAAAACACAACCAGAAACAAAGTAATCACACAACTTTGCGGGAAACAAGGTAGAGAATTCTATACAACCACATGGAACAAAAGATTCAAATAAAGGAAAGAAGAATACAAGATATATGACTGAGTGGAGAAGATGATCTAGGATGAGGAAAGGAAGAGGTCCTAGGCTCAAATCATAGGAAAAGCTAGCATATAAAAAAATAATCATAATAAAAATAAAGAGAAGATGATCTCCAATATTAAAGAAACACAAGTAAATAAGATGGATTAGGATAATAATTTAGGGAAGGTGCTTATGCTTTTAGGGAAACTCATCATAAATGGCACAGTAATCTAAATTAATGCAACTTATAGGGGATCAGAAGGTGAACAGTACAAAATAAGTTTGATGAACCAAAAGACCAGTTGGCTTGGCACAGTGGTAACACCTCCTGAGTCGTTCCCTTGTCCTTACATCAGTATCTTTGGATTCCCAGGACTACATGGTTAAAAATAATGATGTTGCTGACATTAACCCCCCACAAAGGAGCGTATATGACTTTCTAGAATAGCTTGGCAGATTTCTTATTTTGTAGACAAGATGCTTAATCTATTAAAAATCAATGATTCCATCAACTTTTATTCTCTTTTTCAATTCTTTGTAATTCTTTCATATTTTTATACTTCATAGCTCTTATTTTGCTCCTCATGCTCATTGCTCCGTCTAACTCAAAAGCTTCCAAAACTTGAAAATTAAACTAAAAAATTCACAATAAACTCGTGTATTTAATGGCAGTTTTGGTAATGATAATTCACATCATTATTTAAATTATTTCAGGGCTTTTTTAGGCATCAATACTGACATGAACATTTCTGTCAAAATTAAAACAATGTTCAATCTCGAAAAGAATTTATTTGTTCAAGATTGTAGTGTAAGTAGCTTTGTAAAGCTGGAGAAGAGAAGATTAATCTCAAAGTAATTTATTTATTCAAGACTAATGAAATTAGGTTCGTAAAGCTAGACCAGAAAAGATTAAAACTAATCAATCATCATTCTTAATGTAAGCTACAAAATTTTCTTTGAGCAAATCAAAGAGGGTTTTTTGTTACTCCTATTTTGTAGTTTTAAATCCAGCTCAAATCCATAAGAAATTGAAACTAAGAATTAATTTTAATAAAGCTATCAAAGGACAAACTCAAAAAACAATAATGCGGAGAAAAGTTATTTTAAAAAGGCAGACCTCTTTTTTTTTAATGGAAAAGGCAGATATTTAGAAGTCTTCATAAAGATAAATAATACCAGGAAATGTTCAATTTATAAAGGAACTTACCGAATCCACTGATGCAACTATGGACACCACACACATAACAAAAGCCATTTTCCAGGTGAAGACTGGCGTACCCCACTGTAATGGATAAGGAAACCTAAACCATGGGGCAGATTTTAATGCCTGAGAAGTATCAACTCGACAATGCTTCATCCTTGAAATATGCTTTCTGCAATGGTCAGATATTATATTTGAGGCAGGTATATTTGTATCACAACCTTTATAACTATAAACTCCAGCTTCAGTCAGTAGGAAAGCAGCTGCCCATGTGATTGCCAGACCCAATGGAACCTAGCAATTAGGTAGAACCAACACATCAATCTAACTTGAAGATAATCTATCATGTTGCAGCTTATCTGACTCAAACAAGTGAAATTTTCTTAACTTACCGCATAGATTAGAAATACACGATGCCCCAAAATTGATATCTTTCGTAGGTACTGCAGAAAATATGCCATAAATGAGCTAAATGTTTTGCAACTTTCAAGCTTACATCAGTAAATGTAAATTAATGCTTTTGATCCCCTGATTGAAGAGCAGCTTTGCTAAACTTACAAGAGAAAAAAGAATGACCAATAATATCTGCACTGCCCCAATCTCAAGACAGGTACCAACTAGCGGGAAACCGTAACTGTAGAAAGAAAGTCCAACAGCAGCAATTGTCGGCGCAACAACAACGGGATTGATTAACCTGAAAAGAAAAGTCAAATGAAACAAAGTTGAGTTGCTGGAAGTGCTACAAATGCAAACAGTGCCCAGCCAAAACAATTATTACAGTACTACATCCAAGGCAAAAATAAGCAAAAATAGAAGGCTGGCTTATTAATCTCCAAGGCAATAGCACTAGCCACCTAGAGATGCATAAAGCACACTACTACATCCAATACATTCTTTTCTTTTCTTTTTACCTCAAATCAGAAACTACTTTATTAAAGATTTTTTGTGATGCAGATGTGGAGGACAAGGACTCCTGCAGAAAAGCAAAACAAAGAATAGAACTCACAAAAAAAAAAAAAAAATGGAACTCCACTCCTTAACAAATCTGAAACTAAAAAACCAATGACTTTGCATTCTAGGAATTCATTAAAAATGAACAACCATCATCGTTTCAGTACATCCATTGAGCGATCTATTGCTATAGGAACAGAATATAGGAGAAGCCATATCAACATAAGAAATACTGAGATTCTAACTCGTTCAATAATGTGATGTATCAATATGTAGTTGAGATCACAATTCAGATTAAAAACCAACTAATAGTATATACATAATAAATTAACTAACACAAGGCAAATAAATTTTCAATTGACCTCTTGGTGAGACACATTGTCATGGTATGAAAAATATTTAATAAAATAGTATATTGCTAATGATTCATGGAAATATTTTTCTGAGTTCTGACAGCGGATCTGTTATGCCCAGTCATACCTCAAAAATATTGACATCAATCCACTATATCCGAGTATTGCTTGGAAAGCTGAGGCTATGATAATAGCCCCCTGTAGCTCCTTCATGATGTGCTTAAAGTTCTGCAATGTAAAATAATTTAGAGATCTTGATTGAATTGAATAAATACTAGTTATACAAATTGACAGTGTTAAAAAATTAAGCTTTAGAAGAGCGTGAAACAAATCAGAAGAAAAGTATTAATGGTGACAGGATAGCCTAAAGATGCCGAAAGAAAAAGGCAATTGCAGCTTCCCAATACATTTCTTCTAAAACAAAATATAGTTTGCCCCAAGTAGACTAAACGAGGGATAAAACCAGATACCCATTAATGTCAGACTTGTGATTCATTCTACTATTTCATTCATTTGATATTATCTAAATTATAAGGAAGTCGAACTCTAAACAAGGAAGAGAAGAACCACTTAACTTATCCCATTATGATCTACATGCTACTTCCTTCTTGTATTATTTTACTTCATATGTTTTAAGTATACTATAAAAGAAAGATTAAAACACATCAGAAATGGAAAGTTTCAGCAACTAATATATTTGAAACCTAAAGCTAATCAACTATTACTGCCATGAACCAAATAATCGATATTCTTTCTTCCATTATGTAAACTTAAAGTGAACATGCTTACTATTTTACAATTATTTTACAGGCTTAATCCACTCTCATACACAACCAATATGATCCTCTAAAAACAGTTACTTTTATACCAGTGAATATCTTTTTCCTTCTGAAAACAGTTTGTTTGGTTAACCAAAAATATGAAATTAAACAAAAGAGCCCTCTCCTCTTCCATCATGTAAACTTTAAAGAGAACATTCTTACTATTTTACAATTATTTTACAGGTTTAATCCACTGTAATACACAACCAATATGATCCACTAAAAATACAGTTACTTTTATACCAGCGAATATATTTTTCCTTCTGAAACAGTATGTTTGGTTAACCAAAAATATGAAATTAAACAAAAGAGGCCTCTCCTCTTCCCTTTGGACTCTCTTGATAACTTCAAAAGCACTACAAAGTCAAACATTATAAAATAAGTTCAAGCTACAAGTATTGGTATTTGGTAGAGATGAAACAAAGAGGACATTTTAATGGGGGAAAAAAAAAAGAAGCCTTCTCCGGGGAACATAAACTACATCATTAATGTTACTACTTTCTATTGTATTTAACTCAACACCAACATTCGCAAGCATAAGTAAACCATTTGAAGGAATTGAATTATGACAACAGAAATAGTATAATTTAACTTAGCATCAATACAATTGCACAAAAGTAAAAACATACATTTCCATTGAGCCCTCGAAATTCTGAAGAGTTGATTATCGCTAAGGCAGGAGCAAGGAAAACAAATGATGGACCCTGTATCAAGGGTAACCTTGTGCCAAAAGAGGTATGCAAGAGAGTGGTCACTCCTGACACAAAGAGCACAGTTGATACCACATTTGCAGTATCCTCCTACACCCACTAAATCCTGTCAGATCAATCTAGCTACACAGTATTTTCAAGTAGATATATCTTTAAAGTCAAAAACAATGGAAAGAATCTCACAAGTAAAAAGGACTCACATAAGTGCCACCCATTGCTGGAACTATAACAAGCGGAATGAGAATCAATGAACCCAATATCGACAGGTAGTGCTGGAATCCCCATAGACCAATTGGAACTAAAACAACAGGATAACCGAACACGATACATCAATTTACATCATAACATTAATCAAATAATCTAGTGGTGTAACTATCATGGCCATTTTTTATTTTAATTCGATTAATAATTGTCAAAGTGTTTAACTATACAACTCAAACTCTAAACAATCAGAAACAAAATATGACCCTTAAATAATACCCAAAAAATGAGAATTTACACATACCCATTTCGAATTATCAACAAAATTAAATTCGAATATAATTTGGTCCTTTCAAAATACCCAAAGAATAGTAAACATTGACCAAAAACTCACCAAGCCCGGGCGTATCTCTAAGCTCATACTTCATATGCGAGTGCCTAGCCATTACCCCATCATCATCCACACTCTGCGGCAAAACATCAACAGCTTCATCACTCCGAACCGGCCGGCGTGCCCGCGACGACGGGTCAGCAACCACCGGCAGAGCCTGCCCATTAGCACCACCGTTGCCGGAACTCTTAAGCCCTCCATCAGAATCCCTCCTAGTCTTCACCGGCTGATCTTTATTCGGCGGAGGTTGAGCCTTCTCCGCCTCCGGCTGCCCATTAACCGCCGTTGTCTGCCGAGCTCGACCCGCTTCAAGATCAGGCTGGGCTTCGGGCTCCCTGGGCCGGGGCGGCAAAGCTATCTGCCCGGAATCGCTAGCATTGGTCTCGCCGGAGAACTTGGGCCGGAACCCGGTCCGCTTAGCCCAAGAAGAGGGCGGCATTGCGGAGCCCTCCGGCGCCGGCGGCCATGGCCCGGGACGCGGCCGGGATTTGGAGTCGGAGTTTGACATTATGATTGAAACTAGCAGAGCATAGCTTGGAGAAGCACACAGATCTGGAGCTAGCTCTACAATTTGGGGATCTGAACAAAAATGCAGAAATTACAGAGAGGAATTGAACCAGTAGGGTTTCGAAAAACCTAAAGCTAAAGCCCTAGAGAGAGAAAGAGGAGAGAAAGAAGGTGTGAAAATGAGTGCCGAGAGAGAAGAGAGTGAAGTAAGTGTGGGGAAGCGAGAGCGAGAAATGCCAAAAGATAGACAACTCAGAGAGTGGTGGAGAAGTTAACGAAAACCGCGTTATTTTTATTTTTATTTTATTTTAATTAGTTTAAATTTCTATTTCATTTATTTGTTTCAATTTAATGATTTGATTTCTTTTAATGTTAATTTCTTCCACCAATCAATGATTTGACTTTTTATTCAATAGCTTAATGGATTTTATTTGATTATTTTATTTTGAAACAAGATAAAATTTCATCTCAAAACATATGTGATTCATAAATAAAAGTAAGGGCAAAATTAATGTTCCTTCAATTGGGCATGGTCCTATTTTGGCTCATGGCTCCTACCTGAGGTTGTTTTAGACTCTTCCTGTGGTTCTTTGCCTCCGTCTGGTGCATGGATAGGAAGACTACAAGGGTGATGGAAGAACCGGTAGATAGAACACTGCAGCTAAAAATGGGTGAGGAGGAGGACTGGGAGCCTCCTGCAATGGAGTCAGTGGAGATTACTGGTTTATCTTTACTTGGAAAGCTTAAGACAAAAAAGCTGTGGAATAAAAAACTTATCAAAACCGTTTTGGGTAGAGTATGGGGTATGGATGCTGGATGGGAACTTAAGATTATTAAGCAGGATGATGGCACCTGCATTTTTGGTTTTTCTTTCTCGGATAAGATCCTTTTGGAGATGGTCTTCGAATCAAGCCCTTGGCTTCTGAATGGTGGGGTGCTTTTTATTGATAGATGGTCGAGCACAAGTGATTGGATGGATGCTAATCTATCAAGCTTCTCTTGTTGGGTGAAGGCTTTTGGTATCCCCCTAAACCTCCTCTTTGAGAAGAATATCAAGAAAATAGCTAGTCATACGGGCAGGGTAGAGGAAGTTCACTTTCATACTGCCCAGAAGGCTCACTGGAGAAACTTTATACGATTCAAGGCTATCATCAACTCGGAGAATACTATTAGTCCAGGGCGGTTTGTCCCAGGGAATGGAAAACAGGTTTGGGTGCAATTTAAGTACGAGAGATTGCCATTCATGTGCTACAAATGTGGACTCATTGGGTATGAACAGCTCCATTGCAACGCATCTTAGGAAGTTGTTACGAACAGCGTAGGGAAGAGTATCCCTCTCTTTGGTCCTTGGATTCAATCGGACTGCCCCATCAAGGATTGTTTCGAAGGAGCTACAGGGGGAAATGGGAAACTTCCTAAGAAGAATGGAGCTTTTGAACGTTACAAAGCAAGGAAAACAAAAGAGATGGCTGAGGCCTCTGAGTTGTCGCCGGGAACCTCCTCGGATGGGCTAGTTTTTGGGCAACTAAAGAACGCTCATGGGAGTAGTGGATCAAGAAATCGTTTGGGCTCCCCGAGGGTGGCGACCATTAATGCAAATAACACGCCTGTTATTTCCAATACTATAGGGGGTGATTTATTAGAGACTAGCTGCTCACGTGCTGATATTTCTGCCTTTCCTCATATAAACGACAAGTCTCTCTTAACCCCTCCTTTATGCAACGACGTGCCGTTGCTTCTTACAACTTATCCTCATGTGCAGCGTGTTAGCACTTTGTCCTTGGAGAAGGCTTCTTCCTCAAACGACAGGTCGTCTCTTACTCCTAGTCCCCTTTTGAATCCTGATATCAGCAAGCCATCGATTCAGATTGGGGGATCTGCTGGTGTTATCGGGAAGCTTGGTGGATTCTCGAACTTGGACTCAGTACGGAATGATGAAGGTGTTAATGCTTTGGAAGGCGGAACGGGTGGCTTGGAGACCGATTTCTCGGCGGTCTCGATGGTCTCTGGGAGAAAGGGAAAAAAGCAGTCACTGGGCCCTGATTCTGATTCTTCTTTTCCTCAGACGGCAGCTAAAAGAGTGGCGGTTGGGATGCTCCAAATTTGGATGGGTCTGGCCTTGGTCTGGAGCGGGTTCAGCATAAGGATTTCGTCTTTGATCTTGCCAAGAAATTTGCTTTGGGCTTCTCTAACACACCCACAGGGGACCTGGGAATTAGAGGCAAGAAGAGGAAAAATGTTAAGAAGAAGGTAGTCTCCCCTAATACTCCTACGGGGACCGTTCATCCCTTCTTTGATAATGCGTCTCCCCTCAGTAGGAGTGATGATGGATTGGAAACAATTAAGGTCGGTAGTCACACACCAGGGGCTCTGGTTTCTTTGGGAATGGATTCTAAGCCCCTTTCTGTTAACTTGGGATCAGCGAACCTTGCAGAGCAAGGTCGCCGAACACAATGAATGTCTTGGTTTGGAACGTCCAGGGGATTGGGAATACCTAGACGTCCAATGCTCTCCTTTCCCATGTAAGGAATTTTTCTCCTGATATTGTTTTCTTATTAGAATCTAAATTGCTTGCTATCAGGTTCCTGGATTAGCAAGAAATGTGGGTTTTTCAAATTATTATTGTGTGGATAAAGTTGGTTACAGTGGTGGTTTGGTGCTCTTCTGGAAGGACCAGGTTGTTTTGAAAATAAACTCTGTTGCTAGGTTCTATATAGATGCTTTTATCTCCAGTACAAACATTCTTCCTTGGAGATTCTCGGGTATTTATGGGGACCATAACCCAATTAAGAGGAAGAATTCTTGGGCTTTAATGCAACAGTTATGCTTGGTGGACCAAGGGCCCTGGATTTGCGGTGGGAATTTTTATGAAATCTTGGATGTCTCAGAGAAGCTCGGTGGCAGGGAAAAATCCTAGAATAGCATTGATCTCTTTAGACACTCTATTGACATCTGCCATCTGAATGATCTGGGTTTTGAGGGGGATGACTGTTTCACTTGGTCCAATGGGCATGTTTTTGAAAGATTGGATAGGTTATTCGGTAATAATAGTTGGCTTGAAAATTTTCTAGACCACAAGGTAAAACACCTTGATTTCTTTTGTTCTGATCATAAACCTATCTTGCTTTCTTTTGGGAATAATGCTTCTGGGAGTCGGTGTGGCAAGGTTAGGAGAAATTCTCGCTTTCATTTTGAGCATGCTTGGTGCGAAGATCCTGGTTGTGGTGATATTATTAATTCTAGCTGGCTTAACTCTTCGGGAAATTCGGGGCTTTCTGGCTTAATGGATCGCATTGCTTTTTGTGGGAAGAGGCTAGAGGTTTGGGGAAAGGATAGATTTCGTAATTTGAACAAGGAAAAAAAAATTCTCCAGGAAAAAAATTTCTTGTTTCTCTTTTCTGCATGTTTCTGCCAGTTGGAAGGCTCTTAAGGAGTGCGAAAAAAATTTGAACATTCTTCTTGACAAAGAGGAAAGGTATTGGAGACAAAGAAGTCGGATGTATTGGCTTAAGGATGGGGATCGCAACACCAAATTTTTTCATAGAAAAGCTTCAACCAGACAGAAAAAGAATGATATTCTTGGCCTTTTTGATTCCAATGGATGCTGGCAAGAGGATATTGGGGCGGTCAGTGGGGTCATTCAGCGTTATTTCAGGGATATTTTTCGGTCAAATTGTCCATCTATGGATTAGATCAATCTAGTAACCGACTCTATCCCTATTCGTATTTCTCCTAATATGAATAATTGTTTACTTAGGCCTTTTACCGAGGATGAGGTGAAATGTGCTGTCTTTGGGATGTGTCCCACTAAAGCTCCGGGGTATGATGGTTTGCCTGCTCTCTTTTTTCAAAAATATTGGCAGTTTGTGGGTAAAGATGTGACTAAAACTTGTTTGGGCCTTCTTAATAGCGACTGCAATGTGGAATTGATTAACAGGACAATTATTTCCCTCATTCCTAAGGTTGACAACCCTAAGACAATGAAGGATTTCAGACCCATAAGCCTTTGTTCTGTTCTTTATAAAATCATTTCCAAATGTTTGGCAAATAGATTAAAAGTTTTCCTGGATGATCTTATCTCAGAAAATCAGAGTGCTTTTGTGGGAGGCAGACTCATTCATGACAACATCATTGCGGGGTTCGAAGGTATCTATTTAATGAAATAGGGTAGGCTGGGTAATGGCAAGAAAATGGCGTTGAAACTTGATATGTCTAAAGCTTTTGATCGGGCGAAGTGGAAGTTCATTAAAGCAGTTATGTTTAAGATGGGTTTTGCTGAGCCTTGGATCCGAAAGATTATGAACTGTATTTTTTCGGTTTCCTTTTCTTTTCTCCTTAATGGTGAGGTGAAAGGCAATATTATTCCAGGAAGAGGCTTGAGACAAGGGGACCCTCTCTCCCCCTTTCTCTTCCTTTTATGCTCAGAGGGTTTTTCCTGCTTGCTGAAAAAGATGGAGAATGATACTAAGCTACATGGGTTGAGTTTTGGTAGAGGTGCTCCTACAGTCTCACATCTTTTCTTTGCAGATGATAGTTTTATCTTTATCGATGCTAACAAGGAGGA
>WUAT03000004.1:2949637-2964428 GCA_010015005.3 Ulmus americana
GAATCGAATTGTTGGTTCTTAACATGTTTTTGGGTTGAAATTGAATTGGGTTTATTGAATTGTAGTGTTTGATTGCAGAAAAAGATGGAATCAGATCTTGGCAAGCTCTTCATTGGTGGGATTTCATGGGACACAGATGAAGAACGGCTTAAGGAATATTTCAGGAAGTATGGTGAGGTTGTAGAGGCTGTGATCATGAGGGATCGCACGACTGGTCGTGCCCGCGGATTTGGTTTCGTTGTTTTTGCGGATCCAGGTGTTGCAGAGAGAGTCATTATGGATAAGCACATGATTGATGGCCGCACTGTAAGTACCTCCATTGTAATTCCTTAATTGGATGTGGATTGTTTGGATATTGGTGTTATTTGTCATAGAATTTTAGTTGGAGTAGTAGAATTTGACATGAACTTCTAAATTTAATAAGCAATAGGTTATGTCTATTTCGATTCTTATCTAACATTTATTCTTCTCTTTCTCCAGTTTTGAATCAATGAATTTGAAACTTAATGCAGCATCAGTTGTTTAGGATCTGCATTGGAAATTAGAGATCAAATCAATTGTTTAATTCAGTTGCTACTGTTTCCAATTTAGGTTGAAGCAAAGAAGGCTGTGCCAAAGGATGATCAGCATATCTTAAACAGAAATGCCGGTGGAGTTCATGGTTCTCCTGGCCCTGCCCGCACGAGAAAGATTTTTGTTGGAGGTTTAGCATCCACCGTCACTGAGAGCGACTTTAAGAAGTACTTTGATCAGTTTGGTACGATAACTGATGTTGTAGTTATGTATGATCACAACACTCAAAGGCCAAGAGGTTTTGGCTTCATCACTTATGATTCGGAGGAAGCTGTGGACAGAGTGCTACACAAAACTTTTCATGAACTCAATGGTAAAATGGTGGAGGTTAAGAGGGCAGTTCCCAAAGAGCTATCCCCGGGGCCCAGCCGGAGCCCTCTGATAGGATACAACTATAGTTTGGGTAGGTCAAATAGCTTCCTAAACAGTTACGCTCAGGGCTATAATCTTAACCCAATTGGAGGTTTCGGAGTCCGGATGGATGATAGGTTCAATCCCATATCTAGTGGCCGAAGTGGGTTTTCTCCATTTGGCACTACTGGTTATGGAATGGGAATGAATTTGGAGCAGGGGTTAAGCCCAAGCTATGGGGCCAATTCCAACTTTGGCAATAGTCTAGGTTATGGTCGCATGCTAAGTCCCTATTACGGTGGCAATTCAAACAGATACAATACCCCTATTGGGTTTAATGCTGGTAATGGCAGGAGCAGCTCTCTGTTAAGCCCAACTGCTCGAAATGTCTGGGGCAATGGAGGCATCAGCAATGCCACGAACCCTGGTAGCCCAGGGGCTTATTTGAGCTCTGGAAGTGGGAGTTTCGGAGTTTCATTTGGAAACAGTGGAGCAAATTGGGGACCTACTTCTGTTCCAAACCAAGGTGGAGGAAATGCTTCTGGCTATAATGGTAATAGCTATGGGGGCGGGGATAACAGTAACTTTGGGTTTGGAGATGGGGGATATGGAAGACACAGTGGCGCAGGCGTGACCCCAACATCATCATATCCTGCATCAACTGCTGGTTATGAGAGGTCTTACGGGGATCTCTATCGTAACAATTCAGTTTATGGTGATTCAACTTGGCGCTCCACCACTCCTGACCTAGACGGTTCTGGCACATTTGGTTACGCGCTTGGCGACATAACTTCTGATGTCACAGCCAAAAGTTCCGAGGATTACATTGGAGGCTACAATGTCACCAGTAGACAGCCAAATAGAGGTAATGCTTTTAACATTGATTATGATCATTGTTATCTGCTTTGAAACCTATGTACTTTATTAGTAAAAGCTGGCAAAACAGTAATAAGATTCATACTCTTGAATTTTAAGCTAAACTTGGTTGCCACGTTAGGTAACTTCTTTTGATAGAATTTGATAAAGATCGGTGAAGAAGCACATGCCTGAAATGGAAATTGATTATTCTGGATTATGACAAGGAAAGTTTTTGAAGGTCAAAAACTGAAGTCCGGAAAGTGTTATATCAGTTTAGGTTCTTATCAGCAATAAGTAGAATACGAAAAAGAGGAACTAGAAGTAGTTCAAATTGACGGTGACTAAACTGTTTCGAAGTTGTAACATACTTACCTTTAGTAGTGTCAGGAAGCTTCGATTCTTTAGTTGGATCAAATAGAAGCTTGCTTCACTATCGATGCTTTACAAGTGTGCTTTCATCTATATGCTTCTCAGCTTATCTTTGCTGACAAAACCATATAACTATATATATCTTGTGTCGTGGCATTCACTTTCTAATTTTTTTCGTTGTTCCATATGCTTGTTTCAGGTATTGCTGCTTAGGAGAATTGTTGTTTGGATAAATCATGATCAGGTAATATTAGGTGAAGAGAGACCAATCAGAGATTGAAAGCTTTGTGAATTTTATACATTTCCCTTATTAAGATATATCAGCTTATGAGGAAAACTGATCCATATAGTTCTAACGGGGATTATACATATGCCAAGAGAAACCAGTTACAAGGGATTTTGTGTAAGGTTTGAGATTTTTTTCTTCTTTTCTTACTTGTTTTAAGCTTAGGTTCTTTCTTGGAATTTGATTGAGGTGTAAAATCAGATTGCGGGATATATACTCAGAAAGATCATTCCCATTAAAATATATCGTGCGTCTCCAGCCGGACAAGCCAGCCTTAGTCTGTTAAGAAAACATAGATTAATTTTTTTCTTTAATTTCTTTCTTTTTTTCCCTTTTAAATTCTGTAATGGCTGGCAAAGTTGCTGGCTTTTACCCTGTATTTCTTCATCTGGGATTTGTATTTTTCTCTCAGAATTGTATGTGAGGTTTTTGATTTTACTAGTGTGAAACAATGGAAGGATGCCCATATGGGATCCCCAGCAAATAAATTTACTAAAAAAACAGTTTGATTATTCTTTTTATCTTGGACAGTTTCTTAAAGAAGCTTATACTTCATTTGTGTGTTAAACTCTATGTTTTCCTATTACCCTTTTGTTTGTTCATCTTTTTATGCTCTCACAAGTTGCATAATTGATATTATCTAGAGTTTTCTTCATTTCTTTTAGCTTCTTCAAAGTTATATAGAATGGTTGACTATATCATTGGAATTATAACTTGCTCGTATTGGGTGTTCTTTTCGTGATTCAAACAATTACTATTATTCAAACATAATCATTGTTCAAACAATGTCTTGATATTGGAGTTTACTGCGAAATACGTTGTTGTTAAAAAGTCATAGCTTAAAATTATATTTCCCACTATGGTAGAATCATTGGATTAAATGTGAGTAAAAATCCAATGTGTCTTTTTATGGGTTTTGATCTACTAAATAGATGTCTTCTATCTCTAATCTCTCTTGTGTGTGGTCACATTGACTTATCCTTTCTATCCATGGATTAGGATACACTTTACTTTGTCTTTTTGTCTTTCTCATTTAAAGGATGTGGTCCTCTCTCTAACACAAGCACAATAGGACATGGAACCACAAAATCAGCAATATGGGTCAAGAAATAATGTTCCCAACTCCATCTTAACATTTTGGGGCAAATTTTTGTGGGCAATCTAGCCATTTTCAAGAAATTTTGAGTTTTCTTGAAACAATTACAAAGAAAACATTTTTGATTTTGGGATTAAACAGTCATTAATTTATAAAATTTATATTAATAAAAGTGTTTTTTTTTTTTTTATTTCTTCTTCAAAATCTAACTTAGTAGACATGATCATATGATATTTAGATGAGTTATTAAATTCATATCCTCAATGGTTCAAATGTTATGATTATCATTTCTTATAATAAGTGTATTATCTTTTCAAAGCTTTTAGGTTGTACCTAAGATTATGGGATTTAGCGTGACTACAGGAATGCCCCTAAAAGGAAGCATTAAAACATTTATATATTTGTTTTAAATCCATTACAAATGTGTAAATTTTTTTTACCTATTTTATCCCTCATCAAATAACAAATAAACGGAGATAGAGAATATATGAGTTATGAAAAAGGGGTATAGGATGTAATTTCCTCTTTTTCCATTTTCTTTGCTTAGACTATTTTTCAACTCCAAACAAGGCAAGTAGCAAAAAGGTGATATAATAAAAAGAAAGCCCATTTTTCTATACAATATGCACCGAATAGAACTCTCCCCTCTTATAAACAACTATGGGGTCCATTGCCCTTAATCCAAGGGATTTCATGTCACTATAATATATATATATTATATATATATCATGAATGAGAATATATTTTGTCTGTCACTTTCTTTTCCTGGTCCAAAAATCCCACTTAGTTTATTATTGCCTCTTTTTCCCCCTAATTAGGGAAGGTGGTAAATTCAATTCTTATGTAAACTAAAAAAATTTGGGTTTCAATCTTTGCAGTGGAAAAATGCAAGTATTTTATAGAAAATTTGTTAAAATAGACCCTTCATAAAAAGAAATATCCCAGAACTAGAATTTGGAGAGCTAGATCCCTATAAAAAATAGTTGTTTCATTTTTATTTTTCTTATGTTGCTTTCTTGGATTCCCTTGTTATTTTCAAATGGGAAAAGAAAGAAGGCCATAAATGAATAGTAACAATTTTCTTGTATCCCAAATGTCAATAAAGTAGGCATCTTTTGTCTCACCTCCATCCCTACTTTTTGTTTCCATCCAAACCACATCTGTAATCCACCCAATTCACTTTTTACTAACAAAACTTACACGAGCACAATCCATCTCTTGCTTAAAAAAAATAATCGAAAGAGAAAATAAAGGGCATGCTATTAACTTCTCACTGCAATTTTATTTTAGTTATTGACTTATAAAAATATATTAATTTAGTTAAATTTGATGATAATAATTATTTCATCTTTAAAGTGTAAAGTAATAACATAAATAATTAAAATAAAATAAATATTAATTTTATTTTAATTATTCATGTTAATACTTAATACTTTAAAATAAATAAAATTAAATAAAATAATTAATGTTTCAATAATTTATATAAAGAATAGATAAATTATTATACTTTTACAAATTAGTGATCACCGCAAACTCAAATTAATAACAATGAATCCCTTAAAAGAATTGGACTCAAATGACAGCTATTTTACCACAAAAAAAAAAAAAAAAAAGACTCAAATGACAGCTCAAATTGGCTGATGTACCCATTATCATGTACCACCATGCAGAGAATCTTTTTCTCTCTTTTTTTTTTTTTGGACTAAAAGTGTATTCGTACCTTTTGTCTTTAACAAGCACATACCTTAGGAGGGAAGGATTGAATATTAACATGAAAAAAAGGTTAGTGAGAGAGGACTTAAATGTCAATATCAAACAAAAAAGGTGCAATTTGGACAATTCTCATTCCTTTTCCCACTGACATAAAGAAAAATTACAGTTTTTTGCAGTGAAAGCTTTTGAAAAAGGGTTTCTCTTATGTACCTTGATCATAAATCATCACAAAAACCCCTTCTTTGAGCTCAGCCATGGCAGCAAACCACAACCTCAAGAATCTCCAATGGCTTCTTCTAGCTATCAAATCAGAGAATCTAACTCTACACAACATCTCCTTCTACCTCTCTCAACCCTCATCAGGTTGCTTCCAAGAAACAGAAAATTCCATGAACATAAACATCTCCAAAGAGGATTCTTCATACTTTCCTCAGCTTCTCCAGGTCTTGGGAACATCAAGAACAAGCCAATTATGTCTAAGAAACTTGGAGTTTCATCGAGCCGAATGGGATCTGCAGCAAGTGGGATTTCTTGGTGTGTTGCTTGAGAAGCACTCAATCATCAAACAAGTTGTGTTTAGAAGAAATAGATTGAGCAAAGAGTGTATGTTTGAGGTTTGTGAAGTCTTGAAGAGGAATAGAGTGATAAAAGAGATGGTTTTCTCCGAATCGGGTATTGGATATGTTGGAGCTGAACTTCTTGCTTCTGCTCTTAAGGTGAATGATTGCTTGGAAGAGTTGCAAATCTGGGAAGACTCTATTGGTTCGAGAGGTGCAGAGGAGCTCTCAAAGATGATTGAGGTGAACTCAACTTTGAAGCTCTTGACAATCTTTGATTCGAACTCCATCACAGCAACTCCACTTGTGTCTGCAGTTTTAGCAAGAAATAGGACTATGGAAGTTCATGTTTGGAGCGGAGAAAATGGCGAAAAAAGTTCAAAGGTGGTGGAATTTGCCCCTGAAAACAGCACACTTAGAATTTACAGGCTAGATGTTTCTGGTGCTTGTAGAGTTGCTTGTGCTCTAGGATGGAACTCAACTGTTAAGTCATTAGACATGACAGGGGTGAGGCTAAAGTCGCGGTGGGCAAAGGAGTTCAGGTGGGTTTTGGAACAAAACCCGAATCTTAAAGAGGTTAACTTGTCCAAAACTTGCTTGAAAGACAAGGGAGTTGTGTATGTAGCAGCAGGGCTTTTCAAGAATCAAAGATTGGAAAGCTTGTTTCTTGATGGAAACTGGTTTGGTGGTGTTGGAGTAGAGCATTTGGTTTGTCCTTTAAGCAGATTTTCATCACTTCAACACCAAGCCAACACAACACTAAAACGTTTAACATTTGGTGGAAGAAGAAACAAGATTGGTAGAGATGGGCTGGCAGCCATTCTGCAGATGATAACAACAAATGAAACTCTGACCCGGTTGGGGATATATGACGATGAGAGCTTGAGACCTGATGATTTTGTGAAAATCTTTAGGAGTTTGCAGAAAAATGCCTCCTTGAGAAGCTTGTCTTTGCAAGGCTGCAAGGGAGTTCAAGGGGAATTGGTGCTTGAGACAATCGTGGAGACTTTGCAAGTAAATCCTTGGATCGAAGAGATTGATCTTGTGAAAACTCCATTGCAAAACTCTGGTAAAGCTGATGGAGTTTACCAAAGGTTGGGGCAGAATGGGAAGAGTAGTGAACCAGAAATGGATTTGCTTAAAGACATGCCACTAACAACTCCCAAGAGTTGTAGAGTTTTCCTCTGCGGCCAAGAGTATGCAGGTAAATTTTCCAACTTTTGAACTTGAAGAATCTAACTTGTTTTATTAGAAAAATTGAATTGAGATGTTTTGAATTTCCATTTTCAGGTAAATCTACACTTTGTAATTCCATATCACAGAACTTTTCCTCTTCGAAGCTTCCCTATATCGATCAAGTAAGAACTATAGTGAACCCGGTTGAACAAGCTGTAAGAACAGTTGGAGGAATGAAGATAAAGACTTTCAAAGATGAAGAAGACACAAAAATCTCAATGTGGAATCTTGCAGGTCAACATGAGTTCTATTCCCTCCATGATCTCATGTTTCCGGGACATGGGAGTGCCTCGTTGTTCTTCATTATATTGAGTTTATTCAGAAAACCAAGCAACAAAGAACCAAAGACTCAAATGGAGATTGAAGAGGATCTTCAATATTGGCTCCGGTTTATAGTCTCAAACTCAAGAAGAGCTGTCCAACAATGTATGTTTCCAAATGTAACAATTGTTCTCACACATTTTGACAAGATCAATCAACCATCACAAAACTTGCAGGCTGCAGTGAGCTCCATTCAAAGATTACGAGACAAGTTCCAAGGATACGTTGAGTTTTATCCAACGGTGTTCACTGTTGATGCAAGATCATCAGCTTCTGTTAGTAAACTCACTCATCATCTCCGAAGAACAAGCAAGACAATCCTCCAAAGGGTTCCAAGAATTTACCAGCTTTGCAATGATCTGATACAAATATTATCAGATTGGAGATCAGAGAACTACAACAAGCCGGCTATGAGGTGGAAGGAGTTTGATGAGCTATGTCAAGTGAAGGTTCCTTCATTGAGGATCCGATCAAGACATGATAACAAAGAAAAGGTGGAAATGAGAAGAAGGGCAGTTGCTACTTGTCTTCATCATATAGGAGAAGTGATATATTTTGATGAACTTGGGTTCTTGATCTTAGATTGTGAGTGGTTTTGTAGTGAGGTGCTTGGCCAGCTAATAAGACTCGAAGCAAGAAAATCGAGCTATGCAGAGACAAATGGCTTCATCAGCAAGAAAGAGTTGGAGAAGATTCTAAAGGGAAGTTTACAAAGCCAGATTCCAGGAAAGGGTTCAAAGGTGTTTGATAATTTAGAAGCGAGTGATCTTGTGAGAATGATGCTTAAACTAGAACTATGCTATGAACAAGACCCTTCGGATCCTAATTCGTTGTTGTTGATCCCATCAATTCTCGAAGAAGGCAGAGGAAGGCCACAAAGATGGCAAATGAGCAGCGCTGAATGTGTCTACACAGGGAGGCATCTCGAGTGTGATGATTCGAGCCATATGTTTCTCACACCAGGCTTCTTCCCAAGATTACAGGCAAGTTTTGCACTACCCCTTCTTTCTTCATTCTTCGTTCCAAGTTTAAGTCCATTCTCATTTTCTATCTCATTTGTTTCGAAAATCTCAGGTACATCTTCACAATAGAATCATGGGATTAAAGAACCAACATGGAGCTACTTACAGCCTAGAAAAGTACCTAATCTCTATAAACATCAATGGAATCTATATCCGAGTTGAGCTAGGAGGCCAGCTTGGTTACTACATAGATGTTTTGGCTTGCTCAACAAAGAACATTACAGAAACACTCAGACTAATCCATCAGCTCATAATACCAGCAATCCACAGCCTGTGTCATGGCATTACCTTAACCGAAAATGTCATGAGACCTGAGTGTGTTCAAAATCTAACTCCCCCAAGATACCGAAGAACCCAATTTGTGTCATTGCAGCAGTTGAAACGAGCCTTGCTTTCGGTTCCTGCAGAGAGTATGTATGATTATCAGCACACTTGGGAAGCTGTCTCAGATTCTGGGAGGCCAATTCTTCGAGCTTGTTTTGATTTAGCAAGAGACCTTCTTTCTGATGATGATTTTCGTGAAGTTCTTCACCGGAGATATCATGACTTATACAACCTTGCTGTGGAGCTTCATGTCCCTCCTGAAACCAATCCGGATGGATCAGAACAGGCATTGTCTGCGAATGATCATGAAAGTGTTGATCCGAGTCTTGGAGGTATAGCCAAAGGATTGGAAGTAGTTTTGCAGAGATTGAAGATCATCGAACAAGAAATCCGAGACTTGAAACAGGAGATACAAGGGCTGAGATACTATGAACACAAACTCCTCACTGAGCTTCATCGAAAAGTGAACTTCTTGGTGAACTACAATGTCCAAATCGAAGAGAGGAAAGTTCCCAACATGTTCTTCTTTGTTAGAACAGAAAACTACTCAAGGAGATTGGTCACCAACATGATCTCTGGCATGACAGCTCTTAGACTTCACATGTTATGTGAGTATAGAAGAGAAATGCATGTTGTTGAGGATCAAATAGGCTGTGAGATGATGAAAGTTGATAATATAGCTGTGAAGAGCTTAGCTCCCTACATGACAAAGTTCATGAAGCTCTTAACTTTTGCTCTAAAGATAGGAGCTCATCTAGCAGCTGGAATGGGAGAAATGATACCTGATTTGAGCAGGGAAGTTGCCCACTTGGCTGATTCTTCCCTTCTTGTTGGGGCGGCAGGGGCAGCTACTGCCGGTGTTGTGGGGGCGGCCGCCATGGGAAGGAACAGAAGCAGAGGAGGAGAAAGGGATATTCAGCAGGATTTAAGAACAGCACAACAGTGGGTAGTGGACTTCCTTAGAGAAAGGAGATGCTCAAGTGGGAAAGATATTGCAGAGAAGTTTGGGCTATGGAGAGTGAGGTATAGAGATAGTGGGCAAATTGCATGGATTTGTAGGAGGCATATGAACCTTAGAGCTCATGAAATAATGGAAGTACCCATTTAAGTTTAGGATGATAGGAATAAGAAACTATTGTTGTTCTTTGTTATTATGCTCTTTTGATTTGCTGTTTGCACTCATAAGTTTGTTTATAATTATTATTTCCTTATTTATATTTAGATATCTCAATAGTTTTAACAATATCATCTTAAACTATTTATGTCAAAAACCTCAACAAACTTTAGCTGAAGGTTCAATTTTTCAAACAAAGTATAAAACATTTTAGATTAGTGTCATTTCATATCATATGAATGTGGGACCATAGTATCATTTAATATACCATGTGAATGTGGACCATCGTGTTCTTATGATTATCTACATTATTAACTGTAGTGGTTGAAATTAGATTTGACAATTATTTCTCTCTAGAAAAAAACCAAGTCACAAAGACGAAGAGGAAAAACAAGAAGAAAAGCAAAAGATGAAATGGAAATGGTTCATATCATATAGAATAAAGAGAAGTAGCCATAGAACAAAGCTCAAAGGAGTTAAGTTCTTGTCATCTAAAGACATCTCAACGAAAGGGAAAAACTTACCAAAAGCTATTACATGAGATCATACATATTATTACACTTCCACCACTAACATTGGTCTCTCTCTCTCTCTCTCTCAGTTCTAACATCTAAAGAGTCATCACCTGTGTGCTCTCACTTACCCTTTTGAACTTGCTCAAACTAAAGCTCAGAAGAAGGCTCTACTTCCATAGAACACCCTGGAACCATTGCTCTTTGGTGTGGCCTGCAGGTTCTGTTCAGAACTTGAATTTTCGGAGCTAGTTGTCCCGGAATCAACGTCCAAAGGGAGCTTCATTTTAGCCAAGGACTCAGTAAATTGCTGCATACTCTTCATGTACATGTCTACTATGTCCTGCTGAACCATCTTCTGCTCAGGCTCGATGTTGACACTAACAACCGGCTTTGTTTTCGAATCACTAGGCCTTCCACCGGAGGAATTACTCTCGGTGTCTTTGACATCAACAGATTTCTCTTTCGCCTTCGAAATGTGCTCCTCATTCTCAGGTTTCGACGCAGTTGGAGCCTCGGATGACTCAGAGCTTGCAGGGGCTGAAGGAGAGGAAACTCCATTGGTTGAGACACTTGAAGGGGAGTCCACCTTTGGAACTTGGATAGACTCAACAGTAGCTGTAGAGAAAGTTTCAACAGCTTGAACACCCAATTCGGAGTTAAGCTGAGTTCCAACTTCAGGATTGACCAAACTCTCAGAAGAATTGGATTCCAAGCTTGAACAAGGAATCCCAAAATACTCAGAAACCATAATTTGATCCTCATTGTCAATTTTAGGATCAGGGAACTCTATCTTGTCCAACTCACTAGGAAGAGACTCAGATATTTCTGAGTCTTGCACAGTTGGGTTTGTAGCAGCAGGACCTGTGATCAAATCCGGCGAAGCACCAGCATACGAAAGAGATAACTGCACAAAACCCGCCGGAGAGTGGAAGAGATCAGTTGAAGAAAGAGTGAACTCCTTGTCCAATTTTCCATTCTTGAGGAGAACTTCAGATAAAGGGACCAAAGCAAAGCCAAGCAACTGGTCTTCAAGATAGTTCCTCACTCTACTAAGCATCCAAATCTCACATTTGAGTGAGGACTCTATAGTTCTCACATTGAGCCTGAGATTCTCATTGAAGACCGGATTTCTACCTCCGCCATTGATGATCTTGGTGGAGACTGCGTTTTCTGGATCACTAGTCAAGCAAAGCTTGGCATAAACATCTTGCTTGTGGTATATGCAGATGTTGTGGATGTCTCTAGCTTCATGTATGTAAACATCAAGAACACCAAAGAAGCTTTCTGCATTGGAAACCATGGTAGATTCCTCGCCATTGACCTTACTTTGCTTTGAAAAGGGAGAGCCCTGGTTGAGATTATGCTTCTCTAGCTCAGTAACAACAGAGTTCTTGAGTGGAGACACAACTGATTGTGGGGAATCCATGACCAAACACAGAAATGGAACCTAGCAAAGAACAAAGGATGAGTTTTGATTAAGTAAAAAGTTTCAAATTTCACAAGTCAATCTCAAGAAAGCTCAAAGATAGAGCTAAATTGCAGACTATTCTAGATTAAAGTTCAATTCCCAAATCAAACACAATACCAGAAAGCAAGAAATTTCTACAACAATAGGAATCAAGCCCACAAAGATAAACACTAGAAAAAGATGAAGCTGAATTGGAGACTATATTAGATTAAAGTAAATTTTTCAAAGAAACACCTTTTGCAGAACCCACCTAAGAAACCGGAAGAAAAAACAAGAAAATTAAAGAGGGTAGGTAAGAGAAAGCAGCTCAGAGCCGAAATAAACACAGAATTGTCAACACTCAGAGAAACCCTTTTCACATGAACTACTTGGAACCCAAAAGGGAAACCAAACTCAGGAAAAAGCCAAAACTGAGAACCAAACTTGAGCTAGGATGAACTAAATTTCTCAAAAAGCCAGAAGAAAATTGAGAGCTTCAACAAACTAAGTAGAACTTAAAGAACAAGCTAGACCATCAAATAAGACCAGATATAGAACAGATTCCAATAAAGCAACCTACTTTTCTACACAGAAACACTATAACCGGAATCCAAGGGAGTAAAACAGGGAAAGAAAAAGCACAGTGACCCAGAACATATCACGGAAATCTAAAACAAACCCACTGAAATTCCACCTTTGAAACGAACAAAAAATCAAAACTTTACCAAAAAGCAAAAAAACCCAAGTTGCAAATTTTCAATCTTTTTCCCGGTTCTTTACCTCAAAAGTCAAACTGATTAGTAGCTCCAAACGAAGATCTGTCCAAAACCCAGATCGTGAATCGAGGTGGCGGATAAAGAAAAACAAAGAACAGAGAGGAAGAAGAAAGAATAATCACAAAGAATCAGCAGGAAATTTCAGGTGCGTGTTGAAGCTTTTCGGGAAGTCTCTGTATACGTGTACTATAGGAAGTATCTAATGATGATATGGTATGAGATATATAAACTATATAAATATGGGTGATTGTATTGTACCAATCGAAATTTATTCAAAGGAATTTATAAATAATTTTTCAATTACGTTATTACCTATATATATTTTTTTACGAATTTTGAGTTTTATTGTTTTTTATAAATTCTTTTATAAAATTTTGTTTCACGGAGTTTGTTTAAGAGGTATAACAATTTTTGTAGTGATTAAATATGATTTTTCATCTGATTAAGTTAAATTTCAATTCTTAGTGTACAATCATTTTTTATATATAGATATTTTTTCTCTGATTGTTTTGACACGATTAGTCCTTGAGTCATACAAAAAATAGCTATTTGATCCCTGACATTAAATTCTTGGCACAAATCATCCTTGAAGTATTTAATTTGGTATTTTAGTCTCTGCACTAATTATTTTTGCTCAATAATCCTTACAGTCCATATTATTGTTATCTTTTTTGAAAGGGTATTTAAATAATTTATTTGAATCGTTTAAATCGTTATTTAAATCACAACAATTCATCTAGTATAGAACACTATGTTCAAATAGACAAATACTCTACAGATCTTATGAATTTTTTTTTCTTTTCAATTTGTCTAATTTTAAGTCTTTTACTCAATCGATTAATCTTTGAAAATTGTAAACTTATAAAGTACTTCATCACATAATAAATAAATCGGCGTTAATGTGAAAGACTATCCCAGCTACATTATATGAATTTTAAGTACTATTTGAGCCAAATAATTAGTTTAGAGACTAAAATACTGCAAAGCGAATGCGTCATGAGCTATACGTAATAAACAATTAGTTCAATGATCAAATTATCATCTTTGGTATAGTTCAAAGACCAATAGTGAAAAAAAGCCTATTTTTCTATGGTGATACAATAGAAAAAATAACCAAACAGACAAGTTTAAAAGTATATATAGGCGTCATGATTTGAAAGCCCTATTTGAATCTTGCTCCGATCCAAAAATTCAAGAATATTTAAATTATAATAATATAAACTCTAAAAACAATTTGAGAAAACAAAATTCATAGATTAAACTGTTGCAAATTGAATACTTTAAAGATTGTTTTTGCGAAACAATAATTTAGGGGTCAAATTATGATTTTTGATTTATTTTAGGAGCAATTGTGTTAAAAAGGTTTTTGTATGATGAGCCAAAGAAGGGATGGGCTACGGCAGAAGACCGTCCCACGCGTTTGGGTTTGGCAGACCAATTAGAAGAGATTATTGTGCGCTTTTGTAGGTGGGACATGAAGCATGTGACTTTTTCTTACACTACTTTCTCTCTCCTCTCTCTTTGCACTTTCTTGGGTTTATGTCACTGCTTACCGTTTTATATGCAATTTGCAAAGATAAGATTTTTATTACAAAATTTTTTATTTTTTGTTTTTTTGGGGATAAAAAGAGAAGACACTAAAATTGACATTTCTATGATTTTAACTAGAACCTAATAAGACAAATTTGATGTTACAATTTGGTATTTTTCATGATTTTGTTATCTACTATTTTGTATCTACTCATAAAATGTTTGCCCTCTTGACCAAGATTTTTTCCTTTTTTTCTCTTTGGGTTTTTGTTTTTTGTTTTGTTGATACTCCTTATTTTCCATGTGAGTTTTCTTTTGAGTCATCTTTTCATGCATTTTGAAGTTGTTCCCGTGTTAATTGCTATTGGAAACTATGTGGTTTTGATAAGATTGTTAGACGGGATGATGAATGTGATGTGTTGGGCCTGCTTATTAGACTAAAAGAGTCCTTAAGCAATGAGGATTTTGAATTTTTTCTGACTGTGGCTTGGTAAGTTTGAAATATTAAAAATGAAGTGAAACATGGTGGTAAAGCTTGGAAACTTCGTGGCTTTGATAAGATTGTTAGACATGATGATGAAGGTGATGTGTTGGGCCTGCTTATTAGACTAAAAGAGTCCTTGAGCAAGGTGGATTTTGAATTTTTTCTGACCGTATCTTGTTCAGTTTGAAATTTAGAAATGAGGTGAAGCATGGTGGTAAG
>WUAT03000004.1:3116630-3126892 GCA_010015005.3 Ulmus americana
CCCTTTTTGGAATTTGTCATGTCTCCTTGGAATATGTAAAGTCTCATTGATTGATGTATAGCTTTTTAGGAAGTTGTATAGTCTTCTAGGAAGTATAAAAGTCTCTTTTAGGAATATGTAAAGACTCCCTTTAGTTTTCCTATTTATACTTGTATTTTCTTCTATTGTAACCATTGAAAAATATACAAACAAATTGTCTTCTTCTTTTTCACTCTTCTAAATTCTAACATAAATTGCAGTAACATTCTATATGGTAATATTTTTGTAACTTCAAGATTTCATATATAGTGGTGGGAAAAATATTACCTAGAAATTTTCGGGACAGCATTTTAGTGATTTGAATATGATTTTCATCTTGGTGATTCAAGCATGATATTTGAACATGATTCTAATATGGTGTTTTTTTCCTGATCTGAATTATGACTTAAATAGGAAAAATAAGTTTAGATGGTGTTCTTTTAATTATAATTCTGAACTAGTATTTTTTTCTTAATCCAAATTATAATTTAAATAGGAAAATATAAAGAATAGATAAATGAACCGTATGTGGCGAAAAATATTATTCAAGTAACAAAGTGCCGGAAAATTAGTAGAAAACCCTAGACTAATAACTTAATAAACTATTATGCTAATCCTAGCACACGTATGCATGAAGTGGAATCATGCATCACTGCTGATGCATTTATTTTAAAAAATAAAAAATGAAAAGCCCTTTTGAAACATAGCTTTCTAGCCAAGAAATGCTAAAGCATGTTCAAATTAATAATGCTCAAAAGATATAATATTTTAGTAGCGATTGGTAATAATCCAAACAAGATATTCTTAGCACTACAGATAAAAATCATATTTAACAATTGGTAAACTTTAAAGAGAAGACAAATCTAGATCAAACGAGACGGTAATTAACAAAAGAAAGTTTGCTTTGTGTTGTTAACACTTGACAGGGCTATATATATTAGAATAGTTAGTTATGATCAAGGTTAAAGCTTCTATTTTTAATTCAGTTTATTATATGTTTTTCAATAAAGTTGAGGTTACTAATTAATTAATCAAATTTTATAATTTGGATTAATTCCATTTGAGTAGCTTGATGGCCAAGGTGTCCCAGAGAGCCAGATTAACATGATTTAGAACTGAGTTTAGAAGAATAGTAGCTAACTAATTCACCTTTTGAAACTCTCATGATTTACAAATGAATTTAGATAACATTTTTTATCCCAAAAAGAAAAGAAAATTATGAAATGAATGATCTTTAATTTGAAAAAGAGAACAAGAGAACAAAAAATTGGTGATTATTGTATCTTTGCACAACTAGCACCTTCAAATTTTCAAATTATTTGGATTCATGGAATGTTTTGGGTTATGCTGCAAAAAAACATGATAAAATCTGTGTTTTGTTAATTTTTCATTTTAATAGGACTTGTTTGGCAAGTGAATCGCTAAGTTTGTTTAAATCACTAAATTTGGTTCAAATACTCTTTTTAATTACACTACCAAATATCAATTCACTCAGCCAAAAATAGTCAATTTAATTTAAATACTCTCGGGTTCAATTCGTTAAATAGTCTTCCAAACAAGATGGATATTCCAACATAGTAAAATTATTCCATATATGTAATCTATCTTTCTTATTCTTTATATTTTTTTCCCGTCAATTATTATATATAATTAATTATGTCCACATCACAGATTCATATTCCAATTACTAATACAAAGTTTTTAATCTAACTTTAACAACTAAAAAAAAAAAGAAATAATATAGGCATAAAAAATCATCTCATCAACTGAAAGAAGAAGGCCCTTAAAATGTTCTCATATGCAATCAAATTAAAGCCTAATTTGGGGTCTTTGTAATATGTTAATTTAAATTTTTTTTTTTTAAATAAAAAGTTGTATCATAGTATGCATTATTACGATCTATGAAGGAAACAAAGGTTTTAGAATACAAAATTAATCATTTTTTATTAATCAACCGGATTAAAGTATGTTCTTTTGCTTATTTCCTCAACCACATTTGGCCGTTTATTGGTTCAGCTATTTAATTCTAAAATTTTTAATTATGTAATTTGAATAATTAAATTTAAATTAATGAAAATTTTGTTAAAACTTTATTTTTATTCAGAAAAGATCTAAAATTAGAATCCGCATTTAAAAAAAACTTGAATGTGTATTTAAATAAATTCAGTTGAATTGATTAAAAATAAATAAATAAATAAAAATGCAAATCCTTAATTATTTTTGAATTAAAATTAAAATTAGAATTTTTGTAAAATTAAAACTCTAAATGATTAATTTAATTCGCTCTCTAATTTTCGGATCACCCAAACAATCAGAGTCAATAACAGAAAGGAAGAAAAACCAAGACCATTTACAATTTCCAAAAGTCCCAAAAGAAGATAGAAAAATTTATGGAGAGAGAAAGAGAACGTTTGGCCTCTCTTTACCTTCCAATAAAAGCACTTCAATGTGACCATTCGATAAAAAGCATACAAAAACCATAATCCATATATAGCATCTCTCCTGTAGAATACATTTTTCTAGTTCTCCACATACTATACATAAAATAAAATAAACTAAACTAAACAAAAATATCATAAAATTAAAAATATATATATATATATATATATGAAAATTAACCTGAAAGGAGGAGATGTGGGGTCACCTTCTGACTTCCACTAACATATATTCCAAACACATAAACAAATCAAAAAGTGAAGATTTCCAATCCAATACCATCCCCACACTTACTCAACCCCTCTATTCTAAAATTCAATTATTCCCTTCCCCCAAATTTTTATTTTTCACTTGCTTTTTCCTTAAACAAAAGGTAGTGCCAGCTCTATTCACAATATAGAAACAAAGGAATAAAACCTCCTTTAGGATTATCAACTTCTACTTAACTCAATCAGCTATTAAATTAAACAACAATGTTTTTGTTTTTTTGTTTTTTTTTTCCTCTAAAACTAAATTAATTAACAAAGAAAAGAAAAACTACTTTTGCTTAATCTAAACCCTTCTCTCTAATCATAATTCTTCAATTATTACAACAATTAATATGCTCCCAAATGGTCCCAAATATTGGCCAAAACTTGCATCATTTTGCCCTCTAGCGCTGGCCCAACACTGGCATGTCCCTTTGGAGGGTCATTTCCTTTTCTTTCTCTGTCACTAAAATTTATATTTCCTTTCCATCCACAAGAAGACCAAGAACACTTATGTGGGCATATCTTTTTTCTTCTTCTTCTTCCAATTTGATCTTATCGTTCCCAACTTGTCTAGGGTTTGATAAGAATTACACATATCTACTTGCAGAGAATAGGGTTCTTTTTTCTGTGATTTTCTATCTGAAAGTGCCACCAAATGTTGGTGTCCAAAAATCAACTGTTGTCTCATGTGTTACCGGAAAAGTGCTTGAAACCGGCACCAAACACAGCCCGCGGCTTCTAAGATCTTGCTTTCGATCATCAGGGTCTTTAGATTTGTCACAACCCTGCATTAATAAATTTAAATATATATTCCAAAATTAATCCAATATATATACTAATCATACTACTTAAATTGTGTTTATTTTATGATAATTAACAATGGAGAAGGAGAATTTGTACCTGTTGATGTTGTATGGCAACTCCACTTTTCATGTATGGGGTGCTCAAAACCTATTATTTTATAATCAAACAAAAAAATATATAAATTATATATAAATAATATTAACTACTATGGAAATTTTGTATTTTATTTTATTATTGGAACTTACAGAAACTTGTTCATGGAGGAATTTGATATATTCAATTGCTTCAGAGAGCACTGAAGCAGTATCAGTCTGATACAAAACAACATATATTAGAATATCACACATCACATATAGTAAAAGCTTTTTTTTCTTTAATGGAGTTAGAAAAAGAACTATAATCTTTAATGGCATCGAGAAAGAAGCTTAAATTACCTTTCCAAAAGGTGAAACCAATTGTTGAAGAGCAGTGATTCTGTCCCCCATCTTCTCTTTTCTCACCTAAAGAACAAAGTATTACAACTTCTCATCCATGTCTATATAACTTATAAATAAACAAATAAAAAAAAATTGAAAATTAATTAAATTAACTACTATTTATCTCACTTTGGTCAGATAGGTTTATACTGCTTTTTAACTGTACCTTAAAAGCTGGCAAAGGTGATGAGGTTTCATTTCGAGGCCTTTTATTTGATGTGGTTTCACTTCCACCTTTCTTTCCTACTGCACCTGACTCTCTAACTTCGGATATATTCTGCTCAATGAAAATTCAAATCCATTTCGAATCAAAAACCCTAATATCATGAAAATTCTTGTTCGTTTCAAATCTAAATACTACTATTTCTATATTTTTTTTTATCCTTATTCGTGACTCGCGAACACAAATTTAAATTTAAATTTACTTTCACACGAATACTAAAAAAAAAAAATAGCATGAATGGTATTTTACCTTTGGTTTTTCGTTAAAAGGCGGCGTCGGAAACTGCGGTTGCAATGAGGGGAAGAAACCCGCCCGGACGTCCTTCATGGCGGCTTCCGGCGCATTCCAAAACGGCGCGTTGTTGGAGAACTGCAAATGGCTGTTAAAAGGCGGTTGCTTTGGCGGCGAAGCTCGAAGAAATTGAGGAACTTTGGACCAATTAGAAGGCAAAACTTCATTAGTACTCATCCCATAATTTGCAGGATAAGGTAAACTAATTGAGCTAGAACTTTGCTGCTCCGGCGCCTGAGATTCGGATCCGAATAGCCCTTGTAAAATAGCCGATGGATTCCCATACAAAGCTGGATCGGCCATCTGAAAATTGGAAGACAAGCCTTGACAAGTCACCGTGCTTTCGCCGGAGCTATATTGAGGGCTAAACTGAGATTGATCCAATGAGAAACCACTACGATTCATTTGCTTAAACTCATTTGATGAAGAATCTCCTTGAAATACCTTCTCCCTCCATTGGATTTGTCCACTTTCTTGAGGGAAATTCGCGTTATTGCTCATATTTTCTTGTAATATCGCCCGAAAACCGCCTTCTGAAGCCTTCTCGCCGCGACTGCTAAATAATTCAGAAGTTTTCAGCATATGATTGTAATCTGTAAATGAGATTTTTTTTCCAATTAAGAAAGAAAAAAAAGAATTTTGAACTTACAATAAGGCTGCTTGGTTCCAATCCAAAGGCTGAGAAGAAAGGCCTAAGCCCATCATGTGCAAATTGGGATCGCCACCGCCACTAGAATCTGCCGCCACCATGGAAGAGCTGCCGGAGACCGACACGGAATCCATAGAAGACCTTGCTTTGATGTCCACCATATCAGTTGTAGACCACCCAAAGCTTCCCAAGCTATTGAGAGTAGAAGAAGAAGGTGATGTCCCGGCGGCTTCAAACCTTCTTCTTGAAGAATCCCACCAATTTCCACTCGTTTGAAACTCATCCGCCATCGATCGCTATACTTGTATAAAAAATTATCTTTGTTTGTTTGTTCTTGCTTTGGTTGTGGTAGCTTCTTCAGATAGTTGTTGTTCTTCTTCTTCTTTCTTCAAGCTCTATGGGGTTTCATAAAATGATGAAAAGCGGTTCGCAGCGTCTTGGTATTTATATATATTTGTAGGTGAAGTTTTGAAGACTATTTGTGATGGAGAGAAGAAAAGAAGTAACCAGAGAGTGTGGTTGACATTTCTAAGGGCTGATTAGACAAGGGAAAGGTCAATTTGAAACTAGACAATTTTTTTTTAATTTCTTGTCAAATTTTTTTTTTTTTATTGAAAAAATAAATAAATAGAGAAAGATATTAGATACTGTAGCAGTTGTTTGCCCAATCGTGTCTTCACAGGTTGGATTCTACACAGTTCCTCTCTCCCTCTTGTTGAACAAGACAAGAGGGTATTCTTGCCATTTAGCCTTATGATTTTCAAAATTTATGACAAAAGTGATTGGGTCCGTTCTTTTATAATTCTACTCTATCTCACTTTGATTATTTGAATAATATTTTGGACTATATATCGTTCTTTTATTTATTTCTCTTATTTTTATTTTTATTTTTTTTTGTTTAGAATTATCATTCAGATTATGAAAAAAATATTCAGACTCATGAGTAGATTGCGAAAAGAATACTATTTCAGCTTATTTTTCTTACTTTCTTTGTTTGAATCATGATTCAGATCATGAAAAGAACACTATTTCAAAATCCTATTCAAATATTATATTTAAAACCAAAATAAAAATTATATTCAAATCACCAAAGTACTATTTCAAATCACAAAAAGAACTGACTCATTATCTCTTGCTGGCTCGTTAAAAAGTTTGGGATAAATATTTTTCTCAATTACATAATAACTCTTAATGATAGTTTATAATCACCAAACATACTCCTTGAAGTAGGTTGAGATTATTTTTGTCGAGTTTTTCGATTATTTTTCGACCGATTGTTGCCATATTTTGAGAAATTGAAACTGCTATAGAATCAACTCTAGTATGAAATTCATATGTACCACTAATATGTTTTTAGGGCAGTAATATATTTTTAAAAATAATTACAAAATTTTCAAAATTTTTTTTAAAAATCTATGGTTAATATAGTATTTTCTCTATAAAACATATAGGGTACAATGTTTTTATCCCTTTTTATTAATTATTTCCCTTAAGAATTGGATATCAAGCCCCCAAAGCTTTTAGCCATTTTGTCAAGTTCGCTTGACAGGGAAATTTTTCCATGCATGTTAGAATTTGGTTTATGATGTTGGAATATAATTCTAAGAGACTAAGACTATCACCCCCTTTGGTTAATTCTAAGAGACTAAGACTATCACCCTCTTTGGTTCGCGATTTAGAATAATATGTAAAACTTTAATGTTTTTGTTTTTATATTTAGAATATCATGTTTAGATTACTCTATTTATAATATTGTTTAGAATACCCTGTTCAGAATACTCTATTTATAATATCATGTTCAACATACTCTATTTATAACTATTTATAATACTCTGTTAAAAATATCATGTCCAGTCGTAATTTGTTCAAAATAATAAAAAATAATCCAAAGAACGATTTTTTTTAAATAATTTTTTAAAAAAATAATAATAATAGTAATGATAACAATAATAATATTAGTAATGGTGTCAGGAATCATAATGATAACGGTAACGATAATTGTAATGGTAATATTAGAGGTAACAGTATTTGTAATAGTGATAATAGTTGTAACGTCCCTCATTTCTTAAACATATTGATTCGGAAACAATTTTAAAAAAAACATACTTAAAATAACTTTGAAAGCATAATCCCTCCTTATTTTGTCATAATACTGGATTTGGAAATCTTTAAACCAAAACCATGAAAAGAATACGTTTACTTTAAACATTGAATACCTTAAACACCCCGATTCGGAACAAATTCCCAGAAGAATACCATTAAAACGGAAACAATTCACACCTCCTTCCAGAAGGAAAACTTTAAACCGAAATCACAAATCTGGAAGGTATTTCTCAACTCCTTGATAAAATGCTCTTTACTAAACCTCTTAAATACATGAAGGATAAAACTAAAGAATGGCCCCTCTGGAAGAAAACCTTCTATCCGGAAGGACCTCGTTTCGAAAATCATAACTAAAAAAATAGTAAAAGCCCGGAAGTATGTCCTTTCGGAGAACCAGGTAAAAATCGTACAACCTTAAATACTCGAAGGGGTCCGTATTTGAAAACTGTGACTCTGGAGGAATTTTCTTCCTGGAAACCATGGAAGCTCGTGAAAAACTACCCGAATCCAAAAGGATTCAAAACATTACACTAACCACTGTTTCATAAAGTTCAGGCTTGCAAATCCATTTTCAAAACATCATACCCATGATCCATTGCATTACTTAACAAAACATTTATACATCATTCAAGTTGTTAATTAATGAACCTTACAAATATCCAACATTATAGCGGAAGCTTAATAACATTTTCATTACGGTGGGTTCCATACCGATCCATCATCTTCTCCCGAACTCAGCTCCGGTCCGAACACTCATCACCTTACTGATCTCTTGCCCGAATCGTCTACAACATGAAAGTAAAAACGTGAGTGGAAAACTTAGTAAGCATAATATTTTTCTCATAATGTTTTCATCTCTAAAACTTATGACATTCGATCCATGAAAAATCATTATACAATCCTTTAAAAACATGTTTAGATCCCTTTTTTCTTCCTAGTGTATGTACCCGTATTTGTCTCCCAGAATGATCCAAAGCACACCCCGGGAACCTATTCGTAGCCTTGACTAGTGAACACCCCATTATAAATAAAACAGGGCCAGGCACTACATATCCTCACAATGTAAATAAATCATGAGGAAATATTTTAAACATGACTTTTAAACCTTATACCCGAATTAAGTAAAACTCCATTAAAATGTAAGCAAGATAAATTATCTTACAAAAAAATACATTCTCAACATTAATCACATACATAACGAACCATGAGCAAGATAAATGATTTGCAATAAACTTAAACATTTATCAATCAAATGCGTAGCTTCCTTTCCGGATGCTAGCCTCCAATTAACACATAGTACTTTGAAACATCAAAACCTTTCCCTTTCCTTTAAAATATGTTGTAGGTGAGATTGTGTTTACAACTTTTCCATGCTTCTGGATCCTTTACGCCATTTCCGGGATGAACAATAAATCCTAAAGGATTAAACAGAATATGTGACCATTTTGTTCCAAATAAGACTTTAAATAGGAAGTTCATATCCTATGTTCGTTCGCTAACTCTTTATTTTAACCTCCGCAACTTTGTTTTGGAAAATCCAAAATTATAACTTAAAAAATCTGAAATCCTCATTTCTTCAAAACTAGCCTCAACATGAGTTTTAAAGAAAAGTTTGCCTTCTTGGCCGAATATCTTAAAATCCATAAATAGAAAATTTCTCATCTTTTAACACATGTAAATAGACATCTTGAGCTTTCCAAAAAGTTATTAAACATAAAAATCAGAGCTGTTTTGGTACCTTGATTAAATCATGAAAAACAGTCATAAAAACTGTCTAATACAGTGACATGCACTAATTTATCCATTAGTTTACAGCTTAACACTTGCATGCAAATTTATGGATTCACTCTCAGATTCATCCCTTATACATGTAGCAAACATTTCCATGAAAAGATCAAGGATTTACCTTGAGAAATCGCGTGAAGGAGACAAACAGTTCAAGCCTTCAATTGGACAAGTTCTTCCTTAAAGAACAGCTTTGCATGTTTATAACATTTATTAGATCTCATTTCCAAAATCCAAGGAAAATTATAGGGTTCTGTTAGAAGATCATTACCTGAATTAAGCTCAAGTTTTGGATATAAAAATCCAAAATTAGATAGAATTGGAAGTGGAATTCCCTTTGTTGCTCTTAAGCTCGTGAAGAGAAAAACTTAAAGTGAAATGAATTTTTTTAGTAACCCTTACTCCTCAAGCTACCCTCACTATATATAGAGGGGTTAATGGTGATTAAGGAGCTTAATTCAATTTCTCATTAGCTAGCTTAAAGTTAGTGGCCAGCTAGCTTCTTCTCGGTTTGACACCTAAGGCAAAACCAAAGTTAAAAGTTTTGCATGTTTGCCACCCGTAATTCCACTTATTAAACCTCATTGGGGCTGTTTTGGGCAAGTGGGAAGAAGGGTCTCATCTTGTCTTCCTTCTTCTTTTTCTTTTCTTTTTTAATTTTAATTGCCAAAATTAAAAATGGAGAGGGTTTGTCAAAACCCTCTCCGTTTCTGCTATCTTATATTGCAATTTTTGTAGTAGTGTGCAACAAAAATCGTTGCTATAGAATGATATGTCATCACAATAAACCTATTGAGATGACAATGTCGTCGTTACATGTTGTCATAACAGATCTGTCGTCGCTATAGATGTACAAGCACTGTCATCGCTATGAGTTTTTATTTTTATTTTTAAATTTTGTTTTTAAATTGTTTTTTTTTTAATTTTTTTTCCTATGAAATCAAAATAATAAATGTAATATTTAGAAAAGATAATAATATAAATATAAAAAATAAATATAAAAATAAATGTTTACAAGTTAATAATTGGGATAATTATATTTTGGTACTCTCTAGTTATCCAAAAATACAAAAAGGACCCTATGTTTTTAAAAACTCGGTAGGGTACCCTCTAGATAACCAAAAATACAAAAAAGGGCCTTAATTAGGACATTTAAAAAAAAAATCCGAAACTACCCTTAAAATTAATAAAAAACTATTCTTTTAAAAAAAAAATTTATTTTTCAC
>WUAT03000004.1:3139843-3154379 GCA_010015005.3 Ulmus americana
ACTTGACACAACAATGGAGCTAGAATCAGTGAAAATGGAAGCCAGAGAGCAAATAAAAAAAAAAGCGAGGTGAGGATCAAGAATCTACTCAACAATTCGCATGTCCCAGGGTACCAATTTGTCTTAAAAATAATTTTCAAATATCCCAATGTCTTTTTTTTCAAATACTACTCAATGTTATTATCCCCAAAAAAAAATGTCATTTACTATTTTTCTAGTCTTTAATTTTCATAGACTATTTTGCTTTTCCAACATGAGATAGTAACTGGGAGGTCCTTCCTCTCACAGCCTGCTGGTAATAATTTTGAATGAAGGTCCAAAGAAACAAAAGAAAAAGAAATGTATAATCATTTTCTATTACAATGGGCTTGGACTTTTGAAATTGACACTCTTTTGGGCATCTCATTTTGAGCTTCATAAAAAAGTTTTGGTTATGCTAAGAGGACCCGAAAACAAACTTAAAAGATAACCAAGATTCAAAAAATGAAAATAATGTTGCTACTTGTCCTAGCAATAGTCTATGTTTTAGCTATTCCCTCAATGCATAGTCACGAAAAATCTCAGAGAGGCACGTATTTGGATCAGTCTTTCCCCAATTATTTCCAACATCTGTTGCCATGACAAGAAGGATCACTAACCTAAAATGCTAATGCTAATGCAAATGCTTATAAGTAGGCCCAGATGGTAGGCTTAAAAAACACAGGATTCCATTCTTTTCGTTTTTTTTACAGTAATATTGAACATTGAAGTCAATATGTGCTGTTTTTTGAATATTTAAATCATTAGATATGTTGTTACTGCTGTCAGCATCAATCAAAAAATTTGAATTTTTATTCAAACATGGGCCACCCCAATTTTTTTTCTTTTTAAATGTCTAGTTTTCGTACCATATAGTCACTTGGAAAGATACTCTATCAGCCACGCATACTTGAAAGGGAAATTTAGATTCTAGTTCTCATATTAGCTGTAAATACCAAAATAATAATAATAATAATAATGAAATTGTGGCTTTAAACTCGCAAAAGATCAAATTAGTCCATCTCATTATGAAAAGAAACCTCTAAGGTCTTTTAAATGGTTGAATAAGAATAGAAGATCTAAACGTTACGTTGCTCCCCTAGACTAGAGACGTCCACATAAGCTCTTTTATTTTGTTAATCATGGCAAAACGTACCCAGGTGTCATTGTGACACAAAATCATATGTGATTGGTTAATGCCTCGGGTTATGTTGCTGGTAAAGCTAGAATAAAACCACTAGATTGTGCTTAAAGCATAAGTTAAGAACACCGTTTTGTGCACAATCCAACCATCACTAGTTTAAAACCAACCCATTTACATTTAACGAGAAAGAAGGTATAGAACATCACCTGCAATACTGGAGCTTGTGATCGGAGTTGCCATCTCGCCGTGACGTTTTTCTCTTGAAAAGCAAGAGGGTGTGATGAGTTCTTCTCATCTTCCTCTTCTTCTCTGTTTTCAGAGTAGTAGAACCCAAAAACAACCCCAACAATATGGCTGGTAATGACCCCAAAAACGCATCAAATGGGCCTATTATTAGGCCTTTTACATTATAGACTAATGGTTGTTGGGCTTATCTATAAAAGAGAAGCCATTGGAGGAGTAAACTCATGAGCTTCATGCAAAACAAATGTCAAATTTGTTCATCCTATTATGGCATGTAATAGTTATATTAACATGCTTAATTACGAATATTAGAGTAAGTTGTCAATAATTATATTAATTCATATAAAAATATTCTAACATTCTCCCACTTGAACTATATAATTATATAATAATACTTATTCAATCATAAAATGACCAAACTATGAATCTCATAATCAAAAAATAGCCTAACTAATTACACACAATATTGAATCGACAGGATACAAATATTATATATAATTAGGCGTTAAAAATTCAAAAAGTATAATGACAACTTTCACATATAGATCCATCAATAACTTATAAATGACACTAAACATAATGTTTCTAACCAACCCGTCACTAATCCATCAAACAAAGTGTGCATACAATCTCATATAACAAATAGTGACATGGATCCATAAAACATATGTATCATACACACACACATATATATATAACACATTAGCAATCCTTATCAATCACAACATGCTTTTATACAATAAACCCCCACTTACACAACATATAACTAAGCTACTAATAGTCCCATTCGGGATACATGTTCTTGAAACACACAAATAGATAAGTCTTTCGTTAGTGGATCCACCAATATGTTGTTGGTAGGCATGTATTCACCGAAATGAGACTTTCTGCAACTCTCTTTTACAAAATAAAACTTCACATCAATGTACTTAGAGCGAGAAGTGCTCCTAGTATTCTGAGAGAGATACAATTTCAATGGTCTTGTGGCAAAGTTTACAACTCCCAAAATTGAAATAAAATTCGACAACCATATTGTATTGCAAATTGCCTCATAACATGCCACATACTCTACCTCCATGGTTGAGGATGCTACAAGTGTCAAGAAATAGCTCCTTCGGCCATCATAAAAATGTAACCAATAGTAGACTTTTTATCATCCATGCGGCCTCCAAAATCGGCATCACAAAAATCAACCATATCAAGAGTGTTGGTCAGCCGATATGTCAACATAAGATCCTTAGTACCCTAAAGATATCTTAAAACTTTCTTATCCGCTCCTCAATGGCTAGTAGTAGGATCACTCAAGTACTTATCCAACACACCAACTGCAAAAGCAATATCAAGGCGTGAGGACATTGAGCCTTTGAGAGTTAGTCACCCTTCACAATAGGAACCTTCCTAAGAGAACAACAATGCCTATTGATTCTTTTCAAGACTATCTCAATGTAGGTTCTTTGAGACAATCTAAGAATACCATTTGATCTATCACGAAAGATCTGTATACCTAGAACATACACATACAAGGCATCTCCAAGGTCCTTCATATCAAAATAACTAGATAACAACTCTTTTATCTCAAACAATAAGTCAGTATCATTAGTTGTGAGTAGTATATCATCCACATACAGCACAAGAAAATATAACTATTCCCACAGGCCCTTATGTATATGCATTGGTCAACAACATTCTCCTTGAGAAGATTATAGAGGGATCGTAATCTTCTCACCGTGAGTCTACGCAGGTGCCTGGTCAATCATAGGGCCTAGGTATAGGGACAAGAATGAGTTCTTCCCTAAAAATAATCTCCCTTGGCCCTTGACTATCATCATTTTCAAAGGGGATGACTCAATCTAACTCAATTACTCCAGTGGTACGAGATGGACCATAAAACATAAAGCCCCTTGAGCCAACACAATAGCCAATAAATAGAGTACCCTCTCATAGTTTTCGGATCAAGCTTCTTAGATTGGAGATTGTAAGGCCTTACTTTCACTTTGCAACTCCATACATGAAGATGGTACAAACTCGGCCTTCCCCTTGATATAATCAATGCATTTATCAAAATCTGCAAAGTCAAGATTGTGGAGCAATCCGTCTCTCACCAATCTTTCAATTATCTGTTTAGAGATATGACCTAAACATTTATGGCAGAACTTCAATCTAGATCGTTTCATAGCATGGCAGTATTCACAACAAGAAGAAGAATGAGCAAAAGAAGTCTAAATCAAATCAACTTTATACAAACTATCACATATTATTACATATCAAAAGAGAGTCACAATACATAGCAACTTTTCCATTTCCAAAAAGAAAGATGTGCCCACTTCTATCCAAAAGAAATACAATGATTGAGGGTATATATGCAACATTAAGTAACTCTAAAATATAACTTGTAGATAGTTATAACTCCACGGGCCAAAAAAGTCAACTTTCACTCTAGTCCCTTTGCCCATGAAAACATGTTGCAAACTAGCTGAACTCCTTTTGTTTGTCAAGGCCTACAATGAATTAATAACATGAATAGTTGCATCAGTATCTAACTACCAAGAATTGGAAGACACGTCTATCATGTTGGATTCTAAGAAAAACATCGTTCGGCAATCACCTTTCTTCTCTAACCAAGCTTTAAACTTACTGCAGTCTATCTTCTTATGCCCAAACTTGTGATAGAAATTGCACTTGCCACTAAAAACATCCTTCTTAGTGTCAAATGAAAATGCACCTGCATGAGGATTAGGTTTCCCACAAGTAGCTTTCTTCTTGAATGGCTTAGAGGAATGCTTGTGAGGAAAATTCTTTTTCTGACTCAACTGCTCGAGATTAGATACAACAGACACACTGTGGCCTCAACCATTCTTGATATCCTCTTTTTCTTTGGCAAGAATAGTTTTCATCTCCTCCAATGTCCATTGTTCCTTTTGTGCATTGTAACTTGACCTTATAGCATCAAATGGAGGAGGGAGGGTCCTCATGATAAGCCGCACAATATAGTCATTATCAAGCAACTTAGCACCAATGGACAAGAGCTTTCGGTAGCAAGAAATAGCCTTGTCAATGTGGGACCTAATCCCACTTGCTTCATCATAAGAAAGATTGTGAAGCATGTTTAGGTGCTCATTTCTCTCATTCTTAGAGAATTTCTTGAACTTTTTATCAATGGATTCAAGAAAAGTCTAGGCAAATTCAATGTCTTGGCAAATTCAATGTCTTGGATGCTATCACGGATGGAGTCCTCCATATGATACCTCATGATCATCAAACAACACCTGTTAGAGTGCTCCCACTCTTCTCGGTGTCTCTTATGTTCAGAAGTACTAGCATCTGAGATTTTAGCAGGCTCGTCCTTTCTCAAGGCTAGATCAAGTTTCATGATGGTTAAATTCATCATCAATGACTCACGTCATTGCTTGTAATTGGTCCCATTCAATGTCAACATGGGAGAGATTGAAGGATTGCTTAGAGCTGAGAAAACAAGAGAGCAACTACCATTAAAATACATGTAAAAATACAAGATCATGCTATGTGCTCTTTCCAATTTCACAATAAATGAAAATCCTAAAAGATCATTTAGTACTAGAGTCATTAGAAGGTAAGTAGAAATTCATAAGATATTACAACCAAATGCATCAATCTAGCACCGATAAGGTAGTTGAGATTATGTGGTTCATAATACCTAATAAATTTCCTTCATCGTGAGTTGAATTACCCTATGGACCTCATTACAATTATGAATTATGAGAGAAAATTTACAACACAGATAATCATAACAATTTAACATACTTAGACTTACGACAGGTATGAATTAGGTTATCTCAATTTCAATAATGATTACTATTGCATAAATTACTACTAATAATTTATAGCTAATAATCATCAATGAACTTTTCCCAAGAATCTTTTCAAACGCGCGCATGTGTGTAATCAAAACATTTTACTTTATTTTGGCCATATTGTAAAAAATGGGAATCATAAAATGGAGTAAAAAACAAAGAAAAACCCCAGCCATAAAACCCCCACACAAATTTTGTCAAACGATGTGTCATTTCTTTAGCGCCATGAGCCAAACGGTGTCTTTTGCTTCGCCCTGCGAGCGCGACCTGACCCGTCAGACAACGCTCGGAAGCAATTTTCTTGGGGGGTTTTAAAGCTCCAGTAATTATATTTGTTTTAAACAATATAAATGAAAAATGAGATTAATGTGGATGACACTTTTTATGACTATTTGGAAAAGATAAGTTGAAGGAATAATTGATTTTGGGTGAAAACCAGTGAAGCTTTCTTAAAAGTAGAGAGAGTGATTAAAGCTGAATTGATGGGAAATGTGGATGACACTTTGCCTATACAGGCTTGAGTAGTCAATTGAGATCACCGAATTCATTGTGTCAACAATTCTAGAGACAACTTATCTATACTATTTTGGAGTATTCAATAATTTACTTATTCTATTTATTATTATTATTATTATTATTATTATTATTACATTTTATTACATTTCTCCCGACTCTTCTAGTGTTTTTGACAAATGTGCATCATTTTTTGACACTCCTCCTTGATGCGCATTTTGGTGACTCCTATCATGTGACATAATATCTCGAACTTGGCTCTTAGAAGTGCATTAGTAAATATGTCTTGCCAATTGTTCTTCAGTCTTGCAGTGCTTGAGCTCTTCTCTAATAAAATGATACTTGATGCTTATGTGTTTAGTTCGGCTGTGAAACATGAGATCCTTTGTCAATGCTATAGTCATTTGTTGTCACATTAGATTTCTGTAGCATCTTTTTGTGGTTTTCCCATGTCTTCAAGTACGCATTTCATCCATATAGATTGGTTTGTACTCAATGACTCGGTTCGGGAATAATTTCTCAAGCATCAAAGAAACAAGCAACAGTTGCATAGTCATCAGCAGAAGCAAAGTATATTGCGGCAGCATTAACTACAAGTTAAGCTATATGCCTAAAGAACATACTTGAAGACATGAGAGACACAAAAAGAAGCTACGGAGATCAATTGTGACAGCAAATCTGCAATAGCAATGGCGAAGAATCTTGTACTAAACACATAAACATCAAATATCACTTCATCGAAGAAGCTAAGAGAATGAACTCAAGTATTGCAAGACCAAAGAACAAGATATTTTCATCAAAGCACTACCGAGAGGAAAGGTCAAACAACTACAAGAAATGATCGGAGTTACAAAAATATGCATTAAGGAGTGTTAAAATATGTGATGCATATTTTACTAAAATATTCTAGATGCATCTAAAAGCCACTAGTTTTTTCTAAATAAAAAATAGTAACTAGGATATTCTAGAAAGAAATAGGAACAAATATTTGTAGACAACTCTAGAATTTGTCAAAGTCGGTTCACTTATTCCACGGACATTGAAAACCCTATACATAGGCAAAGTCTTGTGCAAATGGAGTAGCACGCAAAAAACTAATAAAGAAAAAATATTGGGTCCATTTGAGAATCGATTTAAACAAGATTTTGGTAATTATGAGCAGTGGTAAAAGCATGGGGTCCACAAGATTATAAAAAAAAAATTATGTAAAAGGTGGTAGGATCCACGAGTTTTAATAATAAACTAATATTAAAAAATAATATTTTATGTAAAAAGTGGTGAGATATTAATAATATAATGTAAAAGGTGGTGGGCACACATGATAGAATATGATAGGATAGTAATTATAATAGGAAAATGAATGGATTTTTTGAGTATAGGATACCAAATTTTTTGGATAGCCTCTTAAACGAAGCTATTATGTCATCCACATCTCCCATCCACTCAACTTTAGCCTATTCCTACTTTCTCTACTTTTAAGAAAGCTTCACGTTCTTATCGTCCAAAACCAATTATCCCTCCTACTCCTCTTTTCCAAATAGTCATAAAGTCTCATCCACATTTATCCCATTTTTGGCTTTTTGATTTTAGAAAGAATAAAGAGAAAGAACTCCAAAAACAACCAATAATCCAAGCTCCAAACAAACTTTCATGATTAAACTTGAAAATACAAAAATAAATCCAGAAAATAACGAAAAAATAGCTTTAAATGTAAATGGTATGCTCTGATACCAATTGCTAGAATAAAACCACTAGATTGTGCTTAAAGCATAAGTTAAAAACACCATTTTGTGCACAATCCAAACATCACTAGTTTAAAACCAACTAATTTACATTTAAGGCATATTCAAGAGTTATAAGAGGGTATAGAACATAACCTGCAATACTGGAGCTTGTGATTGGAGTTGCCATCTCGCTGTGAAGTTTCTGATATGTCCAAAAGCAAGAGGATGTGATGAGTAGTTCTCCTCTACCTATTCTTCTCTGTTTTCACGGTAGTAGCACCAAAAAACAACCCCAATGATGTTTATGAGTTTACCAAAATGACCCCAAAAACACATCAAATAAACCTATTATTGGAACTTTTACATTATAGGCTAATGGTTGTTGGGTTTATGCTATAAAAGAGAAGAATGACTTATTGGCCCAATTGGCTAGCCAATACATTGTAGGAGTGAAATCATGGGCCTCATGCAGAACAAAGGTCAAATTTGTCCATCCCATTATGGCCCGTAATTTAACATACTTAATTACCAACATTAGAGTAAGTTGCCAATAATTATGTTAGTCCATATAAAAATATTCTAAACAAGTAATTCTTTCGTGTTTCGTTTAAATTCTGTCTTTATTCAACTATTCAAAAGATCTCGAGGCTTCTTTACAACAATGTTATTGACTACTTTAATCTTGACCTCAAGTGAGCTCAAAGCAACAAATTTTGAAATTCTACTTTCTCTTTAGTATTTACAACTAAGGGTTATAAATATTCTTGACAACTCAATACAGGAATTAGTATCCTAATGACCTGTTCTAACAGAAGTTTGGCTGGAATATTGTTTTTCCAAGTGCATATATGGTGTGAAGAAGACATAAAGATCAAAAGATTGTTTTCCAAGGATTTGCCCATGCTTGACATCAACATATCAACTCCAAACCTATTATTGCTGACAATAGTGGGAATATATCTCATAACTTCAATCATATTAAAAGCTACGAAACTTCTAGATGTTATAATTAACATTAACCAAGTATATGTTAGCTTTGTACTAGGAGATACTATAGGTATGTTGTTGGGTGAAGTAAGCTATTCTGTAACTCTTTTGCTTAACAAATTGTGTTCTCTAAATGCATACTATTGTCCTTATTTTTACACAAAACACTCTATGCCTCAATTTGAGATTCATGTTTTATTTTCAAGTTCCACTAATACCAGTTACCTTTTCCATTCCAAAAGCTGAAGCAATTGACGTTGTTTGTGGCCTTAGTGAAGCAAGAGTTGTCTGGAACAGTCTAGTAAGGAGATGCCCCAACTTGGAGTATTTAACTCTGAACTTGTAATAACCTGTAAAAGTCAAGTTTAATGTTAGAAAATAATGGATACTCGTTGAAAAAAAGGTATAATGGATTTCAAAGTTCTAGTCCAGCACTATTTATTAACAAATAACTAATTTTGAATGACAAAAAAGGTAAACAGATTTTGTATATCTTATATATATTTAAAGCATTCTCTTATTTCTTTCCAAAACAATTTGTTAAAAAGAAACTGAAAAGTGCAAAATGACCCAAGAGTCCAAGACAACTTATCCTTTAATTATTAAAGAAAATTTGAATTTCCCTGAAACACAAGAAGGAAGATTGTTGAGACTGATTCTACCTAAATTATAGAAAACATGCCTCAATTAATGGTTTGTGGGCCTATGTTGAACATTTTTATTGTCACGTTTTCTGTTTGTCATTAAATTCCTAGATGGTGTACTCAAGCTACAAATGCTCTTTGTTCCTAGGCCTTAAGAATTGGATTCTCAGGCAATTTTTTGCTGAGAATTTAACCCAGATCAGACAAAAGAAGTTCAATCATTCTATAATTCTACTTTATGTCCCTAATACAAACTTTGAATGTAAAGGTTAAATAGCCAAAGTAAAATTTTCTCTGAATTTTTTTCGGTTTACTTTCTCAACTTCGATCATATCTATTACTCTTCTCTTTCATGTATCATTTTCCCAATCAGAAACCCGGAGTAAAAATCTTCTCTGATTCCAACGTAATTCTTTTGTCCAGTTTTCTTTCCCTTTTCCCTTTTTATGAGATCCTGATTATGCTATCTCCATGGATTGTTGTCAAATATGTTAATAGCTTGATTTTCTAGCAATCGAACTATTACATTCTGTACTTAATTCTAAACAAACAACAATTCTAGTTCTAATCTTATGCCGAAATCTAGCCCACCCAAATCTTATGATGCCTTTTACAAATTTAGTTTCAATATACAAAGCACAACATAGATCATTTAAAAAATGACTTTCTTAAAAATTTCTATCTTTTACCTGTGTTGTTAATCTAGTTATAGAAGACGATACAGTTGCCGATGACCTAATTTTAAATGGACCTTGAAAATATCATACGAAAATCTAGCCCACACAGATTTGATGATGCCTTCTATGAATTTAGTTTCAACATACAAAGCACAAATAGAGATCGTTTAAAATATAAATTAAAATTTTCTAAACATTTACCTTTTCATTATATTGTTGTTCATTTAGTTCTAGACAAAAACTAATATCTTCAATAACCTAATTTCAATTAAACCTCTTTTTCTGATCAAGATATCCAATATCCTGAATCTAGAAAGCATGTATTTACACCCTGTTCTTAAAAACAATGCTATTATCAATAACCTAAACTCAAATGGACCTTTTTCTCGACTCAAGATATCCAATATCCTAGTAACAGGACAATGTCAAGCCTAAATTTGGAAGAATTTGAGATGATTAAAAGCAGCACTAAATTAGATGCCACTCATTCCATACACATACATTTGTTTTGTCCTTGCAAAGAAAGAGCAAGAGGTTTATAAATTATAGATAAAGTCTATCAAAAAAACTAATTTTTTCCATTTTATTTAGTACACAGTGGATCACACTAATATACAAATATGGCATCAACCATTCCAAGAATCCAATGCCACACAGAAAACATGAAAACTCCATACAATTTTCTCTCAGCTAAAATCAGGATAGAAAGACTACCCAACAAACAAAATCAAAAGAAAATTTAACCCAAGTGAAAAATGGAAATAATTTTCAGTTTCTCATTCTAGAAAACCCATTTCGTAATCAGTTTGATCAATCTCTATATCATAGTTGTGCGTGCAAAACAAAATTCAATAGAAAAGCATAAAAACACCAACTCACTTTAGATTAAAGAAATTCAAGGCTTTTCTACATACGATTATCAATTCAAAATCAATTTTCCTGCTTCCAAAATCAAAACCCATGCAGATTATTAGAACAGATCATCGCCAAAGTGAAAACTACAATCCAAAATTATACTCACAAAATACAAATTATGATTAAACAAAAGAGATCTTAGAAAGAAATATTGGGTGTTACCTACGATGAGGAACTTCTTCTAAGCTCCATTCTGATCTGAGAGAGCATCGCACATATCAGTCCACAGTCCTTGTCTAGTTCCCGCACTTCCCTTTTCTCAACTTAATTAGGCTGGAAACTGAAACGATATGTCGTTTCTAACTTAAGACGATAAATTTGTGAGGTTTTCTTTTAGCGCAATTGGACCCTGAATTGTTCGATTAGTAGCAATTTAATCCCAAAACTATTTTTTTTAGCTCAAGTAGGCCCTAAAATGCATATTATTTCTAGGTTTTTTTTTTTTTTTTTTTGCATGGTGTTGAGTTTATTTACCCAAAAGTACCTTGTAATTTCCGTTAATGACAAACAAAAAAAAAAAGTTAGTGTTTGAAAAACGATAAGGAGGTATATTCACGATCTAATTTATGAGAGATTGTCTTACTAAAAATTCTATAGAATTAACCAATAAAATTACTAGTCCAATTAATTAATTATGTCAAGAAATTAGTTAAAAACAAAGTGCAATATAATAAAAACAAGATCAAGAAAATTAAATAAGCATTGAGTATTAAAAACTTGATCACGACTATATCATGCACACTCATTGCAATTTCACACACAAATTATAAAGTACCAAATAGTCAATATCCGTGAAAATTATAAACTCACGAAATATACATCATGCAATAAATAAATCGATGTTAGTGTGAAGACAATTTGAGCACAAAAAAAAAAGGATATTTGGAAGAGTATCTCTCTATTTGAATGGAAAGTATTTGGAAAAAGCATTTTTTGGTGTGAATTGTTGTTTAAGATAATATCAATTAGAGTATTTGAACAGATTTTGTGATTTAAACATGTTTGATCGTGATGATTCAGACATAGTGTTTGAAACATCTATGACATGCCCTAGACCTCAGGGACTATTTGAGTAAAAAAAAAAAAGAAGGGTGTCAGAAACTAAAATGCTTCAAACTTGAATACTTTAGGAACTTCTTGAGCCAAAAAAAACCACTTTTATGGACTAAAATGCCAACAAGTTCATACAAGGACCAATTTGTAAATAACAAAAACAACCTGCCCTTTTTAGTGGGCCGCAAAAGCCCAAAATCTCGGCCCAAAAACTAAATATCAAATTCGTCCAAAATCATACAAATATCGCCCTCTTCCTTATCTCTGCAATTCTCTTTCTGTTTCTCTCTCTAAAAATGGCTATGGCGAACCTCTCTCTAGCGCCCAAAACCTTAATCTCCACGCCTAGAGCCTCTCTCTCACAGCGTCTCTATCTTCCTCAGTCCCTCCGATTCAACTCGTTGACTCGGCCTTCTCCTCGCTCAGCTCCGGCGAAGCTTTCCGTTCGGGCGGCGGCCGATAGCGGTTACTCGTCGAGGAGGAGTAGCGGAAGCAATAATGAGCAGAGGGAGACGATAATGTTACCTGGTTGTGACTACAACCACTGGCTTATCGTTATGGAGTTTCCCAAAGACCCTGCTCCTACTAGAGAGCAAATGATTGAGACCTATCTCAACACTCTCGCTAGTGTTCTTGGGAGGTACTATTTCTCTAAATTTTTTTTTTTTTTTTTTTTTGGTTATTGATGAAAATTGAAAATTGTTTCTGGGCTCTGTTTGTTTTGGAGGAAAGATTGATTCTTGGAAAGTTGGTACGCCTAATTGTGGATTGTGGGAAACTTTCTTTTTTCTTTTCTAGTCTCCCAAACAGAAAATTTCATAGAAATTTGCTGCATTTGTTATCCTCTATAGGAAATTTGTACGAAATTTGTTTGTTTTAGCTCCTCTATTGGTCTAAATTTTTGTTTGTTTTAGCTCCTCTATTGGTCTAAATTTTTGTTTGTTTTTCTATGTTTGATCATTGAAAGCCCTTTTGCTATAGAACTATTGTTGTAGAGTTAGCAATGGCTTATTGATTGGTTTTGCTGTCAAAAGTTATCTCTGTGTAGTTTACTCTTGATGTTTATATTTGCTTTCTTGCTTTTAAAAATATGCCCTTTTCTCTTTAATTTGGTCATTCGAAGCCCTTAGATTATTAAGCTCTTTCTTTGTTAACAGCATGGAAGAAGCGAAGAAGAATATGTATGCTTTTAGCACCACCACCTACACTGGATTCCAATGTACTGTATCTGAGGAAACGTCCGAAAAATTCAAGGGTATGTATCAGCGTTAAGTGTATGTTTCCGATGTGGGATTATCTCCTTAACATTAGTAATGAAACTATATGTTTTGCTTCGAATGTAGGACTTCCCGGTGTGCTTTGGGTATTGCCAGATTCATACATAGATGTTAAAAACAAGGACTATGGAGGTTGGTTGGTTTTCTTAAAGCTAATCGTAATGCCTTTAAAGATTTGTGTTTCACCACTTGTAAATGGTCTTCTGATTTGCAAATGTTTATAGGGGATAAATACGTCAACGGGGAGATAATTCCTGGAAATTATCCTGTTTATCAGCCAAAGAAGCGAAGAGAGCCAAAGTACGAGAGCAGAAGATATGAAAGACGACGTGATGGGCCTCCTCCTGAGCAACGAAGACCGAAACAAACTCAATCGGAATCAGCATCATGATGGGGTACTAAAAATGCCATTCAGATACTTTTTAACATTTTCTAAAGTTGATTTTAGTATATTTGATTGTTTTGGTTTTGGCAGTTCATCAAATTGGGACACAGCATGGAACACGCGGAACTGCTACCAAGTTTCGTTATGTATTGGAGGCACTCAACCTCGGTTGGTCACATTTTGTTGAAAGATTTTTGTTCCATTTGGTTGAGAAATGGTGCTGTATGAACTTTTTGATATAGACGACTTTGTTACCCCGAAAAGTATCTGATATAACATTTTTATGTGAATTTAGATCAGGATTAGTTGTTTACCTTGCCTGGTTAGTTTCTCTCTTTATGTAGTTTCTTGTTATCTGATACTCTTTTAATTGTTTTCTTGTAGTCTTTTATTCCTTACAAGCTTTAGAAACTCTAGAATATTACAGCTCAAATATTGCATTAAATTGATCAGACCAATTTGAGTATGAGTGGGACATGTCAAAGCATATCGACTAGCTTGTTTCTCTCATTTTCTTGCAACTAGGATTTATTATGCAGAATATGTTTATAGTTTCTGCTAGAAACTAGGGTGCAAAAAATAACACGACATGTCGTTTTCTATGAGTTAGTTCGTATATATTTTGTAAAGGACATGCGGGCTTGTTTGGAATGAATCACTAATCATATTTAAATCACCGAATATGTTTTTAATTACTTTACTAAAAAGTAATTTACTCTATTCAAAATATTATGTTGAAACACTCTTACGTGTCTTATGTTCAGATAATAATGTACTTTTTCAAACAAGTCTTGCAATAAGTAATAAGGTCTTGATGTCGTGTTGTAATAGGGTCAACGATGCCGTTTTGCAATAGGTTTCTAATGCATATTTAGTATACGACATGTGGTTTATATATCACTGTACGTATATATGCTTTTTGAACGACATGTCTTTAAAAAATATATTTTTAATCTTATAGTTGGAATACCCCTAAAATGAAGCATTAAAACATTTATACCCCTGTTTTAAATCCATTACAAATGTAACTTTTTTACTTATTTTATTCCTCATAAAATTACAAATTATAAAGAAATGAAATAGATAACATGAATATGGAAGGGTAAAAAAAGTATTTTACAAAAAA
>WUAT03000004.1:3161481-3173200 GCA_010015005.3 Ulmus americana
ATAAAAATTCAAAAGCCTTTTTATAATGTCAAACCAAACAATGCGACTTTTCAAAAAAAAAAATGTAAAAAGAGTTTTTATAACAGTGCTATTACTGTTACAAAAACTTATTTTGTAAAAGCCAAACTAAACAAAGCAAAATTGGTTTACAAACCAATAGAATTTAGAATTCTAAACCCAACAAGAATATATTCTGAATATGATATTAAAAAAAAAAAAAACTTTTGAGTATTCAGAATACTTATAACGTATGCAGAGCATCAATCCAAAAAGGCTTGTATTTTGCTAATTTTTTTACCAAAGTTGGCATTCGCAAAGGCATGTGCATTGGAGATAGTCTAAAATCACGGACATGTGTTTCCATAGCAATCAAAACGACGATCCCAATATTGGGGTTTGTCTTTCTATGTTTTATATTTTAAGGGCAGATTTTGATTTGCTAGTTGATAGTTAACACTTTCAAATCGGTTACAAAACCTATATTGGAAATTTAAAAGTCCTATTCCGATGGTTTTATAATCCAGTGACAAATTAATACAGAGTTGTGGACCATCTTAATTAGCACTAAACAAGTTGTCTAAATCTCCTTCCAAAAAAAAAAAAAAAAAACTGTCCAAATCTATTGGAATCAGCCGGCTATAAGCGGTTATTTGACTATATAAATATATAGTTTTGAAATATGATACGACCACATATATATTATATACCTTTTGAACAAAATTATTAAATATATTTTCGGTAATATGTTCTATCATTAACAATTTGTAAAATTACACATTTTTTTCCCCCTTAACTCACTAGCCTTTGTAAAAGGTAGTTCGATACCATGTATGGCTATTACTTATACACAGAACGAGGAAAAAAAAAGGATCAATGGCAAAATGATAATATATATAATGCTTGTACTTTAGGAATTGAAATTTATTCTTAAATTTCATTAATATTTTTCAACCACATCAATAGTTAATCTGAATTTATATTTACAAGATATTTTGCTCAATATACTAATTGTAAGTTTTGATAGAGATTATATTTTAATTAATATAAAATCTATTATATCTCTCAAACAAAAATATAACAAAATTTTATAAAAAAAAAACATATTAGAGAATAATATAATAAAAAATCGTCAAAAAATATAACGTGAATGAAAAATTATTGATGAAATTCTCATCGATTGGAGTATATTTAATGAAAAGAATAAAGAGTTGTATTCTTTCCCCAAAAAAGAAACAAAAACTAAATGATAAAATCAAACAAACAAAAAGAAAAATAATACTCATAAATTAGAACTATACAGTTCAATTTATCATAAAATAACTCTATATTGTTAGAACACACAAATAATAATAATAAATAAACCATTTTTACCAATTCAAAACAAAAGGCAATTGATGTCATCTCTTCTCATCTTCGATGTTGCAAAATAAAAATTGAAACAACCAAAGAATCACGAAAACTAAAATCTAATAAAATATGCACAAATTACATTATCAAAATCTGAAAAAACCAAATCGAATGAAATCTTTTTGCGCCTTTTGGCAACACAAGAAACAACTTGGCTATATTTTATGTTTTGTGCAGCTATCCATTACATTATCCACGCAAACTCTCCACGGTTTCTTGCTACCAATCCAACCAAGCCAAATCTCCTTCATGTTTTCCGACCAATTTCCCTCCGGCGACTCAACTCCGACGAGTCAAAATCATCGCGATCGCGGTCAACTCCAACCCAAAGAAGCGTCACAAAAACCCAAGTAGAAGTGCAAACAATAGCACAAACCTTACCCCAAAAGACCAAAACAAAGAGACTCACAAGCAACAAAAGCAAACCACTAACATGAGATATTCTACAGCTTTCTCTTCTAACATGATCATCCCTTTTCGGTCTCGAAGTTAAAGGTAAAGTTGAACATGAAGGACACGTAAAGGAATCCGATGAAGGCGATTCTAAAGAAGACATGCTCCGCGAAATTTTCCGGCCACTTTGATCATCTTCGGTCCATGATTCTCGGTAATTACTATACCTTGCACTCGAAGAATTTAAAGATTTTTCTCTCGATTTTTCCTTCTTATTCATCTTCTTAGTCTGTTTAAAATAAAAATTGATTTAACATAAAATAATAATAATAATAATCTCATCTAATCTCACTTATAATTTTTTTTTTTTTATAAATAAAAACTAACCAGCGATGCTTCGAACAAAATGGCCTTCAAAGCGGCATGAAATCGAGCACTACCGCCTTTTTTGCGGCGATAACCGCCATCTTCTCCTTCCAACGACAAAGCCTCCGGCTGCAAAAGTTTGGAAAACACCATAGCTTCCTTCTTCTCCACAGCCATGCAAGTATAAACCGGATCAACCGAGCCCGAACCGTCCAAACTACGCTCGGTTTTAGTAAAACCGTCAGACACAGCCGGTCTAAAACACATGAAAAACTTCCTCTTTTTGGCTTTTCCATTCTTCTTCGGCTTGTCCATGGTACTGGAGAGAGAGAGAGAGAGAGAGGGGGGGAAGAGAGAGAGGGAGTTAGGGGGGGGTTTGTATAGCCAGAAAATGGGGGAGAAAGCGAGGGAAAGTTATTTGTCTGTCGTGCGTTCGTGTGAGGAATTTCATGGGCCGGCCATATAGAGATCGCTTCGATTGCTCCGATTAATGCTCCAACTGAAAACTACAAGTTTTTTCGTTTTCCACAATAAATACCATATTAACGGCATATATAAAAACTTGTTTATAAAAATAAGATATATATATATATATATTGCGGTCTATATATTGCGGTCAAATGCCCCTAAAGTCTTTTGTTGACTTACTCCAATATGCCATTCCTTTATTATTTTTATATAATTTTTTATTGTTAGACTAAATTTTTCTTGTTTTGTTGACATATACTAATTTTTTTATTTTTGGAGAGAGAAGATAAAAAGTAAAAATGTTATTTGTTTAATACCTTGTAATTTATGTTTATTTCAAAAATTATCCTTATTTTTTAATAATCCTAAAAAGTACTTTAACGTTGGACCATCCATTTAGTATCATGAGTAAAATTTAAGTTATTTTTTTTATTTTATTATGAATTATTTCAAATGTCATTTTATTCAATTTCAATTTTTAGAGAATTTTAAAAGATTTTTTTGGGATTATATTTTATGTGCTATAAATATAATAAAAAAATAAAATAAATATTGTTTGTGAGTAAAAATACTTTAAAATATTACATATTTAGGATATGAATAAGGATAAATTAGTTATTTTTAAAAATTCAGTGAATTTAAATTTGATACAAATCATTAAATGACTGAAAATTCAACTTCTATATATTTTTAGATTTATTAGAAAATAAAAAGACTTTTTATGATAACCTGAAATTAATAAAAAAAGTTAGTATAAGTTATTGCGCCTTTTTTGGGGAAGTTTGTTTGTTCCCCTTTTACATACACAAATTGTTCTAAATTGCAAATATATTTTTAGAAAATATTGTACCAATTTATTGCTAAGCATTTTGGACTTGGACTCGGACTACGACTTGGACTAAATATTAATGGGCGACGACTTGGATTTTGCGCTTGTCACGGAGGATACGTTGTGCATATATTCTAGTGTGCTTGACCATCCTTATTGATTAATATTACTAATATTATTATTTTTATTTAAAAAAGGACTAGAAAATAAGACAATGTAAAATTGTTTGAAATAATCATTAATTTTGCTTATTTATTTTTTTTAAAATTTATGTTTTTTGTTTTTATAATGTTAAACTGAGATATATTTTTTAACTATGGCTTTTGTTTCACAATTAAAATTAAAGAATATAAAAATAGAATCCACTTATAATTTGTTCCTATATTATGCAAAACTAATATAAGAACTAATTCCCCTAAAAAAATATAAGAAATAATTTATTAAGAGATTATAGTCTTTTATTTTTTAATTTTAGAGGAATATATTTCAAACAAATAGAGATTTTCATACAAAAATTTAAACTATATAAAATTTATTTATATTTTTACAAGTATTTATGATTGGGCCCTGAATCAACTCTAAGCCCACATATATTTAGCCCAAAGGCAGCTCAACCCCTTTGGTTTGTGCTCTTCAAACCCTTGGTTCTAGTCCATTGCAAAAACATTCTCGACGACATACCGTTTTGAACCTCATCAATAGCTAGAACGACATGCCGTTTGTTTCTAAACTAACGACAACGTATCGAACCTCTTTCTCTACACAGAGGCGAGGAGACCCATTTCTAGGGGCATTTGAAAGGTGCCTTCCATAGAAGTAAGCAGCAAGCTCTCTCCTTTCTCTTCAGACTTTGCCTTTGGCTTAGGGCAAAGTACAGATTCTCGCTCCAACACACACACACACTCTCTCTTTCTCTAGCTTTATTCGAAACTCTCCGATTCTACAGAGCGATTTTCGAACCCATGGAACTGCTTCGATCCAATCTCTCTCGCGTTCGTATTCCGGAGCCAACGAATCGTATCTACAAGCAAGAATGCTGCTTAACTTTCGACACTCCGGTAATTTTATTTTCTGTTTGTTTGCTGAGAAAGTGTAGGAAAATTGTTTTGTTTGCAGCTGATTATCTCCAATGTTGTTCTATTCTTATTTTCTTCTAGTGTTTTTTCATTCCGCGGGAAGTGTTGGAGTTAGTATGTTTGGTGAATTTTTTTTTTTTTTTTGGGGTACTTGTGTTGTGTTTCGAAGCTAGGAAAGCATAGTAAATGGCTAGAAAATGTTACAAATAACTTTTGCTTTTTCTGCGGATAATTGTTTCACTTTCGTTTTCTTTTAATATTCTTTGTTTTATCACTCGAGAAGCTGATGATTAGCGTGTTTGTTGATACCTTTTTTGCATTTCCTGGGAAATATAGGAAATGACTAAAATATTACAGCTAATTTAGTCGTAATCAGAATTCATTATTTTTTTGTTTGTTTATTATTGAAGTTATTTCTCTTGCAAAATGAGCTGATGAAGTGTTTGAACGATTATTTTTAAGGCTTTTATTGGTGAAATTTTGAGTTTCTGCCGATGAGTTTACTCTTTAGATGCTTAATAGGATAAAGAAGTAGCTGATAAATTCTGGTGATCTAACTCTGTTTTAGTATAAGGATTTTTCAATTTAAAAAAATATTTTGATAATAATCAGAGATTTTTTGGGAAAATTAAACAGGAGGTAATTTTGTTGTTCTAGAGGTTTACTTTCTTCAAAGTCCATTTTTCTGATGGGTGTTCTTGCAATGAGTTTCAGAGATCAGAAGGTGGCTTGTTTGTCGACATGAGCACGTTTCTTGCTTTTGGAAAGGAGTGTGTTGGTTGGAACTACGAAAAGACTGGAAATCCTGTTTATTTGCACATAAAGCAAACCAAAAGGGTGGTTCCTGAAGATAGGCCTTTGAAGAAACCTACTTTACTGGCTATAGGTATGTTACCCTTTATTTATACTTGTGTTGTATATATATTATTATATTTTGTGTTGTGGACTTCGTTTATGAATCTACTTATTATTGGTTTTTCGGTGTTTTCCTACCTAGTGTGTATTTGTATATATATATTTGACAATAAATTGGGTATTTAATTATTGTGGTGTTGCAGTATCCGGTTCATTAAGGTGGAATTTTCTAGTAGTCCAAGATTAGGGGTTAACACTGATTATGTAAAAAAGTTTATAAACTATTAGCGACAAAGAACTTTCTGCTTCAAACATGTCCTAACAAATAACTTATTTAATCACTGTTACTTCAAATAACTTGTAATAGATTAATGACCACAGGAAAGTACATTGAAAGGTTTTACCAATATGAGTTAATAATTCTTTTTATTTCTTCTCTTAGTAAAGTTGAATAAAATGGTTTGTACTCATAATTTTTTCAATGTGTTCCTTTCATATATGTTTTTATGAATCACTTGGCTAAATATGATAAGAATCTATAAAGAGATATCATGGCTATTCCAGCACTGAGTCCCATTGTTTATTTTATTTTGCATTAGATGTTCTGTGGTGGGGAAACATTGGATAATCCATGGTGTGATTTGTAGGTATCGATGGTGGCTTCGACAACAGTGAAATTGAATATGAAGAGACTCACAGTATTGTCCTATTGCCCAATTATGTAACTCTTCCATTTCCCTCTGTGGAGTTACCAGAGAAGGTGCTTGTTTCCGTTTTAACTTTTCTTCGAAATAGTTTATGGAAGAAATATAGAAGCTACTTTTTAAAACTAGTATGATTTTTGTTCTCACTGCAGGTAAGGTTGGCAGTTGATGCGATTTTAATGGCTGAGTGCGCTGAGCGGAAAGAGCAAGTTGCTGCCTGGACAGCTGATAAAAAGCAAGTTAGTGCATATGCAGAGAATTTGCAACAAGTTGACAATGGTGTCATTATTCCTCCATCTGGTTGGAAGTGCACCAAGTGTGATAAAACAGACAATCTTTGGCTAAATCTAACCGATGGACTGATTCTCTGTGGGCGGAAAAATTGGGATGGAACTGGTGGCAACAACCATGCCATTGAGCATTATAAGGAGACAGGTTATCCTCTTGCTGTAAAGCTGGGGACAATTACTGCTGATCTGGAAGGAGCAGGTAATGTTGCCTTGTGTAATAGGCTCGTTAGGTGTCTTTAAGTACTTGTTGAGGATTGCAAGAATGTGAATAGAATTAGAGCCATTATAATTTAATTTTGTGGCAAATATTTTTCATGCTCGTCCCCTTCTAATTGCATAGTAGTATCTGTTGCCATATACACAATATTAGAAATGAGCTTTGAAATATGTGCTCGTGTTTGCTGTTGAGTTTGGATGATGATTTGATCTGTGAGTTTCACATTACTACATGTTGAGTACTAATGAGAGTAACATATTGTGCCAGCTCAGATGTTTTCTCATACCCAGAGGATGAAAGTGTTTTGGATCCACTTCTAGCCCAACATCTTGCATTTTTTGGCATTGATTTTTCTTCATTGCAGAAGGTTAGTTCATCTTTGAAGTTTGAAACACTCATGTGACTTACTTTTCAAGACGTGTTATTAGCTTTTCTCTGTTGGATTACATTTAACACATTCAGCATCATAGACCATAGTTCTGTTTTGAAACTACAAAACCTTTTTCCCCCTTGCATTCCTTCAGAAGCTTGGGATGAAGATTTAATAGACCTTTCCTGTTTACAGGAAAAAATAATTATGATTGATTATGTCAGGATCTTATTGAAAGATAAAAATAATGTCTCAGCAGTTTGATGATTTGAGATATTACTGTCATGCATCCACTCAAGATTTAATTGAAGTTCTATGTAAATTCTAATATTTGAGCAAGATTTAATGAAAATGTCTTAAAATTGGTTTATTCACCTGGTAATTTATGCATTTAGTTTTATATGTATAATTGTATTAATTATAATGAATAATGTGCTTGTTTTCAGACAGAAATGACTACAGCTGAAAGAGAACTTGACCAAAATACCAATTTCGATTGGAATCGAATTCAAGAAAGTGGACAGGAAGTGGAACCAATTTATGGACCTGGTTACACAGGGCTCGTCAATCTTGGAAACAGGTACATCTTGCACATTTTTAGCGCAGCTTCACCTGTAGTATTTATCTAATATTCTCATTTTGTTTCTTGCAGCTGCTACTTGGCTGCAACCATGCAAGTTGTGTTTTCAACGCACTCTTTCTACTCGCGGTTAGTCCCTTTTCTAAATTTGAAAACCAATTTTTGAATCATTAAACCCTGTTTACTGACTTTTTGGTCATATGAATTATGACTTTGTCAGATACTACCAGAATCAAAATTTAAAAACAGCCTTTCAGGTGGCACCAGCTGATCCTACCGTAGACCTGAACATGCAGTTGTAAGTAGCCATGTTGTACTATGTATGCATACACATGTATGCCATGTTCTAATTTTTTTCGGGGTTACAATTTGTGTTCGGATTTTCTTTTTACAGCTGTAACCTTAAAAGGATATCCAGATGAGTCATGAATAGGTTCCAGACGAAATTTTATGTTTATCTGCAATAGTCATGTTTATTTATTATGATCTCATGTTGATTGGCAGAACAAAGCTAGGACATGGTTTGCTATCTGGTAAATACTCTGTTCCAGCTCAGGAGGTAAGTGAGCTACATGAGTAAGTTTCTCTAAGCCAGTGGTTTCTGCTCCTTATTATATTAATAATATTATATTTCTCATCCAGGGAAATGATCATGCAAATGCTACCACTCCAACAGCCAGTGCTGTAAGTTACTTTTTACTTTTTCTCAATAGTCCAAGGTTTTACTTATTCTGAAGCCCCACCTATTTAAGTGTTGATTTGTTGTCCAACCATTGAGTTCCTTATTGTGTTGTCTCAGTACATCTAGACTTACATATTGATTGTTCTTATTGAGTGCACTTCGATAATTTCCTGTGGACTTGTTCTGAATTCTGATTGTATCTCACCTTGTCCACCTTTTACAAAAATTAGAAGCAAGAAGGGATACCACCTCGCATGTTCAAAGCCGTTATTGCTGCCAGTCATCCTGAATTTTCTACCATGAGACAGCAGGTACATACCCCATCTTTTCATGTCTAAACATGAATGTCTGAATGATGATGCACAATTGTTCATAAGTGTATTTATTATGGGAAATCTCAAAATTTATGTTCTTGAAAATTTCCTATTTACTTTTCAAGTTCTTCATGTTTACTTGGCTCTTATAAATACTTGAAACTACTTATATTTAGGATGCCTTGGAGTTCTTCCTACATTTTCTTGACCAAGTTGAACGATCTAATGCTGGGAAAGCTGAAGGTGATCCTGCAAGGTGTTTCAAGTTTGGTATTGAAGATCGTATTTTATGTTCTTCTGGAAAAGTTGCATACAATAGAAGGCTGGACTACATTCTTTCTTTAGGTATCCCATTGCATGAAGCTACCAATAAAGGTGAGCGTTTTCGGCATTGTAATTTCAGGAATTTTAATATAGAAGCCATTTTCTTATGATATTTTATTTGATATTTCAGAAGAACTTGAAGCCTTTCACAAATTAAAGGCAGAAAAAACTTCAGAAGGGAAGGAAGTGTAAGTTCAAGTTGTTCTTATCCAAACAATTTTCCTTGGATTATCCTATCAAGTCTCGTCTCTGAGAGAGTGTATTTCTGGCAGATCTAGCGATGAGATTGTACGTCCAAGAGTGCCTCTGGAAGCATGCCTCGCAAGCTTTTCATCTCCAGAGGAGATACATGGATTTTACAGTACTGCTTTGAAAGCGAAGACAACAGCTATCAAGTAAGCTTTAGTATACTACAGTGGCCTTATATACTTAAAGATGATATTTCTTTTGTCTGCTGAAGATATGTTGGTATGTCTATTGGAAACGGACTAAGGTTTGGATCTCGGATGGGCTAAGTTGTAAAAATCAGTCATGCTGAGAATCCCAAATAGATCTGAGAGATCACTCATGTATATGACCTTATTAGTTTTTACCTGACAGGGCTTGTAGTTAACCATTTTTCATTGGTTTGCTGGGTTCATGTTCCCAAGATTTTGAAGCATAAACCAGAATAGTGTTTCCTTTTGTTTTTAACTTGTTGGAAATGTCAATTTCTTTTCTTTAATCATGGAGTCAAAACTTTAAACAGTAACTTTACCATAAAGTTCCAATACCTTGCAGGTCGGCTGGTCTGACTTCATTCCCAGATTACCTTGTGCTGCACATGCGGAAATTTGTTATGGAGGAGGGTTGGGTGCCAAAAAAGCTGGGTAAATTTTTTTCCTTTCCTTTCTGTGCGTTCTTTAGTTTCACGGTTCTACCTTTTATTTTACATTTTTGTAAACTTATTTTTCATTGCATTTTTCATCCAGATGTCTACATAGATGTTCCTGATATTATAGATATTAGTCACATGCGCAGCAAGGGAATTCAACCAGGGGAGGAGCTGTTACCCGATGGTGGTATGTGTTTTGTTCGCGTGCTTTCAAATTCCTACTGGATTTAATTTGAAAACAACAAAAAGAACAGTTGAAATATTTCGTTTGTTTTTTATTCTAATTCATTACCGATTATCTCCTGTTGTTTCTTAAATAAACTGCTCAGTTCCCGAGGATGAGGCGGAATCAACCATACCTTCGGCTAATGAGGCTATAGTTGCCCAACTTGTTTCGATGGGTTTTAGCCAACTTCATTGTGAGAAGGCTGCCATTAGTACCTCAAATACTGGTGTGGAAGAAGCAATGAACTGGCTACTTTCTCACATGGATGATCCTGGTACTTAATTTAATATTATTTTGGAATATTATTTCCCCCTCAGAAAACAAGTCATTTTGCATGATCCAGCCGATAAACTGCAAATTTGGACTGAGTTGAGGCACTCTTCTCTTGCAGATATAGATGCTCCTATATCCCAAGGTGGACAACCTCCGATTGACCAATCAAAAGTTGATATGTTGCTCTCCTTTGGGTTTCAAGAAGAACTTGCTCGGAAGGCACTCAAGGCTTCGGTAATTTTCTACAATGTCTTCACATTCTTATGATAAGTTAATATTCAAAAACTTTAACATAAATAGATTCAAATTTTGGATTTTTTTTTTTTCCTCCTTCAGGGTGGTGACATTGAGAAAGCAACAGATTGGATATTCAGCAATCCCGATGCTTCTGCTTCGTCTGATATGGATTCTACTACATCAAACGCAGCACCTACTACTCCAGCTGAAGCTGGTCTACCCGACGGAGGAGGAAGTTAGTATCTTGCCTTAATTCAATGTTTCTCTTTCTGTTTTCGCTCATTCGATGTTTAATAAAATGTTTGTTTTCCCTTTTTTGCAGAATATAGGCTTATTGGAATTGTTAGCCACATTGGAACCTCTACTCAATGTGGCCACTACGTAGCTCACATTTTGAAAGACGGGAGATGGGTTATTTTCAACGACAACAAGGTTGGGGCTTCCATTAATCCCCCCAAGGACATGGGATATCTCTACTTCTTCGAGCGTCTTAACAGTTGAGAGATTTCCGGATTTTCAACATCAATAAAAATTCGAAGGTATTAGGAGGCATTCAATTGGTGGAAAGATCATTTAGTGAAGAATTTTGCATTACTTAAATTGATTTAATATGCAATCCAAGACGATTGATTGTGATTGTAGATTGTCTCCCAAGTACCGTATTGTTAATTTTGGTACTCATATGAAGTGGACGTGAGAGTAGTTTACCTAACAAAAAACAACTAAATTTAAAATTTTCATCCACCAAAAAACGATACTGGACTTAAACTCATGATAAATACTGGACTTTGTTTCGAGGAAACTAGGTCAAGTAGCACTTAAACTCAATGTATGATAGTCTTTAGGGTTTAGGATAAATATTTGTTAAAGATAAATATCAAGATATTTATGAAATAATAATTTTATACTCAACAAATTAGAATATATGTATAGGAAAATTTTATCAGTACTGTTAGTGATTTTATTAATAATTTTTCAGTTACATTATATTTTTCGTTGATTTTTGAATATGTTGTTTTTTAATGTTTAAAAAATATTCTTATAAAATTTTGTTATAATTCGATTTTTTGTCTAAAAAAATTTGAAGTTAGTAAAAAAGTATACATCTCTTAAATAAAAATTTGGATTATAACAATATTTTATAGAGATATTTTTAAGAAATTAGAGAATAATATATTTAAAAATCATCAAAAAAATATAATGTGATTGAAAAATTATTGATGAAATCAATACT
>WUAT03000004.1:3175552-3191047 GCA_010015005.3 Ulmus americana
TCAGAGTATTCTAATTAGAGCATTTGAAGCAGTATTGATATTTGGTTTATAATATTCTAAATAGAATATTTATAAAAAGTGATAGGGTCTACAGAATTTAATAATAATAAAATAAAAAGAAATAATATTTTATTAAAAAGGTGGTGGAGATATGTAATATTTTATTAAAAAGATGGTGAAGAGAGATAATATTTTATTAAAAAAATAGTGGGGAGAGGTAATATTTTATTAAAAATGTAATAAAAAGATATAATATTTTATTAAAAAGTAGTAAGGTAATGGAGAAAGGCAGTATTTTTATTAAAAATGTAATGGAAAAATGTAATATTTTATTAAAAAGTAGTGAAGATAGATAATATTTTATTAAAAAGTAGAAGAGAGAGATATTTGGGAGAAATGAAGTTTTTGGAATAGTATCTAAGTAGGGTATTGAATATTTCAAATACTCTTACATGTTTGATTAAGATATTTGAAATACTAGATGAGTATCAACCAAACAGGGACGTAGTCCTGCATTGAGCGATCAAGTTTTGCACGCTAAAACAAAGAATAACATTTTTAGTTTTTTAAATTTTGTAAGTTTTTATTATTTAAAAAGGGTTGATAACATCTTTCATCGTGCACACAATGCACAGTTGTTGCATTCGGGCTACCTATTAACAATGCGACAACACAAATCGCGTGTGCGATACTTATAATCAGGCTAAAAAACTGATTGCTTTGCTCCCTGGACTTCGGCACGAGATTTTTTGTCGAACGCTCGACAATAGTCATCACGCGTTGTAAAAACTGGCCTCCCAATACATTATAGTGTGCTTGAGTACATTATAGTGCAATTGCTTACACGATAACGATATTGATTACATTATAGTGCTCAAGACCAAGACTAACTTTTCTTGTTACATTATAATTGTTTAATAATACAACAATCGTTTAATAACCAATAAAAATGAATTTTAAGTTGGGAAAATAATACAATCACGCTTGGCTAGCACTACTTGGTTCCTCTCAACTTGTCATGGGCATTGTTGACACTAGTGTTCGTTCTGACCGCACTTTGTGCACTTATGCTTATGTTTTGACAACTCAATAGCTGAACGATACATGTCGTTCTTAGACTTTCCTCTTTTGTGTTGTTCTTTCAAATATGATGACAATATCGTTACTTCGCAAATCTCATCTGGGATTTCCCAATCCGACTATGAGGGAACAAGATATATGAACTCTTGATAAGCAAGCTTCCAATACTCCGAACTGTAGTAGACCGAGCAAGAATCTTAATAAGCATGCTTTAATACTCCTTTGTTTATGTATGAGACAATAACTAAATTTCAAACTGAACTCTTTCATGTTTATTTGGAACTTCTCATACAGTCGATCATGCAGCTCACGTAACGGGACGTATTCATCGACATCCATGGTTTTACTTTCCTCCTCACTGGTCCACCCACTTGCGTCCATCTACCTCTAACCCTAACAAAAAAATTTAGACACATCTTTGTAAATTTACAAAACAAAAAAAAACTACTGAATTAATTAAATTGAATAAAGAAAAAAGAATTAATTAATATTAAAGCGCGATATTATAGTCGATTGCTCGAGTATAATAATCAGGTCAGAAAAAATATTCAACTAAACTCTACAGAATGTGTGCGTTAGCTGTACTTGAGTGTCCAACAAGATAAGTGAGCTTTATAAACGACACGATAAAAGATAGTCGGGCTTTGTTAACAATATCAGGCAGTTAATCGCACTATGTACAAACCATCGCCCACATTCAAAAAATCGCGTCTTCTAGCGCTTGCCTGTAAATTCCCAAAATCTAAATCTGAAGCATAAACCTACAAATAGATTCTAAAAACAACAAAAATTTTACCCAAATAGCTTATAAACTTTCTACAAATTATTTTGAAGCCTAAACTAATAAAAACGTACCTACACAATTTCATCCAAAATCGTACAAAAAATTAAATAAAAAAAATTAAACTTAGACACATACTAAGTTTTGTTACTTTATTCTTGCTACTTTCGATTAACACTTGAGCTTCGATGGAGGCTTAGAAGTTATACGTTGCCGACGGTAACAATTCTAGCAGAGACTCTCTGAAAATAGCAGCATTTTTTTCCTACTATTTTGTGTGAGGTTTTGGCCTGATGCCCCCTTTTCTCTCTTTGTTACTCACCCAAAATTCCTTCTTTTTTTTTTTTTTTCAAAATTAGTTAAGTAATTAATTAGTTAATTATAATATATTTTGATTTTACTAAAAAAAAAAAAAGTCTAATATGTGAATTAATATTTGGTTGTATCGTTTTTTTTTTTTTGGGGCCTATTACAAAAGAGGGCTTTTTTTTTTTGTCGTATGCTACAATTATTTTTTTATTTGATAGAAATTTTGTTTTTATTTTTTTATTTGATATTGTTGTCGTATGTTGCCATTTTGTTGTCAACCTCAAAGAACGACCTAATTGCAAATACAAAACTATCCAAGGGTACAATAATAAAATAAACAAAACAAAGCAAAGGAACTGGCGTCTTCCTTCGCGTTCCTTTCCTTGTCCCCTCTTTCAAAATTCCCCGCCACCACTCCATTTCTGCTCCGTAAGCTTCGCTAAGCCTGCTCTTCGTAGTTCGAACGCGCTAGAGAGGTAATATCTATAGCTATCTGTTTGTTTCCCGGGAAAATTTGGAAAAGTAGAACAAAAGTTTCTATCTTACGGCTTTGATCGAGAACCCCTTTGTACGATTTCTCATCATTATTACTATTTATCCATGTTCTTCTTATCTAGGGTTTTGTATTTAAGTTACTATTTTTTGTTAATTATTTTACCTGAATTGTTGTACTAGTATTGTATTGAAATTGAGTTTTGGTAATTGTGTATATACCCATTTTTGCAAATTATTTGAGTATTGAAGTACTCTAATTGAAGTTGGAAACTCAACAAATGGTGTTGGCGATTAACTTGGGTTATTGTAGAATTGTTACTTCTTTCATTAGTTAAAGGTTTTTGTGGTGTTCCTCTCTTTGTAGGCTTGAGTTCTGAAGCGTGCAAAAATTTGAAGCATGGGTGAATCATCGGGGTAAGCAAGCCTAGGAGAAGATTGATCAATTATGCAATTCCAATTTTATAGTCTAAGCCTCTTTATCATTTTCTTTTGCTTAGTAATGCTCACAAGAGTAATTTCAGGGAGGAGATGAGCAATACACTTCGGATACTTGTTGCCACGGATTGCCACCTGGGTTACATGGAGAAGGATGAAATACGCCGGCATGATTCTTTCCAGGCATTTGATGAGATATGCTCAATAGCAGAACAGAAGAAGGTGATCCTTGAATTGTCCTTTAACTTTTATATGCAGTATCTCTTCTATGCAATGCCTCTTTTGCCTGCTTGTTTTTCAATCTGAAGGAACCTTTTCATTTGATGTTTGCATTTGTTAAAGTTAATGCTTTTAAGTTTTCCACTCATCTATGGTATTTCTAGCCACATGGTTCAGATGTTCTACTATTTGCATTTATTGATTTTGTCTCCAATAACAACTCTCAACTCTGTTCGGTTGTTGCTCCTCCTAGTTTCACACTTTTAAATAGTGAACAGTTGTGACATTATACGTGTATGTGCAAACATTTGAGTTTTAATTTTGCAAGTGATGAATTTGTGTCATTTTTCTAGTTCAATTTGAAGAAAGAATGATCAAGTAGCTGAATTTGTTTTCGTTGTACTTCAGATGTTTAATCACATATTTGAAATCTTATGCACTGACGTCTGTTTCTTATCAGGTGGATCTTTTACTTCTTGGTGGTGATCTTTTTCATGAGAATAAGCCCTCAAGGTCAACATTAGTCAAGGCTATTGAGATTCTCCGGCGTCATTGCCTCAATGATCACCCAGTACAGTTCCAAGTTGTTAGCGACCAGACTGTGAATTTCCAAAATACGTAAGGACTTTTCACGTAGATTCTTTTGTTGGATTTGGTTTTGCTCGTTGCTTGTCTAAGAGACATATGACTTCTAACCCTATTCACTCCTTAGTTTACATGCAAGCCAGCACTTCGACACACGCTTCATTGCCAAATTTGTGTAGATATTTTTTTGTCATTAGAAATCCTTTTCCTGAAACTCACAATTTTGGGTAGCTGCAGTTAAGATTTACTGATGAGAATGTGCTTCTTTAACAGATTTGGTCATGTAAATTATGAAGATCCACACTTCAATGTTGGCTTGCCAGTTTTCAGTATCCATGGGAACCATGATGATCCTGCTGGAGTGGTATGGATACTATGGTAAATGTATATGTTGTTCTGTAGATTCTTGTGCTTACAAGTTAAAACATTGTTTATTTTATTTTTGTAAATGCACACCTATACATTTGGACCTTAAATTAATGTTATATTCGAGTAGGAATTTTAGTTAATAAATATATATCCTTACGTGCCTTAGGTGGCACCCAAAGGTCCTAAAGCCTCCTGAAACAACTGTTATTCTCTCTCCCAATGCCTTGTTGCTACCTGTCTTCATAGATTTAATGTCTATTTTCTTTAACCTTTTTGTTTTCTACTTGCCAGCTAGACGGGAACACTTATGAACAAGATATAGTTGATTTCTATTGGGGTATCATGATATGAGATTGTCAAGTAGGATAGCTAAACTGTTCTTTTGTTAAACTTAATAGCAGGCTCACTGAGGGAATTATAGTTCAACTTTGTGCTTCTGGAGCTGTTGAAGCGCCTTGCTCTGAAATTTGTTTTTCTTGTTCTCGGTACCTTGACATTTGCATTTCTTACTATGTTGATTTTTGACAGGATAACCTCTCCGCAGTTGATATCCTTTCAGCCTGCAATCTTGTGAACTATTTTGGAAAAATGGTTCTTGGGGGTTCTGGTGTTGGCCAGATCACAGTCCATCCTATTCTTATTAGGAAGGTCTGTTGTTGTATTTGATATTCGAAAAAGCTTGGAGTATTTGCAATTCTTTTATGATCATGCTTTCTATAATGCTTGTTAATTTCAGGGTTCAACAGCTTTGGCTCTTTATGGTCTTGGTAACATTAGAGATGAAAGGCTTAATAGAATGTTTCAGGTATTTAATGGGAAAAGTTGTTTCCTAACGTTGTTACAGATTTGAAAGTACATATAATTGATTTATTACTAACTTTTCAGACACCACATGCTGTACAATGGATGAGACCTGAAGCTCAAGAGGGCTGTGACGTGTCAGACTGGTTTAACATTCTGGTGCTTCATCAAAACAGGTTCTCTCTGCATTTTGCATGTGTGAGAAAGATAGAGAGGGATCATTTACGACAAAATTTCAGTTTGCCTTAATGAAATTTCATATTTCATTTATGCTTTTTAGGGTAAAGACAAATCCTAAAAATGCAATCAATGAGCACTTCTTGCCACGCTTCCTGGACTTCATTGTTTGGGGACATGAACATGAATGTCTTGTCGATCCTCTGGTACTGGCCATATTTGAAGTCTTTGATGTTTACATGCATGGATCATTACTGCATTTCTATTTGTTGATTTGTCTGTGGGGATAAGTTACTGAAGTTAACATGGATGGCTTTGAACAGGAAGTTCCAGGAATGGGATTTCACATTACACAACCTGGTTCTTCAGTTGCCACATCCCTGATTGATGGAGAATCAAAGCCAAAGCATGTGCTTCTCGTAGAAATTAAGGTTGTCCATTTGTAAACTTCAAATGCATATTTTTAGCAAGATCTACAGCTCCCATTTGCTTCTAATGTGTATGGCATCGATGCATATATGTAGGGTAATCAATATCGACCAACCAAGATACCTTTGACATCAGTGAGGCCTTTTGAATATACAGAGGTAATTGATGTCATCTTTTAATATCTATGTTGTAAACTTGTAATTTCTGTTTGTTCAATAACTCAGTTTCCATGTTGCAGATTGTTTTAAAGGATGAATCTGATATTGATCCCAATGATCAAAATTCAATTCTTGAACATCTGGACAAAGTGGTTAGTATTGAGTTATATTAGACTTATTATATATACTCCTTTGTTTTATTAATTAGTGTCCACGTGTCTTCTGCAAGTACTTTTCAGTGACATGTGCTTGTGATATATATAATTAGTGCTTGTGCTATATATAATTAGTAACTCTAGAATTTTGTCTTTCAGGTCAGAACTCTGATAGAAAAATCCAACAAAAAGGCTGTTAACAAATCAGAGCTCAAACTTCCACTAGTCCGTATAAAGGTAATTTTCTTTATTTATTAGTTTTAAATGTGATCTTTTAGCATGACCTTTATCTTGTGCTAAATACATTCGTTTCTGTCTATTTTCTTTCAAGGGGTCAGGGGTATTATTGCATAGCTAGTTTTGCAGCTCTCTTGAGATATTTTTTTTATTATTATTATTTTTAAATTTCCTTGTCAATTTGGTTTTTGACTACCTTTTCAATTTTTTGTTGAGCAAACCTGCTCAGTGCTTTATTTTCCATGGTTTTGTAATCATTGCAGCTTAATTACTATTATAGAACATTTGTTTTGTATAGCTAAATGGTTTTGTAGCCTTTTCCTGGCTTTACGGTTGGTTGACTTTACAGGTTGACTATTCTGGATTTATGACTATAAACCCTCAACGATTTGGTCAGAAATATGTTGGGAAGGTATTGTCCTGGATCAGTAAGCTAGTGGTGACTTTTCATGTTTTCGTTGCGTTTGTGAATTGAATTGTATTATCAAACTATGTTTTAGGTTGCAAACCCTCAAGACATTCTTATATTTTCGAAGGCTTCAAAAAAGGGTCGAAGTGAAGGTAATTTAATTATATATCAGTAGCTACACTTTAACAGTGTGCTTACATGTGAAGTTCAGCACATGTGCTTATCTAGAATCATGATTGAATGTTCTTGTAGTGTTTAATTCTTCATAGTATTACAGCCTCAAAAAACATTTTCTTGACTGTTTTTACTTGTTTGAAATAAAGATCTTAGATCTGAAGTGACACTTTTAGACCAAAGTCTTCTTTGTACTTAAAATAAAATTGGTGATTTCTATTTTTGAACTTTTGGTGGAAATTTAAGATTCTAGTTTTCCTAAATCACCTTCACTTTAGAATTTATAGAAGTTTGATTATGTTAGATAGCTTACTATCAAATATCGTGGTGCTGATCTTGATTCTTATGCTTAAACCAACAAATTGTGTGGAGCCTTATTTCTTTATTTATTTTTTCAGCTAAATTTGATGATTCTGAACGGCTTCGTCCTGAAGAACTTAATCAACAAAACATAGAAGCTTTAGTTGCAGAAAATAATCTGGTATCAACCATCATCTTCCTTTCTCTTTTTATTTAGCATGTTTCATATTTTCACTTTGTCTAATATTTCTTTTACTAGGGTACTTTTTATGAGTTTTGTACAAAATTAAGTTCATTGGATAATTGACTGGTCAATTTTACTTGATTGGGCTTTATATTGGAGAACATTCGTAGAAAAAGTAGTTCAAGACTAATTCAAGCACTGATTAGGCATGGTTTCTGGATCAAGAACATGGTTTTACTGGAAACTTTAATGCATTTTTTTTTTCCTTCGGTAGATTCTAACTGGTACTAGAAGTATTGACATTGATTAAAGGAACTTATTTAGGGTGATAAACTTAATCTTAAGGCTGCACCCCTTATGGCAATATTTAATCTTGCAGAAAATGGAGGTCCTTCCTGTTAATGATTTGGATGTTGCATTACATAATTTCGTTAACAAGGATGACAAATTGGCTTTCTACTCGTGTGTGAAATACAATCTCGAGGAAACACGAGTAAGTACCTCGTTTGTTTTTTATTTTCCCAAATTATTGCAAGAATATAGATGGTTAGTACAAGCTGATCTCCAATAAGACTTCATTTAGGCTGTAATATACTTTTGATTGATTACTATACAGAAATAAAAATATGATACTACTGTTCAAACAATCATTCTTAGCTGATGCTAATGATTACTCTGTCCTCTGTCTACAGAGTAAAATTGCTAAGGATTCTGATACCCTGAAATTTGAAGAAGAAGATTTGGTTCTTAAAGTTGGAGAGTGCTTGGAGGCAAGAAGTTTAAATATTATTTATATGTTTATATGATTACATGACATCTACTTTTTTATTTTTTTTTATTTTAAAGTTTCCTGATAGAAATTTAAGTTTTATTAGGCAGCAAAACTGTCATTGTAACTTATGGGGCAGCTATTCCAAAAGCAACTTGTACCTCTCAATATAGCTTCATCTATTATGATAGTTAGAATTGTTACTTTTAGGGATATAGTTGCACAAGATTCAAGGGATTAGGATTTTATTATTTGCAAAAATTGGCCATCTCAACATATGAGTGAGCCTAACTTGGTAGTTGGGTTAAGGGTTATTTCAATTTGTATTATTGGTTCTCGAAAACAAACAAAAATTACATATTTCTTTTTTCTCTCACCTTATAGTTGACTAGACATAAGCAAGTAAAGAGGAATATACCTTGATGAAAATGAATGCTTTATTTTATGATTTTCCTCTTACGGAATGCTTTGTTTCATTTATGTGCATGTGCATGTATTCTTTGCAGGATCGTGTCAAGGAAAGGTCTACTCGCCCCAAGGATGGTGCACCATTTACTTCACCTTTTCAGTCCTCGGAGGTACTTATTTTTCACTGCTTTGCAGATGGAATACAATGATTGCGTGCTTCATTAATTTAACTTGTATTTGACTTCCAATTCGTAGCACTCCATACTTTGTTTCCACTTTCTTGTAGGACTTCGGAAGTAAAGGTGGTGCAGGCATTGGAAGCGCAATGTCCTTCAGTGATGATGAAGACACAACACAGATATCTGGATTGAAGTCTACTGCTAGAGGTCGGAAAGGGTCCAGAACTTCCGGCAATGCTGAAGTTGCGAAAACCTCTACAAGGGGAAGGGGTTGGGGAAGAGGCAGGGGTAGGGCATCCAGTAGCATGAAGCAGACAACTCTTGATGCAGCTCTTGGTTTTCGTCCTTCTCAGAGGTTTTACCTTTTTCTTTTAATGTTATTACTGTATAAAATAAAAATTAAAATAAAAAAGGCTACTGTGCTGTTCGAAAACTAGAGCTTAAATTTCTCTTGCAAGTACGTCAAGTTCCAAATTTGACAAATCTCTGTTTAGGAAAGATAAATGCACATTAAATTATTCTTAAGCTTTTATTGTACCATTAACTATTGTTTCTGTAGGGTGGTACCATGAGAATTTGAATAAAAGTCTTTTGCTCTTTATTTTAAATCTTGAATGCTGTTCCTGCAGATCTGCATCAGTAGCAGCAACTGCTGCCATTCAAAGTAATGTTCATGATGAGGATAATGTTGATTCTGCTTCAAGTGAAGATGCAGGGAAATTAGAAGTTGATGAGGTTGCCGAGAGTTCGGTATGGACCTACCCTCTTTATCCATTGAATTTTTGAGTTTTCTTTTGCTAATTTGAGTAACTGTAGAACAAGAAAATAAAAATGGAACAAATGTTTCTGAAGCTTCATTTTCAAGTCCATGCATGATTTATTCAAATTTGGTTTTCCTTTTGAAGGAAAATGATGAAATCGTCCTAGGAAAAGGACGCAAAAGAGCTGCTCCAAGGGGAAGAGGTAGAGGTTCTTCGCAAACCTCTAAGCGAGGAAGGAAATCAGAGAACTCTGCTTTGCAACGAATGCTAATGAGCAAAGACGATGATGATGAAGACGATGATGATGTGCCAAAGAGATTAAATAAGCCTCAATCGCGGGTTAGATTCATTGCCTTTTCCCTTTTTGTTTTTGGGGTGTAATCTCTTGTATGCAATGAGCATTTTTCTTTTCTACAACATTTCCCTCGGATCGATTTGACCCTTTTTTTCTGGCTTTTCAGGTAACAAGAAATTATGGTGCTCTGAGAAGGTAACTGAGATTCTGCTGCAGCGAAAACGACTCAAGCAGGAAGAAAATTCCCACAGCACCTCCTTTTCTATACATGTCTATTTTCCTTTGTGAAGGGAAACAAGAGAACTAATACATCCCTGCTTTACGTCTTTGGTTGTGTTTTTGGATGCTGAAGTTTTATGGAATATATTAATATATCTTTAGTTTTACCATTTTACTCTTTTCACACATAAATTTCATCAAAGTCCAAAAATTAATAAAAGAAAAACAAAATTAATTATTTTAATATTATTTTATCATCTTATACACTTAAACCATATCACATTTTATATCTTAGACACCTATACCATACCACTTTTTATATTATATTATTTTATTATTAAACCTTAATATTTTCAGCACTTTCTACATAAATTATTTTTTAATCTTATGAAACCTATTTATTTTTATCAAAAATTTTAGAATCCTGTTCAAAAAATTATTCTGCTCAAATCACCGAAATCTTGTTTAAATCGCGTCTCAAACAGGCATATACAAATCTCATGTTAAGTTTGATCAATTAAAAGTCTAACTTATAGGTGGACAAGTCTAACATCAAACGCACTGACAGAGAGTTTTCAAGCAATTTATTCTTTCAAGAGTCGATAAGAATTTCATGATTTTTCTTTGAAGGTCTTTTAGTGGATAGCTTTTTTATTCTACTTATTTCTAAACCTAATTAACTTATCTAAATTTAATTTATTATGAAATTTTGTATTATTAGTTAAAATCGGTCATAACAACCTCATTACTGTGATTACAACCCCAAGAGCAAAATTTACCAAAGATGGGCACTACTCATCCTCACCAAGGTAAGATTGCAAAAAACACCCCATATTATCTTCCGTTTGATCTTAATTTCTATTTACTTTGTTTGGCCTCTGAGGAAAAAAAAAAAAAGGTTAGCAACTGCATTGTAATTTTACTTTAACACAGTTTTCTTTGATTCCTTGTGAAACTGTATCAATTTCTATATAATTTCTTTCCAAAGTGCATGAAGATCATCTTGCTTCAGTTCTTGTGTTTCAATCTATTATTCAGATTTTATTTTTCCACTGTTTGGTTACCAACAAAATTAAACAAAACCAAAATCAAAGAATCACATCTGCATTTTCATTTACTTAAACTCAGTTTTCTTAAAATTGGTTTGAAACTGTATTAATTCCTGTTATGACTGTTTCCGGCTAACAATACATAATCTCGATATATGTAATTTTATGGATCCAAAGATCAATACAGACAAGATTATAAATTGACAAACAACTATAAAAGCTTGAAAACAAATATAATAGGCACACTTGAAGTTCTTGTAATTAATGAACAAGTACAATAATAGAGACGAGAGAGCAAGTCTTTAAAGTTTTTGTACCTTGGTGGTCGTATTCTACATTTATCGCTCTTCTCCTTTTCCAGACAAAAGGTTGCACATTATAATAATACTATTTACAAATTATATCTTGCTAAGTTCTATCCTGATAGGCATTAAATGCCATGTCTCATCTCATTAATGAGCCAAGTCAGTGGAATTTTCATGTTGGTCCGAATAGACATGTTCAGACAGGATTTTCGGGCCGGACAGCACACTGATCGGTCCGAACACTCTTTGCTTTTTTCTTTGACTTTCCTAGTCAATTTTGACTAGTCAACTTCCATTAAACTATTTTATCCTTAGCCAAATTCAGGCACTACAATTCCGGTATAATTTCAATCCAAAGTGCAAGAAATCCCTTTGGATATATTTCTTAACTTCTTGTGTTTCAATACATTATTCATAATTTGTTTTTTCGTTCTTTTGCTTAATTTACTAGGCAGCAAAGAAAATGTGCATAATGAACAATAATTATAATCCAAGACTTCCACAATAAGAGCCATATAGAATTAGAATAGAAATTTGCTTTGTTAAAAAAGATTTATTTCTACTTTACTTTTACAACAGTTTCCTGTGAGGAGATTGGAGACAAAAAGTATAAGAAACTAATACCCAGCAACAACTTTTTTTCATTTTCTCCAACCACGGGAGCACGCAGGACAAACTTGAAAGATTGAATTACAGCACATTTCATGCGTTCATTTGCACATATACGATTCTAGAGATCCAAATTTCTTGATTTAAATTGAGTTGCACATATACTGGGATTTTCTAATATCATCATTTTCTTGCAGTACTCCAACATAACTTACTTTAATAGGTACATTTCAAAATTGGGCCACAATTTCATCTACAAACTTAGTTCCATCTTTAAATGTATACATATTTAACGCTTCTTTTTTGTGTGTGAATAGGAATTAATTCAGAAAATGGTGCAAACAGTTTGCGTTTAGATAATGTTCTTCTCATGTCTCTTTCATGCCTTGAAGTTGCTTGAACAATTGCTTGAAAGAAAATCACCTACTTGCCAATGTGGCAAGTCCTATTGAAGATTATGAATAGGAAATTTACCTTTTATGTTCTTTTGTTCCCTGTTAGAGACTCTGGTTAGCCTAGGCTTTCCACGTGAAATGATACATACAATGCTAGTAGTCCAATTTCAAAGAGGCAAACACATACCATTTGGATTGCTTACTTCCTTACATTCTTATTGAGATTTTGCTTATGGTCTCAGAGTACAAAGTACTTCTATTGTGTACATCATTTGCTTATATTTTGAAGGTAGTTTTAAATTTAGATTACAGATTTTTAGTACTTATTACTTATGAAATTATTAATGATTTATTTCTTTTGTGTGGAAATGTAGATTTCACAAATTACATCCTTCTGTTTTAACTGCATTAGTTCTGCTCAGAGCTCGCAAATTTCTTTTTTTCGGACCAATTTCCTAAATTTCTAAAATAGCTCCATTTGAGGGAAAATTTCTATCTGGTAATAAGTTTACCATTCTTGAACCTAAGTTGATTGAGGAGGGGAGTTTTGTCAGAGGTTTAGAGTCCACAAATTGGAACTAGCAAAGATAGCAGCAGAGGTGAAGGCAGCCAAGGGGAGATGAGAATATTAGAAAGGGTATCAAGTGTCAACCGACGAGCAAACAATGATAGATAATGTAGAGAGAGCCTCATTGTTTGCTCATCAATTAACACTTCAGAATCATTTTTCCTTCTAATATTCTCATCTCCACTTGTCTTCACCTTCCTCACTTGCTACCATCTCCACCTGTCCTAATTTGTGGACTCTAAACTTCTGACAAAAAAAAAAAAAAAGTAAAATATAACCTCAATCATCTCCAAAAACTCCTCAATCAACTTAAGTTCAAGAATAATAAACTTATTACCGGATAGAAAATTTTCCAGATATAAATTTATCCTCAAATTGAGCACTTCTAGAAAGAGGAAATTGCAAAGGAAAATTAAATTTACAAACTATGAGAATAACTGATGCAGCTAAAATGGAAGGCCTGTAATTTGTGAATTAGCATATGTCCACACAAAGGGAAAAAAAATCATTAATAATATCGTAATAAGTACCAAAAAAACTGCAATTTAAATTTAAAATTACTGTACACAATAAAATTAATTTGTTAGCAAAACCTCAATAAGTGTGCAGAAGCCACAGCTACTACAACACACAATACAAGACAGTAAAAAAGGCATGATTGATGTTATAAGAAAGTATGCAATCCAAAGGGCATGTGTTTACCTCTTTGAAATTGTACGAGCAATTTATGTATCATTTCACGCCGAAAGCCTAGGCTAGCGACAGTTGTAGCAGGGAACAAAGAAACATAAAAGGGAGAAACATAAAAAGGATAAAATTCAAAGTTGTGAAGAGAGTGGGCCCGTTGGGAAGTTCTTCAAAAATTTTGTGGTCCAATTATAAAATTTTGAAAAATTCTAGTTCATAATCTTCAATAAGACTTAGCACATTGGCAAGTTCCGGTTTCTATTCATGTTTGCAACAAAGTTAGAACAAACACAATTTGCACTGAAAGAAATTATTTATGTTTCTCATTTACTTGAAATCGCTGGTAGTTGGCTTTCTTTCGAGCCACTGTACAAGCAACCTCAACACATGAAAGACATAGGAAAAGAACATTATCTCGAACTCAAAGTGATTGCACCCTTTTCTGAATTGATTCCCATGTACATAAAAAAAAATGTTAAACATAAGCTATACTTTTGTAGAGATAGTACTACAATATATATGTAAACATTTAAAGATGGAACTGAGTTTGTAGATGAAATTGTCTACCAGGATGTGGAGGCCCACTTGTGAAACGTACCTATAGGTTATGGCAATATATGATACTCGAATTTTTTGGCATTAAGTACTACAAGAAAATCATGATATCAGAAAATCCAGTTATATGCACGACTCAATTTAAATCAAGAAACTTGGATCTCTGGAAGTGTATATGTGCATATGAACACATGAACACATGAAATATGCAGTAATTTAATCTTTCAAGCTTGTCCTAAGTGCTCTTGTAGTTGGAGAATATGAAAAACGGTTGTTGCCCCATATTAGTTTCTTATACTCTTTAGTCCCCAATCTCCTCACAGTAAACTGTTTTAAAGTAGAAATAAATTTTTTTAACAAAATACGGTTCTATTCTAATTCTATATGGCTATTATTGTGATGTCCTGGATTACAATATCACATTTTTTTGCAGCCTAGAAAATAAAAATAAAGCAGAAGAACGGAAAAAGAAATTCTGAATAACATATTCAAACACAAGAAGTTAAGAAATATATCGAAAGGGATATTTCTGCACAGTTTCAGACAGATTCTAAGAAAACCGAGTTTAAGTAAATGAAAATGCAGATGGATTCTTTGATTTTGGTTTTGTTTAATTTTCTTGGTAACCAAACAGACGAAAAAGAAAATCTGAATAACGCGTCGAAACACCAGAAATTATACAGAAAGTTGTTAACTTTTGATTTTCTTTCTGGTTTTCTTTAATTTTCGGAGTGACCAAACAGAGGAAATAGAAATTTAGATCGAACAGAAGATAGTCTAGGGGGTGGTTTCGCAATCTTACCTTGGTGAGGATGAGTAGTGCCCATCTTCGGTAGATTTTGCTCCTGGGTTGTAATCGTAGTAATCAGGTGGAACCTCTTTTGGTTTTGTGCGAACAAAGTGGAGTACCGAGACCATAAATATAGCAAATTGATTTCCATATTTTCTCAAGGTAGCGTTTGTTTGGGCAGAAAGAAAGTGAAAGAAAATTGTAGCGTTTGTTTGGGAAGAAAGAAAATTGTTGGTAGAGTCTAATTTCTGATCGGGAGGTGTATATATATGCGAAGCTCCAAGTCTCTCTCCCGGCATGGAATGCGAGGGAGATTTCTACCTCTACTTTTTAATGGTGGGACCAGGCCCTCATGTTTTTTTTGTTTTTGTTTTTTTTCACCTACTTACCGTTTTAATAGTCAAGGCTTTGAAATTGTGAGCTTTACCATCAGTCAAATTGGTTGACCAAAAATGGGGGAACTACGAGAATGCCCCTAAAATGAGGCATTAAAACATTTATACCCCTGTTTTAAATCTATTACAAATAAGCAACTTTTTTACCTATTTAATCCCTCCACAAAATGACAAATTACAAAAAAACTGACGTAAATGACCTGAACATGAACAT
>WUAT03000004.1:3199068-3211820 GCA_010015005.3 Ulmus americana
TTAGACCACTGCTGTTCCTTGGGAAATCAGTTCAGTCTTCTGGAATATTAGACATTTAGTTGCTTTATTTTCAGCTGTTTCTTTTAAATTTGTAGCTCGGGAAGCTAATGGACTGGCTCGCTGTGTTGCTCGCTGGTTCTTAGCCAACCTCGACTCTCCTAGTTTTTTTTGTTTCTCAAGCACTTTCTCCTGCTGCTTTGCGCATGGCAGATCAGGAAGCCTTGTAGTTTTGTTCAATGAACTTCAACTTTAACAAAAAAAACAAAAAAAAAAGACAATTTACTTTAGTGGTACTCTCATTTTCATTACCTTACCAATTTGAACCCGCGTTAACAAATTAGTCTTTCCGTTCAACTATGACGTGACATGAATAGTTGAATATATTAAACGTCGCACTTAACATTGGAATGTAAAAACAAAAAACTATGTTGGGTAAAGTAGGTTATGAGACCAAATTGGTAAATTGAGAAAAAAAGAACTATGTTGGGTAAAGTAGGTTACGAGACCAAACTGGTAAATTGACAAAAATTAAGATACAGCAAGAAAGGGTACAAAATCTACGATCCAAGAGACTTGCATCACCTTCGGTTGATTGAAAATCAAATGTGGCATAAAATCAAATGGTTGTATAAATGTGCACAAGATAAGATGTGGATAGAAAGATTTGAGTTGGATATACGCAAAAATCCTTGCAAGCTTTCTTATTGGCTACTTGGAAGCTAGCATACCCCACCATAAGTGTTCCCAACTCTTGCAATAATATTGACCACCCATCTATTTGTTTCTTTCTCTCTTGCCCACAACATAATAGTGTTGCACAACTTATAGCTTCTCCTTCACAAGACAGATCAACTTAGAAGCTTGAGAAATCACTTCAAGAAATGCTAATGGCAGCCACTACTAGCTCTAGCACCCTCCTTAGACCAACCCCATTTCTGGGTCAGACCAGAGGTTCAAGCTCTAATGCTCTTAGAGATGTTGTCCCTATGGGAACAGGAAAATACACCATGGTTTGTTTCCTCTCTCACTCAAATTTGAGTCTTTTTCATCTTCTCTCACTTTTCTAGACTCTAATGTTGTGGGTTTTTGTTTGTTGTTGTAAATAGGGGAATGAATTGTGGTATGGACCTGATAGAGTGAAGTACTTGGGACCCTTTTCTGCTCAAACTCCCTCTTACTTGACCGGAGAGTTCCCTGGTGATTATGGATGGGACACTGCTGGTTTGTCTGCTGATCCAGAGGCCTTTGCCAAAAACAGGGCTCTTGAGGTACTTCAATTTATCATCTTTAACTTCACTTGTGGGTGATTTTTGCCAAACCATTCTTGTTATTCTTCTGTGGTTGCTTGTGAAAGTACAAACTCATGTTCACCCACTTTCTAATAGCTTAAACTTTTGGGATGATCGGTAAACTAACATAATATCAGAGAAGGATGTCATGTGTATAAACCTTGTAATTGACTCTCTATTTAGTCACCGTGTTGTGATGATCCTTCAATGTTTTGAATTTCTTATCAAGTATTCTCTTGTTAGTTTTGTCCATCCACTCCGTGTTATAAAATTATTGTTGACCCACTTCTTAATAACTTAAGCTTTGGGGAAGGATTGGTGAACCAACATTGTTAGCATAGTTTATATTATTGATGGCAATACCTTTTGTTCATGCACACTCTAGGTGATCCATGGCAGATGGGCAATGCTTGGAGCTCTAGGATGCATAACCCCAGAAGTTCTTGAAAAATGGGTGAGAGTGGACTTCAAAGAGCCAATTTGGTTCAAGGCAGGAGCTCAAATCTTCTCAGAAGGTGGATTAGACTACTTGGGCAACCCTAATCTTGTTCATGCTCAAAGCATCTTAGCAGTGTTGGGCTTCCAAGTTGTTCTCATGGGACTCGTAGAAGGATTTCGTATCAATGGTCTTGAAGGAGTAGGAGAGGGAAATGAGCTCTACCCAGGTGGGCAATACTTTGACCCTCTTGGCCTAGCTGATGACCCGGTCACTTTCGCCGAGCTCAAGGTCAAGGAGATCAAGAATGGAAGGCTAGCCATGTTCTCCATGTTTGGTTTCTTTGTTCAAGCCATTGTCACAGGAAAGGGTCCTCTTGAGAACCTTTTGGATCACCTTGACAACCCTGTTGCCAACAATGCTTGGGTCTATGCTACCAAGTTTGTGCCTGGATCTTAAAGTCTAGTCTTTGAGTGTGTTGATCTTGTTTATCTAAACGAGAGTGTAAAAATATGCTATGTAGATTATCATTAGTTGCCTTGATTTGGGAATTTAAAGGAAATTCTATCAATTTGATGTTCATAATAATTAACTTGTTACTTTACTTGTGATTCAAATTGATATATAATGTACCAAAGGAGGGTTAAAGATACCATAATAGTAAATAACACAAACAACACTAAAAAGGCAAGGCAATATGAACATTTTTCCTTGTATTCAATACTTTGTTCTACACTATCTACAATAACAACCGAATATACACTAAAAAACTAGTCACGAACTGAAAACAACTAAAACAATGTCCTATTTGGCTATGAACAAACTCATCCATACTTCCAGTCTGCTACCAAGTTGCAAAATTGGAAGATATACAAAGTTCCTCCTTTCTCTATACCAGAATAAGCCATAAATATGTGAAATAAGCAGCTTCCGAGATCGGAAACCGGCAATGTTCGGCGGAACATTTTCAAGGAATGTCCATACTTGGCAGCACTTGGACGATGAAGCTCATCTAAGCTAGAGAATACTAGGATGCTCTAGCGTTCACTTTTCCTCCCCACCATTTCCGACGACTTTTCTCTGATTCCAAGTTTCCAAGTTTATGAAGCTTTGCCTTTGTATCGCGTAATCTTATTTTGTACTCTTTCTTCCATGACTCAAACCGGATTCTGAGTTTTCTTAGTTCGTCATCTGAATTCATATTTGAAGCCGATTGTCCTGCTTTAATTTGAACAAGAGCTCTTGCATCATCATCAAACGTCTGACGTTGCTGCTCGAATTCCTTCATCAGATTGCTCACTGCGCATAAAGTACCATTAGTATCTCGCCCTACTCCGATATCACGAACACTGTTAGATAATTTGAGGGGTGTGCTTGCGCCAGGAGTTCGAGATCCCATGGACGTGGCATCCTCGGAATCATAATAGCGAGGTGATGTGGCAGCATCGATTCTTCCTGTTTGACCTACAGAACCATCAACAGCGAGGCTCTTTCTGGCCGCAGCAAGACTCATCTGCATTAAAATCACAATTAGAAACTTCTCAACAACTCCTGATTAAAATACTCTTTACAACTCTGATATCAATTCTATCATTTACATATATATTGGTATTTTATTTGTATATTTATCATTGGAAGGCCAGAAATATGAAGCTTCGGTCTGGATGGGTTGCCTTTTGAACAACACATCTAACGGATGGCCTTGACACCACTGTTGGTTTTAGAAATGAAGCCTAAAAAAGTCCCAAGTTTATTGTTTGCCTCTCAGAATACCTCACCACTCTAGACCTACAAGGCTAGACATCTACATTGACAAAGTATCGGAGTTACCTTATGACACATTATTCACGATCCACAGCATCAATTACCAAGTTTAAGGCCCGTGGGTAATTCAAGAAAATATAGATAAATTTATTTGGATAAGTTATAATCATCTGAATTTGTTTATTTCTGTAAGTTTGTCTCTGAGTATCAGGTTTCGTCATTTGGCTGCTCTTTATTTACAATACTAATCATGAATATGCAAATAAATACTCACCTGCAAAGAAGCCATCTGCTTTTGCCACAGCTCCTCCATAGATTTCATCTTTGACTCGTATTCTGACCACCTTGTATCAAATTGTTGAAGTTGCTCTCGCAATGCAGCATTTTCCTCTTCCTTTTGCTCCAGAGTTTCTTCTAATCTAACAACTCGCTGTTGAAGCTCAGGTACTGATGAAGGCAGCATGTTGACCAGCTCTCGATGGAGATCCTGCTCAAGCCCCCAAAAAAGGAGAGAGAATGAATCTTTTAATTCTCCCAAACATTTACCACATTAGCTCAATTAAATGTAATATTCAAGTTATCCCTATACTGTAGTAAAAAGAAACTATGTGCCTAATAAGAAATACCTTCACTTCAGAAACCTTCCTGCCAGACTTCTGATTAGATTTCAGAGTCTCAGGATCTAATTTCTTCAAGTTATACGCACCATTCAAACGCCTCCGAACCAGGAACCCACGTATTGCTGCAGGAAAAAAATATCAAAATCAAAATATTATCGAACAACATGGATAGAAGCTGACCACTGAACAAAATAAATCATACCTGACTGTACAAATATAACTGCTTGCCGCTCCTCATGTGTTTCAGGGGCACTAGCAGTGCACCATCTGATCATAATATTATTCTTCCTTGTATTTTCACCGCACATATATGCATTATAGTTAATAAAATACCTTCCATCAAGGAGAGAAAATTGAGATATAATAAAAAGGAAGACTAAGCTAATATGTAGCTTCAGCAACAAATAAACAGTGAAGAGGTATATCTACAAGGAGTCAATTTTCAGATGGCAGAATTTCGTTTCTTGAGGCCAAATATTTTTAAAATTGCAAAAAAACACACAATAATGAGCAAGACACCAAGAATATTATAAAGCAAAAAGAGCATCTGTTTTATAAAAAAATGAAGATCAGTATGCATTACGTGATTGTGATATTGTCACTTCTTTCTTATGCTCATGGAAATGACGACGAGCCTGGTAGCCGCGGAAGTGTTTCTGGAGACCAAGTATTCCTTGCAGAACTAGTTTTCTCCTACATTCCAATTTATCAATCTGCAAAACACCAGAAAAAACAGAATTAGAAATCCTTTACAGAAAATAATCCCATATCAAACCACAAAATTTTCATTGACAATTGTGTTTAATTGTAATTATTTAAAAGAATCAGTTATAACGTTCAGCCGGTATTTGAGAACAGAGAAGAATAAGAAGAAAAGTGAAAAGGTAAAAAACCAACCAACCATTTTCATAAATCAAGGGCCAGGATGAAACTTGAAAGAAAAACTAGTAATAGCAAAAAGCAAACAGCAGCTTACCTGACCAGTTCTAAGGTACACTTTTGTATATCCAATTTGGTACATTTCTGGTTGTACATTAAATTGTTGTAGGACAGCAATGGATGCACTTAAAGGATCCTGAGCAACAATTGACTTTGGAAGTAGGAAGGCGTACCTAACAAATACGAAGACAAGTGAGAACAGAAGAGAATATTCAGCAGGTCAAGTAATCATTAGTGATTAAAAAACTATTAAGATTTTGCTCTTTGTCCACCTTTCTGCAAACTCTTGATGTTTCATTCTAGTAGGATATCCGGCTCTTGATATCCTAACAGCCTCTAAAACCCCACTACACCGGAGTTGTTGTGAGACAGTGTTCATTTCAAACATGCCAGGAACATTCTTACTATTTGGCTTTATGCAGTGAATGAAATGAGGACTGGTCCTCTCCAACTGCTGCATTAGTTTGAACAATTGATCCTACAAGAACGCAAAAATTCATTAAAGATTAGATGGTGCATATTGTGCATAATCAATTGGTCACACTGCTCTAATAAAATTTATAGCTCTGTAATTTAAGATTTTAATATAGGAAGGACATACATCCATCCAGTTCCAAATTGGTTAACCATAAGTACCTTGAAATGTGTGCAAACTCTCTGCCTGGGAAAGTCAAACGAACCCATCTGGCATGAAGCAGTAGCTGATTTTTTAGATTCGTTTAACATTTTAGAGGCAAGCAACTGCAAGAATTTATTACTGCATGATGAGAGTAGTTGTATGGATTCAGAATGCAAAGAATCTCGGTTCTTTTCCAGAAAGCCAGTCATCTCATACTGAACCTGATAAAATACTAAACATTAGTAATAATTTTAAAATATTATAAAAGTCATGAACTTGTTGTGGATGTTAACAATAAAGAATCACGATCTTCCGCACACTGTACACCACCAGGAAAATAATATTACTTCAATACCACTGAAAAATTCTTACAGATATCTGCTTTAAAAGTTATACCCACAACTAAAAAGTCTGCAGAGAACATTTTACTGGAACCCTGTATCAGATGATGACTTCCAACTAGCCAGACTTTGTTTAATTTAGTGTCTTTGGAATAAACAAAAAAGGGCATATAATGTTGCTTAATCTCACTCTCTTGCATGCTCCAATATTATCAGTCTAATACAATCACAAGAAGTCATATATTTGTGAGTGCTAGGGATGCTAATGCATCATTCCGACATTATCTAGAAAAAACCCCAACCCCATATAGAGTATTTCATATTTCATCAGGTTAGCTTCTAAGTTCAAAGGGAAAAGTTATCTGACAAATAGAGTTCATGAATATGTTCAAAGCTAAGCAAACCAACCTCTCCAGCATAGTGATTAATGCTGAATGCACTGCCTCTTTCTCCTTTAAAGCGGGTATTTGAACTTGAGTGTTGCTTCAACTTATTGAGGAAGGTCAAATCACTGGCCTTGGGAAGGTTTGATTCCTCATCTAACAAAGATATTAGCCCAAAAGGTTTCTGCAATCACAAGGTGATAAGAAATTTATACTTTAGCAACGACAGAAACATGTTGATCATTTGACATATTATAAGCAATGAGGACTACTATTATCATTAACAATAGTCATACCAAATACCTTCAGTACTACTACATTTGTTAAGAAGACTTTTCAAAGCTATTCTAATAGTTAAAATTCTACAATGTTTTGCCAAATTATAAAATTTTGAGGAGCATGAAGAAGGCCAAGATAATTATACAAAAAATATCCATGTTAATTAGTCTACTACAGATTAGCAGAAAATCCTATTTATTAGTTAGCATGTTAATAACACAAAAAACATGAACCACTGAAGTACCTTCTCAAAGAGATTCAAGCACTCTTGGTTGTCTTCAAAATCAACTTTAGTCCAATCAATCCCATCCAGTTCATAATCCTGAAATAACAAATACAAAAGTAAAAAAGGAAGTTTCATTACTGTAAATATATAGTAATAGTATCTGTTATGAAGACCATTGTGACTTTCAGAAGCAAAGAAGACCCATCCAATTATAAAACTTAACCACTAACAAAGGTTGAATTAAAACCAAAAAAGCTTTCACTGCCACTATAATTATTACAAGTACAATAGGGAATACCGTTAAAATGCAGATCTATCTTAAAGCACCTATGCTTATGATATGCTCACCTCCTGCTCAAGTTTAAGTAAATGCCTGTTGAAATGTTGTAGCAGCCTCTCATTGGCATAATTAATACACAACTGTTCAAAGCTGTTCTTCTGAAAAATGGAGTACCATGATTACTGAAAAGTGAAAATAGCCATATATTTTACTGGGACATTGTAAGAAAAGAAGAATATGATATTCATACCTGAAATGACTCAAACCCATACAAATCAAGGATACTGATTGATCTCCCATTGTAGTGTTTACCAACTTCAAGTGACTTATTAAGTTGTTCTAAGAGCCAGTCAAATAAGCTCGCATAGATAAATTTTGCCAAAGAATCCCTTGCAGCAATTGCCTGGATATGAGAAAACAAACGGGCTATCATCTTATTCTACAAGAGTGCATTCTATTGAAAATGGAGAGGGAGATTTGCAAGCAGCTACTGAGCACACCTGCTGCAACGTCAATCTTTTAGCCATAGTATCCTTGCCAACTTGAATTTTACAGGTGGACAATGATAATATCAGCTCCTCGTTACTGCATCCTATCAGCTGAGCAGCATTGTTTAAAGCTGCAAAAAGAAAACAGAAGTTATTTCCATACACTCATCTTTTCATATCCACATTTCTTAGTTTTCAAAAAATATATTATGTAAAGCCAACCAGCTTTCTAAAAATCATTTACATTAAGGTGGCAATAAATTTGCTGGCACAAGAATGACATGTTGTAGAACAGTTTTAACTAAACTACTGAAATGACAAGCAAAAACCACCTATTGAAGCTATGAGTTGTACAATGGATGACAATTGTGCAAAATGCCTATTTAAAATAACCACTTGATAGACTCTTTGGCATTACTTGAGTGAAAAGTAACTTATCTTTCTCTCAGCACCATCAATTTGCCCACACATACCTCCATCAACCAGTTACCAGAAATACTATGATCTAACTCACTTATGTTTTCTTTCTACATTTCATGCAAACTATTAGTGCTGCTGGTCAATTATGTCAATATGCCACATTTCTAAACTGGTAATTAGGCTAAATCCTAAAAATCAGAACATAATTTCTATTACAAATATTATGGTTTATACTAATACTACTATGTTCCACACAAGTTTCTTAAGTTCAAAAATTACATGATATATACTTTAAATAACAAGAATTAAGATCCTACTAGTAACTGGAAGAAGAAGAAGAAGAAGAAGAGCACCCTAACCAGAACCAGATGCAACAACCTACCAGAAAGATCAAAAGACCAGGGAAATTCATGTTACCTTCATCAACCAGCACCTCCACCTTATTGTCTTTGTCAGTTACTTGGAAAGATATGTTACCCAGCCATAACACAGCAGCAAGCATTGTAAATGCATGCTCTTGCTCTTCCTTACAAATTCGAACCGCATCAAGGGCTTCCTGGTGAATTGAAAACAAAAAAAGGGTCAACCTTATGATTGTAGGAAGCAACAAGGAAAAGAGAAAAATGTATGTTGACCCGGTGAACAGGATGTAACAACTATAGCTTGACTTACTGTGAGCATACGAAATTGCTGAGCATCATTGACACCATCAAGTATTAAGCAATCACTCTGATTGAGATATTTGTACTCGCTAGCCATTCTAAGGTTCAGTCTCTCTGCAAAGAAAGAGTAAAATAATATATTGAAACTTGGAAGCGACATGAATCATGAGAATGACTACATAAATTTTACTAACAAAGATGGATTAAATTAATTGACAAAAAACCATTATACCTCTAAGATTCATTGGGGCACCAGCACAGAGTTGATAAAAGATATTGTATGACCTCTCACCTTTTGCCAGCTGAACCACTCTTGACTGCTCAGAGAAATCATTATGGTTCAGATAAAGCACAAAACAACAATAAATTGACATGTTGATGTTTAGATAGAGCAGCCAATTACCTTTTCTAGAAGAACTGTCCATTAATATACAGGAAATTTGATGTTTAACATGCACATGGGAATAGAAATCAAGTCAGCATCACAATTGAAATTATAATCATGAAATACAAAACCAAAACAGTAACATTTAAACATGCTTACATGTTTGGATTTTTGCACCGCATATTTTCCCAAGTGCACTAAATTGAATTTCAATCAACTTGCCCTGCATGAAACCCTAAATAATGTCACCTCAATTACATACCATTCAGCTCTTAGCTAAAACAGTAAATAGGAATAGAAATGAAGAGTAATGTACAAATACTAGAATGTGAAAACCAAGAAACTCACAAATCGGCTAGAATTGTCATTCCTAGATGTTTTTGCATTGCCAAATGCTTCTAGTATAAAATTGGTCTCAAGGATTCCCTGCTCTATACCCAACCTGTTACCACTCAAGGCTGCCAAGTATTGCATTGCAATTTTTGCGGTCTCAGTTTTTCCAGCTCCACTTTCCCCACTGAAAGAAAAAATTAATGATGATTCTTCAGAGGAAACAGTATTCCCATAATTAATGAACAGAAAATTGAAGATAGAGACATAGTATAGAACAACAAACATGGTATAGGATGGTGCTTAAAAAATGGTTCATAATTTAAAGGAGACTAAATTGACAATATTCTAACCTTATGATTATCGATTGATTTGCTTCATCTGCGAGAATAAAATGATAGCCAGGGAAAAAAGTTACACTTTTCCACTCGATGAATATAAATCTATTCAAAATAAAGAGTTAAGGGGAATGAAATTAGCACCTCTCATCATCTCATTGTAAGCGGTATCTGCAATAGCATAAACATGAGGGCGGTCTGATGTTTTCTGCCGATATGCATTAACAAAATCATCTCCATAAATTTGAACATCTTTGAAGGGATTTACGGCTATCAAAACTGGCCCTGCTTTGCTCTACAGAACAGACAAAAATAATAAGAAGAAGAACAGTAACAAGAAATATATAATCTGACTCATAGCCACAAGAAGAAAGACAAAATAATACTTACATATATCATATCCTTGGAATATCGACATTGAAGATTGTGAACTGCAGATGGCTCATTCAAATAACTAAGCTGTACTAAATCATCAACTGCTTCCAGGATATTTGGGTTTGCTGGTAAGAGCTCTGCTCTTGAGACTTTCACAACCTACGGTAACAACATAAGAGTTTGTACAACCAACAAATGAAGAATCTTATAAATAAAGAGACCTAAACAACTTCATATATGACCAAAGTCTAATGAACTTACATTTCCATTGGAGAGTGAAATAAGAATGTCTCTCCTCCAGTTGATTGTTTCATTCCCAACTCTCACTGCCCACTTGGCAACCAACATCAAACACGAAGTTTATAAAACAAAATACATAGCCACTTCAATGCATGTTTCACAAAAACTAAGCAAAAGTTAAAATTCATACAATACTAGTAATATGTAAACAATGGATTAAGCTATTTAAACACCTAAAAAAAACATTTCAATATTTCTGATCATATGGAAAATTCCATTTCCAGTGCATCAACATGCAGAAACAACGTTGCTAAATGATCATCTTCCATTACATCCATATGCAACATACAACACAATATTATTATACATAATAGGAATTGTGAGCTTGGAAATTGAGCAATTTTGACCAATCTAAGCAACAACTTTACTAATTAAGAGAAACAAACAATATTAACTAATGAAAAATACCATCTTTATCTTACCAAAAATTGCCTTTTTAAGGATATAACCAAAATTGTCATTCAACTCCGATTTACAAATCGTCGTTGGCGAAGCAGGGGGGTGTGGCGGCATAACATCAGAGTAGGTATGATATCAGAAAGTTAAGTAATACATATGCAACCAGAGTAGGTATGATGTACATACTTTATATATAGTATAACAAAAGCAAGTGTTATATGCAACCAAAAATGAGACCACATCACTAATCCAATCTAAGGTCAAATAAAACTTAATATTATTCTATACTAGAGATGCTAATATATAATTACCCACTTGACTAATTTCATTACAATATAAAACTTTCAACTCATGGAAAGGCTTGGAAAATTTGAAAGTAATTGGCCCCGTGAAAAAGGTTTGTTCTACTTGAAACTAATTATAGAAAATAGATGATCTATGGTTGATTTAAAACCTTTTTTATTTTATTTTTATATAATCAATAATATCATTAAACAAAGGCAGTAGCCAAACTACAAGTATCTCCAATTGTCTACATCAGAAAAACGTGACCTGGAGGGTTACAGCAAAAATTAAGACCAGAACAAAATGAATTTAGATTCCATTGTTCTAAGCTAAAGAATAACATTTTCAATGATAACAAAAATATACCATAAAGATCAACCAAAATCCCTTCACAGTTTAAAAATTATTCTCCAGTTCCATCACTGTTGTAAAATTTCTAGACCATTGAAATTCGAAAAAAAAAGATAGAAATAATCTTGCAGAATTATACACAAGAACAACGAAATTGGTTTATTTCACAAGAAAATTAATTTTTAGCAACCAAATGATTATCCAAACACCAATCACAAATCTGATATCATCTAAACTTAAAACTTTAGATGATATCATATTTGTGATTATATCAAAATTGTGTTTCCTTCTCACCCGAATAAAGCCCAATCTTCAAAGAAATTATCTAAATTTTGAAATCGACCAAAAATCAACCCTAATAGCCAATAATAACCCCTAATAACCAATAATCATCCCTAACTTTGCCATAAAAACCCCAAACCTCACCCAAAAATGCAAGCCCTAATTCTCAATCAGAGAAGGAAAGTAAAATTCCAAAGAAATTCAAAGAAGAACGAAAGAATCCTGAAGAACATAGAGAAGGGATATAGAAATCTAGAAGAAATTAGAACCCTAACCTCTAGGATCCTCTTTCGTCCACCAAGGCTCCGGCGACGCTGATTGTCGTCTGTGAAGCTCACCATCTGTGGCGATGGTAGATGGCGATCATCGTCGGAGATGGTAGATGGCGGTCGGTGGCAGCTATCGTAGTTGTCTTGCTCAGTCGCTCGCTCAAAATCGCTCAAATTCTCTCTGGCTTTCAATGGGTCGAAGTGTGGGTGTGTGGAGATGAGTTTTATTATTTGGTATATGTGTTTTGGTCAACCTACTTTTTAAGATCCCGCTCATAAAATATACGAGACGCGCCTTTTTTTTCTTTCCCTCGCCAATTATTTTATCTCATTTTTTTAAAAATGTGAATTTTCAATGTGATAAAAACCCATTATTTTAGTAGTGCCAGCACCGACACACCACTGTTCTGTGTTTTCAATCTAGCATTGCGATCATGAGTTACAAACTGAACTCCATTCATGATGCAGGTCAGATATGAGGACACAACAATATTTGACTTTGAAGCCAGAGATAGCAGCTCGGGTGTGACTTCAGGGGCGTGCATTCTGTGCATTGCGTAAATCTATTTCAAACACACATGGATAAGATCAAATTAGGTAATGTAAGAAATGACTGATAAATATATTTTATTCTAGAAAACTGTTATGGTCACTACCTTCTCAAAAAACTAAGCAGCAAACTCATTTATGTG
>WUAT03000004.1:3244203-3257297 GCA_010015005.3 Ulmus americana
TCAAGTGCAAATTAAGGAGGCAAGGACAGAACACGTAATTCCCCTGCACCATGTCTTGTTATTTGATTTTGAGATTGTTGTTTGTGTGATTTTTATGTATTTTCTAAGTTGAAAATGTTGAAATATGTCAGGATAAGATTAAGTGGAAATTGAAGAAAAAACGAGGTAGGGGTACAAAGGCCAATAAGGCAACTAAACCCGTTGCTGCAAAAGAGGGAAAGGTTGTGGAACGAGAGGAGAATAAGGTATGATAGAGTGGATGTTTAGGTTGTGAGGTCTTTTGCATTGTTTGAGTGCTGTTGTATTGTCTCTTTGATTCCCCATGTTTGTGTAAGGAGTAGATGTTGAGAAATCTAGTGTGAAAGGGTGAACTAGATCGAAGAAGAATGTGAAAAGACAACATGTAAAATAAGCGTTTGTTGATGAAACAACTCACATATTTTTGTACAGTTTAATCCCATTTTTAGTGGGAGAATGTGGTGGTAAGTAACTTATAATAAAACTAATTATTTTATTTGTTAATTATTAGAAAAGAAAAGACTACAAAGTTTAGATGTGTAATTCGGAATTATTGTATTTGTTTGATGTGATATTATTCGCTTTAATTTAGTACCACTCGTAAAGTTTTATTTTTAAACTCTGTTAAAAAAAACTTCATATTATCAATATTTTGTAGAGATGTGAGTCGTTATATTTAGACAATAAAATAAATTAAAATGTGATTTAATGAAATTACAGTAATAATTTTATATAGAAAAAATATTACTGGTAGCCACTGACTTGTAATTTTTAGTATTATTATAGCCACTGAATACAAAAAGTCAAAAATATAATTTTGATAATTTTTTTTCATAGTAAGAAAGAGTATTTTTGTTCACATGATCAATACAAAACTAATAAAATAAGTTTCATCTCAATCAGAGTTTTGATTTATTGTTAGTAGATGTTTAAAATTTGGGAGAAAAAATAACGCGAAAGTAACTTTTAATAGTACGTGTGGTTATTAAAAGTATATATTCTAGTTGATTTTTGTGACTATGAAAGATAAATTCTCTTAACTTTATGAAAAATTACCATGTAGCAAAATTTAAAAACTATAAAAGAGTCAAATATAATTATTTGTTATTGTTGTTAAAAAAAAAAAAGTAATTATTAATAACACAAAAAGAAAATATTGTCCTTTTATATAATATTACTTATATTATTACAAGATTAGTTTGGATGGCACCATATCTCAATTTAGAAACCGTGTAGCTATAATGATATACAGCTTGAGGAAATGTAAAACTACAAGGGTGCAGGCAAGCAATAAGTGATTTACAGCAAACATTCTTGAATTGGAGAAGAATTTCTTGGCTTTGGCAGTTTGACTTGGTTTTTACTTTAGTTGTACTTTTAACGATGGCTTTCAAATTTTTCCAGTCTATTATTTAGGCTTAGACTAGCTTTTCACAAACTCTATTTTTAGAGCTCTGTCCTCCAAAGTACTAGGACCTAACACTTATTCTTCTATTGTCGTTTTCCTTGCCCTATAAGATACACCTCACTCCACCACTATATAATTCTTCTATTAAACAACAAGCTAAATATTAGTGAATGTGATTAATGTGAAAGTTTTTTTTTTTTTTTAAATGGAATTTGTCCCAAATCCATAATTTTTTTAATAATAAATTAATACCTTTCGCTAGTGTTATTGTTTAATTTCATAAATTTCAGTTGCTTCCGATCAGAAGATAATTATTTCAATATTTTTTATTATATAAAAACTAAAAAAGAGAGAGATAGACTAAAAATAAGAGTAGAGTAATAAATTGGTCCCAAAAGCGGTTGGAGAAGCATTGCAGAGTCCCCTTCACTTAACAGTAATGGGCTGGACAGCATGTGCGCGGGGAGAGAATAGTACATCATTAGCCAGTATTAGGCTGTACTGCCTCTGCCATTCTCTGTACTGGGCCTAGTTTGTCATTTTCTATAGGCCCATTTATAGCCCAAAACCTAAAAAATATATATTAATTAAAGAAAATTATAGAAATGCTCCAATTAAACTCCACTATATTACAAAAAAAAAAAATATTACAGTTGTCTAAAAACAGACAGGACCATTTTAATTTATAAATCACAGCTACCCATCAACCCAAAAAAGGAATAGCTAATTTCTAACTACATACCGCTTCATTTGGTTAAAAAACAACCTTTTTTTGTTTTGTTTTTTCTCTCTCTATTCTAAAAAAAAAAAAAAAAATTTGTTTGACATTTTTGGTATTTTCGGAATAATTAAATAAATGAAATTCACAGGTTTCCCACATTGCACCGTTTCATTTGTCAACTCTCTCCTCTCTTATGAACTAACCATATTGCCTCAAATTGCCATGCATGTAAAGCATGTTTAAACGTTCTCCTTTTTTTTTTTTTTTTTTTTCCCATTTGGATACATTATAGGTAGAGGGAAGGCACTACTTAAAAAAATAGTAGGAAAGAGCATCTGATTAGTAGAAAAAATCAAACTAAAGAATAATAACTTTCTATTATTAATTAATAATATTATACATAATCATCTATATTTAAAAAATATATAGATTGTAGTTTGGTTCAATTTGGCAAGTTGAAATTGATAAAATAAGTGCGTGAGTTAAAACTTTTGGTGCTCAAATGCCGTCTTTCCATTGTTGAGGATGTACATGGATATATTTTCTGTTTGTTTTTGTGACATGATTTATATTGTAGGGATTCAAATAGGGTATTTGAATTATAATTTTGAGATAATATTTTTTTTGTGATTTGAATAATGATTCAAAAAATAATACAGTAATTAAGATAACGTTCTTTTTGTTATTTTAATCATGATTTTGAATTAATATTTTTTTGATAATTCGAATCATCATTCAAATAGATATTAAAAGTAGGAATATTATAAAAAAATAAAGTAAAGAATGGTATATAAATAGTAATACTATTTAAATTAATAAAATATAATATTATAAAATAGCGAAAAGAACGGAACTATGAGGTCTTAAATGTCCTCTTTCATCAAATATCTTTTCCTCTTTTAGAAAAGAAAATTTCTTTTCTTTTCAATTTAACCCTTGAGATAGGAAATTGAGATTAGGGTGAAAATTAGTTAATCTTTGTACTTCTATTTTATTTTAAAGTCTAAAAAAAAACATGAACTATTTTCTTAACTAGACAACATGATTAAGGATTTGAAAGTTAAAAGAAACAAAATGATTCTTTTTGATAATTAGTCAATGACACATTCACTATTAAGGTTAAATCTTTATATCAACCTCCAACATATACATGAAATTAAAGATCCAAAGCAAGAAAATAGTACATTATAAAATCTTTGTTAAAACTTAAAAGATGAAACATAATCATTCATACCTTCTTTGTTCCCCTTCGTACCTAATGGCAACAAATTGTCTTAACTTTGTGGTGAACAACACTATAATTATGTTAACTAAAGGTTATAACAAATAAGTTTGGTTTGAATTATTGCAAAAGAAAAAAAAAAAAAAATCAATTAAAATAATATAAAAATATGTTTTTTTGCTAAAAAGGCTAATTAGGCAAAACATTAAATTCCAAGAAAAATAAGTAAACGACACGACTTTTCCCCCATCCACAAAATTTATTTTCCAAACCTCCCCGTCTTTTAAATTGAAAATTTTCTTTCCCACTTTCTTACATTTTCTCGCGAAAATAGGAAATAGAAAATTCTTCTCTCCACACAACAACATTTGCCCAAACCCCAAACCCAAACTCCTCATAGGGCTTTGTTCCACCTTCAAACCCTCTCTCTCTCTGGTCATTATCGGATCTGATTCACAAACCGAAACCCACATAGTTCCAGGCGTTTCCTTGTCCGATCCCTTCAAATTCCAACAACAAAATCGTAATCGAATCGAGAACCGCCATTGTTATCGAAGAAAGCGAGCAATTGGGGCTGATCCAATCGAGGATTTCTCGTTGGGCATTTTCATTCTGAAATGGGAATGCCCAGTAAACGATGAGCAAAACAGGGGACGAAGAAGACGAAGACGAGTGCTTCTACGAGTCCCTTGATCGTATAGTCTCATCGTCTTGCTCTTGTTCAACTTCCAACTCCGATTCCGAAGATAACGACCCGATTTCCAACCCGAAATCCGACACCACTTCCCCCAATTATGCTTCCGAACACCACTTCCCAGTACCCAAATTCCCAATGGGCGTTACCCAGTACGATATTTGGATCTCCGAGCCTTCCTCTGTCTCCGAACGCCGGCACCGGCTTCTCCGGGAAATGGGTCTTAGCCGTGACCCGGCACTGTCCCGGGTCAAACCCGACGATGATCAGTCGGTTCGGGGTTGTGGGGAGTTCGGTCGATCAGTGTCGTCGGATCGATTGACCCGTCAGGGACAGAGCAGTGGAGAAGTTACCAGCATCGTTCGATCAAAATCCGACGGTGGTGATCAGTGTAATTGTTCTTCTTCTTCAATTCTTTCTATTCGTTCGGTCTCAGGCGAGACTGGTTCATTTGTAGATAATCTTAACAACAAGAACTGTGTTTATAAATCTCGAAGTGGTAAAAGCGATGGATCTCCTCCTGTTGCTGATGCCTCTTCGCTTAATAAGCCACCCTCCGGGAAGACTTTCAAGAGGGTGGATGAGATTCGAAGTAATCCCGCGGTCTCGAGTTCGATTTCCGGAGGTAATTTGGGGAATGGAGATGTTGGTGGGGAGGTTGAGGAGGATTCGGATTGTAATGGGATTGAGAAGCTCAACGAGCCTCAAGTTTGTACAATTAGAGATCTTGATAATGGGAAAGAGTTTGTTGTGAATGAGATTACAGAAGATGGGACTTGGAACAAGCTTAAGGAAGTGGGAACTGGAAGGCAGTTGACCATGGAGGAGTTTCAGATGTGTGTTGGGCATTCTCCGATTGTTCAGGAATTGATGCGGCGGCAAAATGTCGAAGAGGGTAACAATGATTGCTCGGATTCGAATGTCAATGGGGTTAATGGGGTTGGTTCTAAATTAAAGAAAAAAGGAAGTTGGTTTAAGAGTATAAAGAGTGTTGCAAGCACCATGAGAGGTGGTCAAAAAGAGAGGAAGAGCAGTGATGAGAGGGATACTTCGTCGGAAAAGGGTGGTCGTAGGTCTAGCTCCGCCACAGATGATAGCCAGGATGTTTCGTTTCATGGGCCGGAGAGAGTGAGAATTCGGCAGTATGGAAAATCATCCAAGGAACTCGCTGCTCTTTACAAGAGCCAAGAGATAAGAGCACATAATGGTTCCATATGGAGTATTAAGTTTAGTTTGGATGGAAAGTATCTAGCAAGTGCTGGTGAGGATTGTGTCATTCATGTTTGGCAGGTTGTGGAATCGGAGAAGAAGGGCGATTTGTTGTTGGAGAAAACAGATGAAAGTAATTTGAATCTGTTGTTCTTTGCCAATGGATCACCGGAACCAACTTCGTTGTCTCCAAATGTGGAAAATCATCTAGAGAAGAAGAGAAGGGGAAGGGCTTCTATAAGTCGGAAATCGATGAGCTTGGATCATGTTTTTGTGCCAGAGACCGTGTTTGCACTATCAGAAAAACCCACTTGTTCGTTCCAAGGACATCTCGATGATGTGCTTGACCTCTCGTGGTCCAAGTCCCAGGTCAGTTACTGTTTCAATTCTTTGTTCAGTAGCCTTATTTTTGTTATGGCCCTTGATCTGCTGGAGTGGTTCACTGATGTTATGGCAGTATATTGCAAAATATGTAGTTGCAATTTTACAACTTGATTGATGTTTCGTGCAATCTATGTGCTGCCATTGTTGTGGAAATGATTGTTTTTCATAATAATTTTTGTGGATTTGCAAGATTGGGAGTTTGGAGTAGATTGACTGATAGGAATGTACTACCTTTGGAAGGGGCGTGTAGTATTCCCAAGTTAAAGTGAAAAAAGGTGTAGTTTTTGGATTTTGTATTCGTAGTTGGATAGATTATCATAGTTTACATGTATTTTTGTACTTAAAAGTTTCCTTTTTCTCGAAGCTTGACTACAAAAGATCTGTTGTTTATGGGACATGGACTTTAGGAGCCTAAGATTAAGGGAACTTTTAGAAAAATTAAGAAAGGTGATTCACTCTAGGAATTACTTCGTGTTCTTTGGAAATGGATCCAGATGGAAGTTGATTATGAATGAATTCTAGTTAATACAATTTTGGGTCATGTTGTCATTCTAAGCTTCTTTTCTCTTTCTATCTATTTCTCAGCATCTCCTCTCATCTTCAATGGACAAAACAGTGCGGCTGTGGCATTTTTCTAGCAAGACTTGTTTGAAGATATTTTCTCATAGTGATTATGGTAAGTGTATGTTGGTCACCTAGTCTTATTCTTTTCAGTGGTTGTAGTTTTTTGGTTAGCTGTTTTATGGCAAGTGTATGTTAGTCACTTAGTTTTGTTCTTTTCGGTGGCTGTAGTTTTTTGGTTAGCTGTTGCATAACAACAGTGCATGAGCACTCTTTCTCTTTAGGGGGTGACCTATTATTAGAATTTACACATAGTTGCATAAAGAATAATATTCCTTTTTTTTTTAAAAAAAAAAGGCAATACGCCCATAAATCCAATATTCAACTATTTTTTAATCACAGCTTTCACATTTCTTCTAGGTTCGTATAGTCTCGGTTTGTCCTTAAAAAGAGCATAGTCCACGTTACTAATGTTAGTAAGCAGCAAAGTCTGTACTTGTTTGTTTAATTAACTCTTTTCACTCCTATCAATTATTTCTAATGACTTGTCCTTTGTGTATGTCGTGGCTCAGTAACTTGCATCCAGTTCAATCCTGTTGATGATAGATACTTCATTAGCGGATCACTTGATGCTAAGGTTCGCATATGGAGCATTCCTGATCGACAAGTTGTTGATTGGAATGATCTGCATGAGATGGTCACTGCTGCTTGCTATACCCCAGATGGTCAGGTTGGGTCTAATTATTTTTTATTGTTATAGCGTGTTATTATACGGTACTACATGAGTTAAATTCATTGCTCAAGGAATTTTTGTTGGTCTGAAGGGTGCACTAGTTGGTTCATACAAAGGGAGCTGCCATTTATATAGTACATCTAGTAAGAGTCAAATCTCTTTCTTCTTCCCCGTCTTCTTATTAAAAAGATGATGATGTGTAAAATTCTTGGTGCCCAAGACATTCAATTAATTTAATCCTTCTTAAAAAATTTCCAGTGAACAAGTTGGAACAAAAGACCCAAATTAATTTGCAGAACAAGAAAAAGAAATCTCATCACAAGAAAATCACTGGTTTCCAGGTAACAATTTGGACCCAACCCTTACCGTTACCATACTGCTATTTTCCCTCTTGCATGGTCTTGTTTATACCTTTCTGCAGCAAGATTGCTTGATTCTTTTCAGTTGCTGATCAGTTCCAGTGAACAGTTTGCACCAGGGAGCTCATCAGAAGTCCTTATCACCTCATCAGATTCCCGGATCAGGGTTGTTGATGGTCCGGAGCTAGTTCATAAATTCAAAGGTAAGATTTAATGTTACATCAATACAGTTTTTGCTTCTGAAACCTGATCCAATTCCCTGAGTTTAGGGTTATGGAGCAAAGACAGCTATCGATTTAGCCCCTTGAATATAAACACTTTGTTTCATCGAGCTTTCAACATACTCATTATATATTATAAAAAACTCAAAAGCTCATTTGCTACTGATGACAGGGTTTCGCAACACAAATACCCAGATTTCAGCTTCCCTCACATCAAACGGTAGATATGTGGTCGCTGCTAGTGAGGATTCTCATGTATATATATGGAAACATGAAGCCAACTCTCGAACAAGCAGAAGCAAAGGCGTGGCAGTCACACGCTCCTATGAACATTTCCATTGTCAAGATGTATCAGTTGCCATCCCTTGGCCCGGGATGGCTGATACATGGGGACTTCAAGATGATCAGCAGGGCGGGCTCGATAACAATCTTGATGAGGTCTCCACAGCCCACCATCCCCCAACACCTGTGGAGGAAGCTATTGGTAAGGAAGGTACATTGTCCGCATCTGGTTACTCTAATAGCCCTCATCATGGAACCATTTCTAGTGCATCCAATAATTATTTCTTTGATAGAATCGCGGCTACATGGCCGGAGGAGAAACTTCCTTTAGCAACTAGGAACCGGAGCCCTCGTGTTAGCGTTGATTTTAGCAATGGGGTAGGAAGCCAAAACATGTCTGCCTGGGGTATGGTGATCGTAACTGCCGGCCTTCGAGGGGAAATTAGAACTTTCCAAAATTTTGGGTTGCCAATTCGGATTTGAGGGTTCAAAGAGAAGAAAAAGAAAAATCGAGCCTTTGAAGCAATGGAGGGGAAAAAAAGTGTTGTAAGAAGTATGGAAGTTTGAGTTTCCCCCTGGCAGTGGCAAAAATTGTGTACAGAGAGATTGGGTGAGATTTGTAATATTTTAGCGGAGTTGCATTTCTTTCCATTGTCCAATTGGGTGGTCAAGGAAGAAAATAGATTTGTTAAAAAAAAAAAAAAAGAAAAAAAAGAAAAGGAAATGTACACCGTGAAGTTAGAAAACCGATGGATTTGCGTAATCGGGAATTGTAGAGTTTTGAGCATGGCAAAAGCCTATTTAATTGAAATGGGAATTCCTCTTACTATATATTTTCCGCCGATGTCATTTTTTTTAATTAATTTATAAAATTGACCCTTTATCTTTGATATCGATATCTAAACTTCTGTTTGAGGATTGTCACATCTGCTAGTCTAAAAATACAAAAAACGGATTGTCACATCTGGACTTTGTCCAAATGACAGATAAGTTTCTCCATTAATAAATTTTGTTAATGATTTGATGAAATTAAATTATATATATATATATTAGCTCAAATGCCTCTTATACCCCGCTTGTTGTCAGAGCAACTCTTATGTCATGCTAATGTTACTTTATTGATTGTTTCAATTATATTAAGTATTTTGTAATTTTTATTTTTTTAAAAAATATTATCATTTTTATAAATTTATTTTAAAAATAACTAAATATAATTCTTAATTTTTTTTTTTAACAACATAATTCTTAAATTTTAGTAACGGATGATATTGAGCACTAATGAATAAATATAGTAATAAAGATTTGTACGTAGAAGAAATAAATTTGTAATTATTTTTTTTTAAACATTTTGTCCCTCAAATTTTAATTAAATTCGGTGATTTTTTTTTAGTGTATTTTACATTAAGTCACATCGATTATATTTTTTCATAAAAAGAAATTAAAATATATTTAAAAATTCCTTCAAAATATTTTAAGATATTCAAGATTTGGATAGATTTTAAAATATATTTAATTTATTTTTATAAAAAAGTATAATTAAAGTAATTTGACGCAAAATGCAAACAAAAAAATTCACCAAACATTCGGACCAAAGTAGAGGAAGGGTTTGCCTCAAAATTTTGGTGAAAGGTGATTTTGGTATATTTTATTTTTTATTTTTTTATGTATTTACATCAACCTTTTTTAATTATACTTTTTCCATAAATTATTTTTCTTAAAATTTCTCCAAATTTTGGACAAATTTAAATATATTTACTCGGAAAAAATTCATAATTAAATAAAAATATATTTAGAAAGGATTATCAATATATTTTAAATTTTTTTTTACAAAAAAAAATGTATTATTAAAGTAGCTTGATGCAAAATGTAATTTGATTAAAATTTAAGGAATAAAATACGAAAAAAAATGTAAAACATTAGTTCATTCAAAATTTGAGAAATTTAATGACCAATTCTTAACATGAGGAAAAAAAAAATGCAAATTCGTGCAAAAAAAAAAAAACATCGGAGCCAAAAACAAAAGCTAAAAATAATACTAAAGTTCAAATAGCCTATGTTTTAGCATGAATCCACTGAACCACAATATAAAAAGTTGGTGCCAAAATTTAACATTTTGACACACTTTTTGTGATAAATATTGCATTAGCACACAATATTTAGCATACCCTTGTGCATTGGAGATGGTCTTAGCTCTATGCAATTCTACTCCTTCGGTTGTTCCATTTCAAAAGGCCATAGCAACTCGCAAAGCTCGTAAAATTTAGTGATGGCAACCCAACTTAATACTAATAAATGATTAGTTTTAATTTCAAAGGGTACAAACAAGTCATTGATAAGTGGAGAGTTTTCAGCACTAAATTAAACTTACAAGGTTTTATCTATGTTAGATGCTTAGTGCTGGTTGTTACAGTTGAGGGTTGAATTCAAAACTCTTAATAAAATTCAGTATATGTGTTACAAGTATCTTAAAATGTAAAAAAGATACTGAAAGAACTTCACCTATATGAATTTAGAGGTGGTGCTGCCTTTCATGAGAGCTAGATATGCGAATGTTTAGTGTGTTTGTGTGTGGCATCACCAGTTTTATTACAAAGAGATAATTTGTTCAAAGCATAATGATACCTGGAATTTCAACAAGATTTTGTGGTACTTACACTAAGGTTAGGTTCAAATCGAAAAATACATTTCTTTATACATATACACTGTTTAGAATTTTCTGACATGTTTTCTTTTAATTTATATTTAACTAAGTGGGGGATTGTTGAAACTTGATTATTTATAAAGTTAAAATAAAGTTTTGAGGGTTTTTATAACACATTATTTTTTTTACAACACATAAAGTTATTACTACACAAATATCCTACATTTCCCAGAGACAAATTGTTTCATGAAAAAATTATTTTTGAAACAACATGTTGTTTCATGAAACAATGCATTGTTTCAAATAACATTGTTTAGAGACCAAAAGGTGGAAATGAAGGGACATTAAAACTTTATTTAAGCACAAGATTGAAATACTTAGAAATCAGAAATTTCTTGGTACCTTCCTCCTCAGCCTTATACTTAAATTCCAGAGCAATCCATATCTCCTTGATAGATTTCGTGTTGGTGCATTTAAGATGTATCCACGATAGATTAATTCATCATCTTCCATTTGCTTCCTAGTTGCCTTCACTTCATTGGTGTCTTCATCAGTTGGCTCTGGCAGTGGTGGCAAATCAAGATCCAGAATATAGATGATCTTTATAGCAGTAAGCAGAAAATGCAATTTGTCTTGCCAGCGAGTGAAATTCGATCCATCAAAACAATCAAGTCACACCAAAACTTGGTTTATCAATTTGATAGTCGAAACAGTTGTTTCAGTCTCCATTGAAGAAAAATGTCGCTTTTTGATTGTTGGAGAAATTCTTTAAAGAGTTTTGAAACACGTACTAATACGCTTTCCAAAAAGCGATATTTGCTCCATCTCAATTGCTTGTGAGTTTCTAATGTAATTAACTTTCAAGATATGACAAGTCTTTTGTGAATTTGCACCAATCAATAATGAAAATTCACATAATGAATAGTAGAATATTTTTTGAGTTTTTTTTATAAGTTTAGAGAAAATAGAAGATATAATTCAATCTTGTGCTTAAATAGAGTTTTAATGTCCCTTTATTTTCATTTTTTGGTCTCTAAATAATGTTATTTGAAATATTGAATTGTTTCATGAAATAATTTCTCTTAAAAATATAAGATATTTATGTAATAATAAATTTATATGTTGTAAAAAAGAATGTGTTGTAAAAACTATTAAAACTTTTTTTTAACTATATAAATAACCAAATTCCGACAGTAGTAGCACCGGTACCAAAAGCCAAAAAAGCAGCCCAAAAACTTCAACTCAAAATGTTGATTGGTTTTGACTGTTAATATAAATTGTAAGGCTTAATGGTGATGATGGTTTTGAACTTGTATGGACGCAGCGATGACTGATGTTTGAAACTTTTTGACGATTCAGGACCATGAAAGCTATTATTCTGCTTGATTGCCGTGGGAGTTTCACTCTTTCCCCGTAAACTATTTGTAATAGCCTCGTCCTTTTGCTGATGATAATCATATACTTTTTCTACAAGTACAAATTGTATATATATTATCCAATATATTGTTGAATACATTCTAAATTGTGACAAAGGAAAGTTGATGCTAGGAAAAGCTTAGAAAATATAATGTGAATGCACTAACACTACCACAAACTTGGTTATAGGTAGCACTTCGAAATTGCTGTCTAAGAGAAAAGGCGCCAGTTTGAAAACTACCGCCTAGATTGTTGCTGTTATAGCCTATTAGTTTAGGCGGCACTTTTAAACAACCTTTGTAAAATTTATAGGCGGCAGTTATAGTTATGAACTACCGTTTAATAAATGGATTTTAGGCGGTGTTTATTTAGAATAACCGCCACCTAAAACCAACTTTTTTTTTATTTAATAACAAAATTAGATTGTTTTCCAAGCTAATTTTTATCACTTGCAAATCTAGAAAATTCATAGCCCGAAAACATATATATTCAAAAAACAATATCATATTTCAAATTCTAATATATACAAACAAATATATATATATAAGTTTCAAAATAATACTTACACTAGATTAAATCATATACAAAGTCGACATATTGCTCCCTTGTTTCATCCACCTTTTCTTGTGTGTACGTTTGACGGTTATCAAATCGAAGTGGAATGACATTCCATCAGTTTTTGATGATCACTTTCATAAACCAAAGGACGAAAAATCCACACTTGGTGTTGGTGGGTTGTTTCACACACTGCGACGTACATAAATAAGTGTTAAATTAATTTAGTTTCTAAAACTATACATATGGAATTAAACTAAACATTAATGATACTAACCCTAACAACTCGCCAATGTATAGTCTTCTTTTGTGTGGATGACCCGCGATTCGCTGGCCACATTCGCAAAACCCTATATTTACCCAAAAAAAAAAAAAAAAGGTATTTGAACAGAGTTTGTATTTTGAGCATTTGAATAGAGTTTTTATTTAAATAATCTGAATAGAGATAATATATGTTCTTTATAGAATCTAAATTATATTCAAACAGATAAAATAAAGAAAACTGAGCAAAAGGTGTTTGTTATAGAATTTAAATATTATTTTTTTTTAAATTGATTTTATTTTATTTTTAAATTTGTTTTTTATTTTTTGTTTTTTTAAATGATTTTATTTCTTTAATAATATAACTTAGAATTCTCAAATTTTTTATTTGTTTATTTAAGGATGTCTT
>WUAT03000004.1:3294295-3309026 GCA_010015005.3 Ulmus americana
AAAGCAGTATTACTAGTATATTTGTTTGCCTTGCTCTACTTATATCTTGATTTATTGCTTTCGCCCGATATATGCATTTTGTGTATGGTTTTGTCCCTCAGATGAACCTCAGTCCCTTCGGCTGTAAGTTATATTTTCCTTGCTCGCTTTGTGCTCGCAACTATTTTAACTTGGCTCGGGTGTTTTACAGGCTGACTTGCTATCGAATCTTGCTAGCGAGTGCCGCACGGTGTGACTTTTCCTACTCGAATAGTCAGCCCGTGACACAAGGCATATCCTGCAATAGAAGAATCTCCATTTTAACCATAAACCTCTCTAAGTAAAGTGAATCCCCAAATTTTCAAGCCATATGAAGAATTTGGAAGAATCCTGCTCATTTTCAAGGCTATCATAACTTTGATTTTAAGTTTGCATAAACTCTGTATTTCTATTTCCTAGGCGCATCTTCCAACCAACCTTCTCTAATATGGTCATTGATCCTCTCATAAGTTTGATTGCAAGTCTACATAAACTCTATATTTCTAATTCCTGTAAATTTCTTTGATGCATGCTTATATGATTTTCTTAATGTATTTCCTAACACTCTAATTTATATCTACAATAATCTTATTCTAGATAAAATTGCATGTAATTTCTATTGACTATCTCTCTTCTTCATCTTCTTACTTGCAAAACACAAAACTTAGTTGATCCTTGATCTAATGTCCCATGCTAATAACCACATCTAATCATATATGCTTTGCAAACCTCTCATAATGACTAACTTTTAATCTAAAAATTTCCACTACATAAAAATTTATGTTGAGCATAAAAATTTACGAGGTATTTGAATTATTTCTCAGAGACATTCATGTCTATAGAAACCTTGAAAAGACTATAGAAGGAAAAAGATAAGCATGCTGAATTGGCAGTGCAACCAAGCAGCGATTAAAACATATACCCCTGGAGCAGTACATAAGATTGCTTCTCAAAGAAGAAAAAAAAGAAAGTTGAAATTGAATCAAGGAGTTAGGGATAAGCTTCTTAGGAAAGACAAGTTGCCTAAAGGCCCTGTTCGAAAGAAAATGAGTTTACGACAGCTTCAACCCCTACTATAGATGTCATTGACTCACCACCAACACTTAGTACAATAGTAGCGACTTGTCGAATGCTTTCTATGGAACATTCCACTCGTCATCTCCATTTTCCTCTCTACTATGCTCTTGTCATTCCCAAACCTCATCAAGTCAACTTTGATTGTTGGAAGCCTCTAGTGAACTCTGCCTATGCTTCTAACTTCGTTTGTAATCAACTGCCCTAAATCCCCAAATATTTGCCCCAAATTAATATATGCCCAAAATTCTCAAATCGAACCAAATTCCTAGCCTCTGTCTCCGTTTGGTAAATCAAAGAAGAGGAGGTGAAGGGAGGGAATGGTTCAAGAGGAGGAAGAAAAGAGAATGAGAGGAGAATGAAATGTCTTTTTGTATCTTTATTTGGTATGATCTTATAGAATGGAAAAAGTGAACCAGGAATGAAAACTTATTTTGTGATTCAATAGTGAATGAAAAATAATAATAATAATATGATCAGGAATTGAAACATATTCATAAGGTATGAAAAAAAGAAAAAAGAAATATAGCAGGTTATAACTTACTATAATAAGTCAATCAAAATCAAAGAGACAAGTTGCACAACTTACTAAGCTTTTGCCTTGTTTGTATCAATACACACAAAGAGATTGTGTGTATTATAGTATTATCCATATATATATAAGTACTTCTATGGTTTTTATTTTTTATTTTTTAGGTAATGATTTATTCAATAATTTTTCAATTACATCATATTTTTCGACAATTTTTAAATATATTATTCTCTAATATCTTAAAAATATCCCCATAAAATTTTATTGTAATCCGAGTTTTTGTTTAGGAGATATATAATTTTTTGTACTAATTGCATTTTTTTTTTTTAATTTTTAGTGTATACAAAATCTATTATATTTTTTAAACGAAAACTAAGATTATGACAAAATTTTATATGAATATTTCTTAGATATTAGAGAACAACATATTCAAAAATTGTTAAAAGATATGATGTGATTGAAAAATTATTGATAAAACTATTATCAAAAATAATAAATAAATAAAAAAAATCACTACTATAAAATTTCCATATATATATATATATATATATATATATATATAGTTATTATCTTAACCAAGTTTCATAATTTAAACTCGTATCCGACCAAAAACCAAATTATATGGATAATTATCATAAAACGGTTGTCGCAAACTTGTATATTACATATTATCAGCACCAACTCATTCACAAGTGGATCCTACATTACCTTATATTTGCACGCTACTGGGAGGGATAAGAAGTTATGGATTTATCGATTGAAATAGGCCTTGCCTTGGGCTGAGTATATAAATTTGAGGCATTTTTTAACTTTTGAACTAACTTCAAAGTACGAATTAGGCCCTTTTTTGGTCAAAGATTTGTATCCAATCTTGCTAAAGAAGGTTGTACCATAAGTGATTTGCTCTGTCTAGCAGCTTGTTTGAAGCTACACTACAGAAAGATGGTCCGGGAATTAGTCTGTAGAGAAGGATCAATTGGGAATGTGAATAGTAAACTAAAAAATGTCTAACTAACATTTCTTGGCTGAACCGGTACGGCAACCCGGTTTGCTTGTACTTGAATGTACTAAAATCTTAGGACCAAAGTCAAAGAGAAGTAAACAAAGGATGTCCACCAACAGTTTGTTGAGTTTTTCCCCTCAAAAAAAGAAAGAAAAAAACACAGTCGTTGAGTTTTTATTTTTAATCACATTATAAGTTTAATATCACATCCAAAATGACACCCTTTTTTTTTTATATCCTATATAGAAGATTTTATATATCTGAAGATTAGGCCTGAAGCATGCTTATTGGACAACTCTAAACTCACAAACAACAAAGCAAAATGCAAAAGTTGCAACCCTATCATATAAGCGGTGTGCTTCCTGCTCTTACTTCCAAATGAAAGCATATTTTTGTAATTTTTAATTAATTTCATAATTTTAACTAAAAATTAATGAATCAAATCACCAAAAACTAAAAAAATTTATTTCAAAACATTCTAAACTACTCATATTCAAATCATCATTTCACCTCTGAAATAAACAAATCTATTTCAAAATTATAAAGGTCCACTAAAATTTTTAAGGAAATTCAGATTTAATATTTTAAAGAAAAGCTTACCTACAACTAGAAGGTTGCATTTCTCTAATTATTGGAAATTAAGAAGAAATTTTTTTCTTAATTTTTAATATTTTCCTTAAATAAATAATAGATTTATTGCCACAAATGACCTCCTTTTTATATTCAAATTGACACTTTGCTCATTTATTATTTTTTTCGTCACTGAACTTTCACATTTTATTGTTTACTAACATTATTATTAAAAATTATAAGGGACACTTTTATGAATAAAACAGTAACATAGAAGGTAAAGTACCAGTAAATAGTAATATTAGAGAGTTTAGTGATAAAAAAAAATCAATAAAAAAAAAGTACTAATTCGAGTAAAAGAGATAAGACATTTGCACTAACTAGTTTAAATAATAATAATAAAACACTTTTAGGTGTGTGAGATGGACACCTGAGTTAAGGCCCAATTCAGGCCCACCGCACGAATTTAAGCGCCTTTATCCAAGGAAATACTTAATCCTGTGCATACGAGTACATTCTTCTCGCATTATATCCAACGATCTTAACTCGTTCAGTATAATTATGCGTCAAAGTATTTTGATCACACGGTTCGTAACTGCCTAAAAATTATAAAAGAAAATATAATTGTTAAATAATTATAATTTCATGCGCAATTTAAACTTTCTTCTCAACTGCCTCTTCCTGGAGAGACAAACAGAGAGACAGTTTGATTGGGATTCGAATTTGGTGGAATTGGATTGATTTCGATATATTCGCCTTGATCGCTTTTGGAGTTTCGAAGTTTTTCTCTGTTTTGTATGATTTTATTATCAGAACGATTTCAAATTCTGAGTTAGGGAGGTTTATTTGGAGAATCTGGAACTATCGAAATTAGTTGGAGCTTTATGTTGATTGATGTCGAGCTCTAGTTTGATATTTGAAAAATGCCGTTCTACGTTTCTCGTGAGGCTCCGAAGGTTTCCAATTTGCGCCATTGTTATTGTTTCTTTGATTCTTGTTGTTTATCCTTTCGTTTATTTCCATGGCTAGAATTTGATTAATTTGGTGCTTAAATGTGAAGCTGTGGAGGAAAATTTGCATAGAGACATCTATAGAGGTTTCGCTTGTTGCTGAGAATTGGAAGTTCCTGTTGGGTGGACTAATCTTTCAGGTGATTTCTATATTTTCTTGTGCATGTAAAGTGTTTTATGTTGCTTCTGCAATGCTTTAGGCTTAAGCTTAGAGAAATGGTTTTGAAGTTTATATGATTAAAGTTTGCTTGTTTTGTTTGATGAATAAATTTTTATTCTTTAAGTTTTACGTATGTATGGAGTTCACAGTTTTTTCCACAAGGTGCCATACTGCCATTTCAATTGTTATTTAAGTCAACAAACCACTCAAAGTTAGTTCAACTTGCTGCGAGCTTATAGCATATTTGTAGAACCTTCTTGTTTGAATTCAATTGGTATCATACAGGAGAGTTTTATACTTTCAAGTAATGCTAGAAATGGTAGAAGTGTGACTGCTTCTATATGATTTGCCATATTATCGAGTTTGCTTAGTCCTTTGTTTCTTTTTCGGGTTTCTAAATTGCTTTGTTGTCAATGTTTTGACTATGCCAAGATGATCAAGGTTTTTCCTTGAGTTAACCAAGCGGCTCTGGGAAAAATTGTGCAATTGAAGCTTTTGAAGCTTTTATGTATATGTGTAGTGTTTGACACTCCTGTTTTTACAGAAGCAATTGATTCTTTAAGCGATATTGTTATTCTTTTAACATTTTTATGTTTCTATGTTGAAGCCAGATAACGTGCAGGTAGTGTTCCTACACTTATTATGTAGCTTTGTTCATATATGCAGTATTTACATGGATTGGCCGCACATGGAGTTCATTACTTGCATCGCCCTGGACCAATACTTCAGGATTCTGGGTACTTTTTGGTCCCGGTGGGTTCCACTTCCGGAATAGTGCTTCGATTATATAATAATTGATGTATAGTTTCTAATAGTGTTTTTTTTCTTCTTCTTTTCATTTGTTCATTATAGGAACTTGGTCAAGAAAGAGCTTATATTAGCGAGACTCTCTTTGCCAGCATCTTTTGTTCCTTTATTTTAGTAAGTTCAATGGTTCTTATATGTATACTTTTTAATCCTTTTTTCTCCAAGTGTTTGGGATTCTCATAAAGTTCTCTCTTCTCATTTTAACAGACATATATGCTTTCTGTTTATGGGGACAGAATATTTTGGCTACTGGTTACTAAACAAAAGCTGCACTGCAGAGATATGCTATAGTTTATAAGCTTCTTAATAGTATCTCTTTTGCGTCTCTGTTTGTGTTTGTTACTCTTATGCATTGATTATACAGCGAAAGGGTGTATAATTCAATTTCAACTATTTATGATTTTCTTAAAACTAACTAGTTCCACCTCCTTGTTTGCCAAATTATCACTATTGAAATTAAAGAAGGAATCACTTGATATGATTTTCTTAAAACTAATTTGTTCCACCTCCTTGTTCGCCAAAGTATTTGTTTTAAAATTAAAGAAGGAATCACTTGATTTCCTTTTGGAATATGAGAATGTTAACAGCTTAAAGAATAGTCATATGCAGAAGCTATTACACTATACATCATATCTTTAACGTTTTTTTGCCTTCCATTGCTCCGGCTTTGAGATCTCAATCGCTTATAGAATGCTAATATGAAGTCATTGTTGCTGATTAGTCTAATGCAGTTCCTTTTCTTTGCAGTGGACTATTCACCCTTTCTTTTTTCAAAGCAAAAAGATATATACGGTTCTTATATGGTGCAGAGTTCTTGCTTATTTAGTTGTAAGTTCATTATAGTTATTATCATTTCTGTTTTTTATGTAGTTGTGAGTACAAAGATGTTATCTTCCTTTATTTTATTAATTTCTTTTAAAATGGTTTGTTAAAAAAGAAAGGACATTCTTGTGTGTAACAACAAACACAATTATTTGAAATTACCAAAAATCTGAGACAATATTCAGATGCGCATCCGAACGTAACAATATAAATTTGCAAGGAATCATGTTACCCTTTTTTCATTTTCCCGGCTACTTCAATTTCAATGTCCCCTTAGAGTAAAGTATTAGAAATGCTTTTCCTTTGGGTTTGCACTTTCACATTACATGGTAAGCTACCTCTATTCGTAGCATATGCTGAACCTTTCATGTAATCAATTCTAAATTTTGGGTTGCCTAATGCATGCATGAACTTTGGTTTACTTTTGTAAAAACGATTTTGGAAAGCAAAGGTATTAAAGATTTTCTGACATTAAAGTTCAAAAATAGTGGTTTGGAATATTTTAATTAGTAAATGTCATCCTTCTATTGTTTCCTGACAATTCCTTTAGGGTTGTATTTCATCTTTTTAGGTTTCTCAAATTCTCCGGATCATCACATTCTATTCCACTCAGCTTCCTGGTCCAAACTATCATTGCCGTGAGGTCAGTAAAATTTTGCATAATATGTTCAGTTTGATTAAATCAGAGCTCCTCAATGCATGCTGTCCTTTCGTGGTACAAGTTTTGATTGTCATAATAGTTACATGCTTGTGATTTAAGCAACTCTTTACAATCAGGTACAACTGTCTCTTTCAGGGCTCAAGACTTGCCAGGCTTCCCCCTCCAAGGAGTGCTATTGAAGTTATTTTAATCAATTGTTAGTATAATTATCTTTTGTTCTTTTTAAGAATTGCCACTGTAATTTAAGAATCAGTTTTGTAGCGGTGATGATTAACTTCATTTCTTAATCTGCAGTTCCTCATGGGGTTATATATGGGTGCGGTGATTTGATTTTTTCATCACATATGATTTTTACCTTAGTATTTGTGCGCACATATCAAAAATATGGGACAAACAGGTAACCGTGGTTTTGTGCATCTCACTCCTATTTATGATTAATGTCAGGGTTATATTTTTATATGTTGAGGTTTTATTCATTTTGTATACCTACATTTGAATTTTGACATCATTCCATTGTGTAATTTAAAGTTCTGATACATTTATACCTTATTTTGGTCAATTACCAATTTTGACTTGTAAATTTATGAAAATAACTTGTGGGGATGATAATTGTGAGTGTGACTAACCCCCTCCAAAATGAGTTGTTTTGTTTTTTGTTCATTATAAAAATTGTCCTTATTTTCATTTTTCAATATTTTTTTTTGTTTTTTGTTTTTTTCGAAAATTAATCAATAAAACTGCTATTAGATTATATGAATATTATGCTAACAAAGGCTAAATGTTTCCTGAAGGTAGTTTTCATTAATTGAAAACTCAAAATTTCCTTAAATTTGAAATTGTGTTATAACGTTCTCAAAATCCAAAATGCACAGTAACAACTGTATGTTTCAGCTGCCCATATAATTTTTAGCTTTGTTTCTTACCCTTGCAGATACATTAAACAATTTGCTTGGTTACTTGCTGTTATTCTGAGTATCTTAATTATAGCATCACGCAAGCATTATACTGTTGACGTTGTTGTCGCATGGTAAGGATTCTATTTTTCTCCTTTAAGAAAATATTTAGGATTATCTTTTATTTATTCTGGTTCAGCCTTGATATAGTTATTCTCATACAGGTATACAGTAAATCTGGTTGCTTTTTTTGTTGACCATAGACTGCCAGGTTAGCTAACTGATATTTGCTTCTGGATTATATGTTTAAAGTTGTTAAGAGCTGGGAAAACTTCATTCATGGTCAACCTATTCCGTTATACTCAATGCTCATTAGTGGTTATTCTATTTGTTTCTTTGACAGAGTTGCCTGACCGGTCCATTGGTTCTACATCGTCATCACTACTACCATTGAGTACCAAAGATAAGGATAGCAGAAACAGGGAAGAGCTTCACAAATTTCTTAATGGAAATTCCGCTGATATTACAGATTGAGATTTGAATTAAGTAAACACTTCTAATCGTCATCTCCAGTCTGATTTCACTTTGCTAGTCAATTTACAACATGTGTATTCCTTTCTTCCCAAGCCATACAAACAGATGAATCATAGGATAAGGACTAACTAGCAATAAAGAGCACAATGCACATAGATTAACGGCTCGAGCTGAAGATAGCTCTGCTGTTGCATTATATATGTTCCCTAAGTCTGTTTAACCTTACAATTTCGAGTTTCGATTGTTTCGGACCAAAATAGAACTTTTTCTGCTTATCACGTGTATTAATCGCAATTAATGCCCTATGTTTTTTCCTCTCTTCATTGTTTTTCAAGGCACATGTTGTGTTAATGCAGTTCACTCTACATACACTACACTAACATAGTTTGGACCATCAAAGAAAGGAAAAGGAGACATGGGGTGTCAATTCATGGGCAGTCTATTCATAGATACTTAGAATCAAGAGAAAAGTTGTCATAATAGAAGCATATATTAGCTTTAGATTTAAGTCATTGCCTTCTAGTACCAGGTTGTCATGTTTGAAGATGAATAATCAGAATTATGGTCCAAAATCTTGGTGAGTTATATTGTCATGGGGTGTGGGGTTGAAGCACAAGAAGATGAGGACTTTGACACTTTGATACTTAGAAGGTGTCACAAAAGAGTACATAATGGTTTAGATACTTTTGGGGTGTTACAGTGAGAAGGGAGAAAGAAGGCATGTGATGTTTCCTTTAAGGCAAATGGTGCTGGCATGGCCCATTTCATGCAATTTAATAATCTTCTTGTCTGGTGTCCCACATTGGACCACACACACAAACCCTTTGCTTTTCAACTTCAACACCTTTTTCTTTGTATATTCTCTTTTTATAGTATGTTTTGAAATATGAATTTGGAGACAACATTTGCTACCTCACATGCCTCTTCTCGATTTCTCCTCCATATCAAAAGGCTGTTCATCTTTCCTTTTTTGCTTTATGTGTAGTGTACTCTTATGATTTCTAGTGCAGTTCTGTGTGATCAAAAAGAAATATTATGGTATGGTATGTGTAAATTCACTTTTCTTTTTTTCGTGGACTGTTCGGTGATACCAAAAAAGTTGAGGTTATGATTTGTTTTTTTTTTTTTTTTGGTCTAGGAATTGAGCTTTCTAAAGCTTAAAATCAGGAAAACTTTTATCCTTTTCAGTGGAAATCAGTGCCCTTTTTGTTGAACATGTTATTGAAATGGTCTTTGAAGAAAGTTATTTTTGCATAAAAATAATAGTACATGTGATTCATTCATGAGGGGGAAAAAAATATGATCTTTGCCCTAATGCTTCCCAAATCCAAGAACAGCCCCTTCTGCTGATTCATGTTGGGAAGTTCCCAAACAGACCCTTGAAAAGTTTTCCCTGTCTCTCTGCTGAAATCTTGGCAATATAAAATAAATACTTTTTCATAAACAAATTAAACAATTAAAGGCAATGGACAGTTTCTCTAGTGGGGAAATTTGATCAAATATTCTTTCAGATTGGTACTTAGCAACCAAAAAAAAAAGGTAAATATTCCAAAATGGTACATTTTTAGAAGAAAAAAAATACTTAAAATCCTTTAAAATATATATATGTTTTATCAAATTACCCTTCTGGCTTGTGCTACAGACTTTCTGCATTTGGATGATGGCAATTATAGATTAAGATATGGAATTGGGGTTTCTACAGGAATGCCCCTAAAATGGGGCCTTAAAACATTTATAGTCTATTTTTAAGTCCATTACATCCATGTCACTTTTATACTTATTTTATCCCTATATCAAAACTTTATTTACCAAAAATAATAGAGTTGATTTGCAATTTAATTACCAAAAGGATATTTAACTAAGGATTACAAAAGTAATTTAGGACCTAAAAATTAGGCACATATGTAATGATAATTAAAAAGGTATATAAACGTAATTAAGTGGACAAAATGGGATGTAGGATGAAATTTTCTCTATGGGGGTGTTGGATGAAATTTCCTCTATGGAATTATATATACGATTATACATGAAAGCCTGTGGTTGTGATTTTGGGTATGGATTTGATGTCTCTTGCATGCATTTGGATGGTGGCAAAGAGGCCCATGTTGAGTCATCTCTGTCATCGGCGGTGTTTTATACATATATACAATACAATATATTCTGTTTTTTTATTGGCCAGTTCTTTTATCAAAATCATGGTGGCCGAAGTGAGCTGGAAAAGTTGGTCAATATAGATTAAGATGAGATTTTTATACAATATCTTCATGCTTTAAGGAGTCTTAAAATAAAAAATAAAAAATAAAAGGATAAACCAGATAGCTTTTAACATTACGGAACTTTGACTACACAAGAACACCATTGTTATTCGGAAACTAATCCAAACGCGGTTTAGACCAAATTAAATGACAAAACAGAAACGAACAATAAAATGACAAAAAGAAAAGTAACAGTTGAACCACTTAGGTCAAGGATAAAAGAAAACGATATAACCATTTAGCCAGACTCTTTCCAATATTTTAAAAATAAAACAATGAATATTTACTAAAAAAATATATATATATATATATTTTAAAAGGACATGATTATCAAATATATCCGGAAAAAATATATATTTTTTATCAAATATATAGGAGTTGTGCGATTAAATTTGATTAAGGCGCGAAATAGATATAAGTATAACAGAAAAATCAACTAATTATCCAAAATCACACCAATACCCACGCGCAGTCATGTTCAACTCCCGAAATTTCCAACATGAATCCAATAACAAAGCAGCGTGAATCACACGTGCCAAATGAAGCGTAAAAATAAAACTGAAAAAACTAAAAATCAAAAAACCAAAAAGAAAAGGTAAAAGTAGAGAAGAAAGGAGAGGCGAGGGGAAAAATGGGAATGATGAGCTGGTTAGAATGCTGAAAGCTCACACACATGGAAAAACCAACAGAAAAATACCTTGGATCCAAAAAGTTCCAATTTTTCAGTTTTCTTTTTTTTCTTTTTTTTTTTTTGGGTTTTTTCAATTTTCTATTATTTTCTATCTTACTTTCTGGCTTCCCAAACAAATCCACTTCCTTTTCTTCCCTTTTATTTATCGTCTTCCTCGTCGTACTCCTCCTACCCTCTCTCTCTCTTACCTTTCCCCTCCTCTCCCAAACCCTCTCAGCTTTCCGAGAAAGCGAGAGAAAACGACAGAAAATTTTGCAGGGAGGTTTAGGTTGAGGTTGTGGGAGAAGAGAAATCACGTACATTCGGCAATGGGAGCTCGTTGTTCTAAGTATTCGTCTCTCTGTTTGTTTCCTTGTCATATTAAATTCAAATCGAATATAAACGACGAGTCTGATAGCGGTGAGTAATTTTCTTTTCTTGCTCCGTAAATTTTCTCGAGAAAAAAAGTTATTTTATTTTATTTTTGGCTGTGATTTTGATTTTAAATTTTAAATTTTCTGTGTTGTGGGAGTAGAAAATGGTAGCAATAGCGGGGACTCGTTGCCGGCGTTTAGCGAGTTCAGCTTGGATCAGCTCAGAGCTGCAACTTCCGGGTTTTCGTCGGAGAACATTGTGTCTGAGCATGGAGAGAAAGCTCCCAATGTTGTGTACAAAGGGAAGATGGAAGATGACAGATTGATTGCTGTGAAACGGTTCAATAGGTCGGCTTGGCCGGATACTCGTCAATTTCTGGTATGTGGTCTCTTGCTTTGATTTCTATTGATTGTAGTGATGAAATTATTAATTTTTGTGTAATTTTGTTGATGAATTTATGCATATTGGATGCTTGTTTGGTTTGTGTTATTGATCATATTGTGTTTGATTGGGTTTTAGGAAGAAGCCAGAGCCGTTGGGCTGCTGCGAAGTGATCGTTTGGCAAATTTGATTGGGTGTTGTTGTGAGGGTGATGAGAGATTGCTCGTTGCGGAGTTCATGCCGAATGAAACTCTTTCTAAGCATCTTTTCCATTGTAAGCTCTCCTCCATGTCTATTTTGCTCTCTACTTCTCTTTCTTTAAGATGGCAAATGGAATATTACCTCCGTTTGTTGCATAGAACATAAATCTATTTGAACAGAAAAGTAGTAAGACGAGTGATTAAGTTCATTGGGCCAATTATTTGTACATGGCAGTGAGTTTGTGGACGAATATTGTTGAAGTCTTTATTTTGATAAATCTTAATCTCAGTTTCTAATTAATTAGTCTCTGCATCAGAGAAGTTAGGATCTTGATGAGATGTAGATGAAGAATGTGTTTTTCCCTCTTTTCTTTGTTCCCTCTTTTATTTGATGTTTCTAAAACTTCTTTTAATTGGAATAGGGGAGGCCCAGCCCATGAAATGGGCAATGAGGCTGCGAGTGGCTTTGCATCTGGCACAAGCTTTGGAATATTGCAGCAGCAAAGGACGGGCATTATATCATGATCTTAATGCTTATAGAGTATTGTTCGATCAGGTAATTTGTCCTTTATATTCGTATCCCTTTTGGTTTTGGAACTTGTTGGCTATCTTTTCTTGGCTATTCATTTTATTGATTATTTGATACGATGGTAGCCCGAGACTTATATTGATAATTTATACAGGATGGTAGTCCAAGACTTTCCTGCTTTGGCCTTATGAAGAACAGTAGAGACGGAAAGAGCTATAGTACCAACCTGGCTTTCACCCCTCCAGAGTACTTGAGAACAGGTAATTCCATAAAAGTTGAGATAACCTGTTGTGACAAATTTACCGAAAGATAAAACAGAAAAGGCTGAGTCTTATACTAATGCTCAAGCTAGTGATAAGTTAATGTTTGAAACAATTTTATGCTCAGAAGTTTATCTTTGTCAGAGCATAAGCTTTTGGGTTACGTGTCTGGAATTACTTGGAAGAAGAATGCATTGACTAAAATGATTTCTGTTTTAGCATTACGCAAATGAATTTATCAATATTCTTGCACATGGGACAGTTTTTAATTGGGCTAATTGAATTTTTCTCTGGCAGGAAGAGTGACATCGGAAAGTGTTGTTTACAGTTTTGGCACCCTATTGCTTGATCTGTTGAGTGGCAAACACATTCCACCTAGTCATGTAAGTGTACTTTTCATTGCAAAGCTAGATTTCAATTGGATAATTTCTCATTAACTTTTCTTGCATCCAGATGACAATTTTGACCAGCTAAAGTAAATAATGTTTAAATGTGATTGTGGTTACGGCTATTTGATTGCAGCATGTTCTGAGAATTTACCGATAAACAATTTGCTCAATATAGATTTTAATTACAATGCTAAGTGCAGTGCTATCAGATTTATCAAAATTTTCAAGCTTAAAGTTTTTTCGAATTTTATTCTATCAGGCGCTTGACCTGATACGCGGCAAAAACATTTCAATGCTTATGGACTCGTGCTTGGAAGGTCATTTCTCAAATGATGATGGGACAGAGATAGTTAAGTTAGCTGCACGGTGTTTGCAATATGAACCTCGTGACAGGCCAAATGCAAAGTCTCTTGTGATTGCTCTAACTCCTCTTCAAAAAGAAACTGAGGTATGCTCAAATTCTATTTCTCTAATAATAAATAATGAATTTGCAGTAACTTAGGTTTGCTTGCCTCTGTTTTACAGAGCTAACCCTATTAATGCAATAAATATGCTACTTTATAAATTTCTTGTTGTCTTATTCATCTGTTCATGGCAGGTTCCCTCGTATACCTTGATGGGTATTCCGCATAGAGACGAAACCTCAAAGCATGTTTCATTGTCACCTCTTGGTGAAGCTTGCTCAAGATTAGATCTTACAGCAATACATGAAGTATTGGAGCAAGTTGGGTATAAGGACGATGAGGGAGTTGCCAATGAGGTCAGTTATCTTCTAGCCATTGCTTTTGTCTTCTCTCTTGATCAGTAATGTTTAGTATCAATCAGGCGTTGTCAAATACGTATATATGAACTCAAGGATTGTGTTGATTACTTGACTTGGCGTTTTGATTTCTTTTGCCCATGATCTATTGCTCATTATCATTGAATTTCCTTTCTCTTGCAGCTTTCGTTTCAAATGTGGACAAATCAAATACAGGAGACCCTGAATTCTAAGAAACGCGGAGATTCTGCATTTAGAGCTAAAGATTTTGCTGCAGCTATTGATTCCTATACAAAAGTAAGTCAAAACCTAACCTGATTAGAGATTATCTCCGGCATTTGTTGTGGTCAGCCATGAGTCGATTAGATGAATTCTTCTCACGTTTTCTTTTTGGCAGTTCATTGATGGTGGGACGATGATATCTCCGACAGTGTTTGCAAGACGTTGCTTGTGTTACTTGATGAATGATATGTCACAAGAAGCTCTTGGAGATGCAATGCAAGCTCAAGTAGTACACCCAGAGTGGCCTACCGCCTTCTATCTTCAGGCCGCTTCATTGAAGAGCCTGGGAATGGAAAATGATGCTCAAGAAACACTAAAGGATGGCGCATCTTTGGAAGCTAAAAGACGTAAAAGTTGAAAGTGTACAGTTTTCTTAATTTTATTCTTTTCCCCTCTTTCTCTTTTGTCTAAGCTTGTATCTAGTTTTGTCCATTCCTTTTAGAATTTCAATTTCTATAGCACCAAAGGGATTGATTGTAACCATAATTATGTTGGTCTTGGTGTATCTTTCATTCATCTCATTTGTTAGGAGCTTCTGTAGTCTTA
>WUAT03000004.1:3332495-3343657 GCA_010015005.3 Ulmus americana
AAGCTAGGCAGATCCTTGATAGGAGAGGAATTCCAACCGTTGAGGTGGACCTCTTCACCAACAAAGGAATGTTTCGCGCTTCAGCTCCTAGTAGCGATCCTACTGGAATGTATGAGTTTTTTTTTTTCCTTTTATTATTATTATTATTCTTCGTTTGTTATATTTGCTCAATTCGATTGTCGAAAAGAAATGATTAAATCTAAGTAATGAAACTAATAAATGAATGTGTAGCTAGGTTTTTAAGGATTAGTAGAGCAATAGAGTTCTCTTTGTTATTAATTATTATTAAAATGGAAAAGCAAAAAAAAATTGGCTTCTGAAGAATGGCATGGCTAATTTGATTAGTAATTGTTGTTTTTATATATTATATACTGTTTGTCCTATATGGTTTTTAGTATAATGAGCTCGTAATGCAGGTATGAGGCAGTTGAATTGCGTGATGGGGACAAGGGGATATATCTTGGAAATAGTGTGAGCAGAGCTCTTAAGAATGTTAATGAGAAAATATCTGAAGCATTGGTGGGCATGGACCCAACGCTTCAGTCCCAGATCGATCAGGCCATGATAGACCTTGACAAAACTGAAAAGAAGGTATTGTTTTCCGTTTCTCATTGTAGTTGTACAGGAAGAGCTTTTATCGTTAGTTCTGTTACTCTCGTTAGTTGAGTAGTAGTTAAGAAAATGGTTAAAATTTCTGGAAGAAATGTCCCAAGATTCTAAGTATATTTGTCAAGATTGGCCATATCAAAGGAGAAATTTGGTTTAACATGCATAACGTTGTGGAGTTGAGCGAGTGGATACACCTGCATTGATTGTTGTGTACTTTTTCGTTCAGAATATGCATAAGATATGGTTGATGGACATACTGAGTATTTGATTTGTTTTCTGGAAAATATCACCACTTAATTAGCAAACTGTTTAATGATTTTCTTTTAAAAAAGTTTATTTCCCTAAGTTTTCTTCATTTGTCAGGGTGAACTTGGAGCAAATGCCATATTAGCAGTGTCAATCGCTGCATGCAAAGCTGGAGCTGCAGAAAAGGAGGCATGTCATTTTGTTTATGATTTTCTTTTTCTTTTTTTTCTCTTTATATTTTGTTTTGAAAATAGTTTGACATAGTCGGTACGGAATTTTTTACTTAGATTACTAGACTCTAAGAAAAGCCAAATATCAGGTTCCACTTTACAAACACATTGCTGATCTTTCTGGAAAAACCAATCTGACTCTTCCAGTCCCTGCTTTCACTGTTATAAGTGGGGGAAAACATGCTGGGAATAGTTTGGCTGTTCAGGTATGATATTTCAAGCTTGAATATCTGGCATGTGTTTCTCAACAATCATAGTCTTTGAATCATATTCTAAAGATCATGATTGTTTTATCCTTGTTCTTTCTTATGATTTTGGAGTTATGCCTGCTATAGGAGCTCTATTCTATTTTATTTTTGAAAGATGAAATTATATGATGCTATGAGCCATGTCACTTTAATAAAACTTGACTGGAAATTTCGGCAGGAAATCATGATTCTTCCTATTGGAGCAAGCAGATTTGAGGAAGCACTGCAAATGGGAGCTGAAACTTACCATCACTTGAAGGTGATTTTATTCAACTGAACTGTTGAAATTTTACATTATTGTTGATGTTTTTGCTTCCAGTGACACAAAAAGTTTTCTGCTGAACTTTTGTATATGTCATTATTACAACTATATTTTATGTATGTACATGTCATTATTAAAATTAACTGAAAACCAGAAGAATAAAAATAAGAAAAAGGGTTATCTTTTATTTTATTTTTATTTATTGTTATTTTATTTTTACCAAAATGCAGTGGCCTTAAAAAGAAAAATTTTCCAGTCTGAGTTTATGCTAACTAGACTGTTATTAGATTGAAGTGTCTTCTCAACTATTTTTTTCATCTAGTTTGATTCCTTTTTTCTTTTTGCTTACATTCTTCTTTGACATGTTCATAACTTGGTACTCATGTCAATAAATGCATATCATGACACTTGATGGATGACTTTGACTAATCAATCTAGATGAATTGTATTTGATTTAAATGGTTTATCAACTTGATTTCTTTGATATGTGCATGATAATTTTTAAATGGATTGTGTTAGCGAATTACATTTGTGCATAAGGGAAAGCCAGTATTGTCCACTTAATCATTGATTGTGTCAATAAAAAGAGCAGGCTGTTATTACAGAAAAATGTGGTGCTCATGGATGTAATGTTGGTGAAGATGGCGGCTTTGCTCCAAATATCTCGAGGCAAGTGTTTCTTAGCTGCCTAAATATTCTTGGTCTTATATGAGTCTACCTGCTCTTCAAAATTACTTCCTGGAGACAGGAAGAAGAAAAAAAACGATCTATGACAGTGAAATATCTTAGATTCAAGCACTTGTAATGTGTAAAACAGTTTTAAAATTACATAAATTATTATGACAATCTGAAGTTACTTGGACTCTACAATATTTGAGAAACTTTTTTCAGGAATGCTATGATGTCTCTTGGCTTATATATATATATATATATATATATATTTTATCTATCTATCTATTTTCAGTGTCAAAGAAGGCTTGGATCTTGTACAAGAGGCTATCAGCAGAACAGGGTATAATGAGAGAATAAAGATAGCAATTGATGTTGCTGCCTCCGACTTTTGCGTAGGTGATGTATTCTTTGCTGAAAATAGTCCTATCTTTGTGTACTATTAGAATTTTGCCTACTTTTATTATTCCCTGTACTAATCGTTGTAGCCTTTAAGCATTCTATTTATAAACTAGTCATTTGCATATTTCATTCTTCAGTACAGATTTCTATACCATTGAGTATTAATTTAGCTTTCTTATTCGCCCATGTAGGTACAAAGTATGACCTCAACTTCAAGTCTCCGAATAAGTCAGGACAAAATTACAAGACAGTAGAAGATATGATTGAGATGTACAAAGTACTTTGTTCTGGTATATCTTTCCCTTTTTATGTTTTGTTTTTTGAGTTTATTTTTTCCCTTTTTTTTTAACCTTGACTTATTTTTCTAGTTGATTTCTCTTTATTTTATGCTCTTAGAATACCCGATTGTCTCAATTGAGGATCCATTTGACATGGAGGACTGGGAACATATTAAGCACTTTTCTAGTCTTGGAATTTGCCAGGTTTGTTAAGTTTTCTTGCTATTATATTTGGCTAATGTCCTTGGCTCTCCACATTACCAGTAAAAGCCTAAAATCGCAAAGTACTATAGTTTGGGCGGTCCTCCTTTCTAAAGGTCAAAATCGATGTTTCCAAAGAAAAGATTTTTTTCTCAAAAAAGAAAAAAAAATGGATTCTTTTCGGTGGGGAAAAAGAAAAAGAAAAAAAGTGTAATGATAAAAGGCATTTGATTTGGTTTCTTCTTGTGGAATTGTTTGTTAGATGCTCTTATGAATTCTTTTGGTTTCAACCCCAGACATGGCTAGATCTTATTATTGGGTGGATGGTTTTGCAGGTAGTGGGAGATGACTTGTTGGTTTCAAATTCAAAGCGTATTGAGCGGGCAATAAATGAGTCCACTTGCAATGCCTTTCTTCTCAAGGTACCCAGCTAATCTTAGGAAGAACATTAAGGATATTGTAGCCCTTATTTCTAAGTTTGACTATGCTGCTTAAGTGACCTGTTTTCCACGTACTAGCATTCCCACTCTGTTGGAAGTTATTTATATAAGTCAAGGCAACATATGCAGAAAGACCCTGCTTTTAGATTTGGAATTCTGTCTACTTTAATCAATTTTAAACCATGCTCTGATAAGGACTTTGTTCTCGTTGGAAGCTTTGTCTATGTCAACATCTTGGCTTTGTGATTCTGAGTGGTTTATTGTACAAATAGATAAATCAGATTGGGACAGTTACAGAGGCTATTGAGGCTGTAAAGCTGGCAAAGGATGCTCACTGGGGAATCGTGACGTCGCATAGATGTGGTGAAACTGAAGATTCTTTCATTGCTGATTTATCTGTGGGTCTTGCCACTGGTCAGATTAAAGCAGGTGCTCCCTGCAGAGGAGAGCGGCTGGCGAAGTACAATCAGGTCCACTTCTATCTTCATTCACAGTCAACTTTAGTTTTCTGTATCATGCTTTCACTATTCACAGCTCCCAAACTGGAATTGGGAGCCATATGTTTCCGTCAAACTAGAAGCCTTGTTACTTTATTCAAATTGTTCTTGTGAGTTTGAAAAATTGAGAATTTCTTTTGCAACTGTTTTTTCAATTAAAGACATTTTATTTTCCCTAGTGTCTTTTGCTTTTGTTTTATGTTTTCTAATCTTTTGCTGCATTTGAGGCAAGAAATGAGACTGACAGTGAAAGGCCAAAATTCTTGCAGTTGCTTCGTATTGAAGAAGAGCTTGGTGATCAAGCAGTTTATGCCGGTGAAGATTGGAGGCAATCATCCTAATCAGTTTCCTCAGATTACATCCCCCAATTTCTTTTTCTTTCATCTCTGCTTAACCTCGCTCAAGGTTCTATCCAAAGAAAAAAGAGCACCATTTTGTAACGTGTATCAGCAGCCACGGCAACAGCAAGTCAGCAACATTGAGCAAGGCTCGCAGTTCTGCACTTCTCTGTTTCTTTTTCGCTTTATATATTTTCTTTTGTATTTAGTTTGCTAGGTATTTCATTTGTTGTTATAGGAGCCAGTGGATGTGAGCTTTTTGAAAGAATGTTTTCCAATTTTCGAAGATTCTAGACATGGATCATGAGCATGTGCCATGTGGTGTGATACGTAACAATGAAAGCAAAATATTCAAACATTTTTTGTTTAACAGGATTCAATCTTGTATCCTTTGGCTATAATTTCATAACTTCTTAAAAAGGTATTGAGCAGTTGCATATATTAGCCTTCAATCTTCTTAGGTCACAAGCTAACCCACATGGCGGTTAATGATTATTAGCCTTTTAATAAAGCTACTTCGTGAAGCTTTTAGTAAATTAGTTTGAATTGATCAATTATATGCATGTTGGTATCTAAAGAGAGAATTGGGTTTGTTAGGAAACTCCACAATCTGATTATTATTATTATTATTTTTTACCAGAAGTAAAAGCCTACATACGAAGAAAATATGACAAAACACATATAATATGCTAAAAAAATCTACAGTCCTGATGAGAAGTCTAAGCAAAAAGTTTACCACCATAAAAGGTGAACCTATTATAACAAAACAATACTAAACGTAACAAAATTATATAATAAAGAAACAAAAATGTAAAACATTACTCTAGATGTAGAGATGTAGACTGTCTCTGTCGTGGGCGCGTAGAAGGAACACACCTCTGTCGTCGTCACGCAATCATCACACGCACCATCCAATGGTGCATTCCCCTACAGATACTCAAAATCCAAATGATGATTGCCTCGATTGCCATCCAAAAGAACGGTCACAAACCAATATCTGCCTCCAAATTTGCCAGATTTGAAATCTTCTAGCCAATACTTTTATTTGATTTCATCTCTCCAAAGGCTGTTATTTATTCCGTTAGAGTTGCAAAGTAAGTGGCCGGTTAACACGCTTAGATGCGTGGGCACACTCCAATGACTTGAAGGTTCGATGATGCTACATTTGGCCACACAATCCAATATTTAAGGATGCTATTGCAGTTTCAACTCTTGATTTCTTTCTTTTATAGAATTTCTGGCCAAATTTAAGATACAATCATTTGAAGTACAAAATTTTTACAATTTTTTTTTGATAATTCTAAAAACAAACCAAGAAAAATATCATTTTGGAACCTCATGATTTGATAAATTATCTAAAATATTTCTTGAGTTTTGCAAATCCAATTATACACTTTTTTTTATACCTTTTTTGTTGCTAATTTTAGATTAACAGAACTTGATATTTTTTTTTTTTAAAAGTAATATAGTAAAAAAGTCCTTATGTGAGATTATTTTATTAATACCTTCCACTCATAAGTGCAATGGAGCTGACACTAGTAATTTTAGTTATGACTTGGGGCATATAAAAAAGATATAAAATATATGTACAAGTAATGAAAAAATATGACCAACATAACTAAATAACAAAAACCCTTCCGACTTTCCCTGCTTAAAATCTCCAAAGTCTGTTACGTGCACAATTCTCTGTTACACATCACCTGAGAGGCACTACTCAAGACCCAAAACCACGCTTCTCCTTCCCCATTTCCCTCTGTTTTCTAATTCTCACACCAAACCCATCTCAATCCTCACCATGATCTTCACAACCCCCTGCAAAATCAACAAAACCTCAATTAGATCCCACTACCCTTTTTCCCACTGAAACAAAAATTCCAAAGATGAAGATTCCTAACCGTTTGCTCACCATTGGCCTGGTGGCTTGCTGGTACAGCTCAAACATAGGCGTCTTATTATCAAACAAGTTCTTGCTTACCAATTTCGGGTTCAAATACCCAATCTTTCTCACCCTGTGTCACATGATAGCTTGCTCAGTTCTCAGCTACGTTGCTGTTTCTTTGCTTCAAATTGCCCCCATGCAGAACGTTCTGTCCCGCCACCAGTTCTTCAAGATTTGCAGCCTCGGTCTCATCTTCTGCTTGTCGGTCGTCGGTGGCAACATCTCCCTCCGGTATCTTCCCGTGTCGTTTAACCAAGCTGTCGGCGCCACCACGCCGTTCTTCACGGCGGTGTTTGCTTATTTGATGACTCTCAAGAGGGAAGGTTGGCTCACATATGTCACTTTAATTCCTGTTGTCACAGGTGTTATTATAGCCAGTGGGGTAAGCCAAGTTTTCCTCTCTTTTTTTCATCTTCTTATTTAGATGAATTAGTACATAACTATGCCTTTGTTTAATCAAAATCAAGTATGAGCTGATTTGATGCTTCTGGTTGTGTTGGTCAATGCGAAGGGAGAACCAAGTTTTCATCTTTTCGGGTTTATAATGTGCGTTGGGGCCACAGCAGCCCGGGCTCTCAAGTCTGTTCTTCAAGGAATTTTGCTGTCTTCTGAAGCGTAATGAACAATTTGGTCATTTTGGTACTACAATAGAAGCTAATGTGCATACCAAATTAAGACTTATTTAGTATTTCATTGTTTTTTTCAGGGAAAAGCTTAATTCTTTGAACCTTCTTATGTACATGGCTCCTGTAGCTGTTGTAGTCCTACTTCCTGCAGCATTTTTTATGGAAGAAAATGTGGTAGGAATCACAATAGCATTAGCAAGAGATGATGTGAGGATTTTGTGGTATCTAGTCTTCAACTCTGCTCTTGCCTTTCTTGTCAACTTGACCAACTTCTTGGTAACCAAACACACCAGCGCCCTGACTCTTCAGGTAACTAGCCATGTTCAAATCTCACAATAGCATTAGCAATGTGAGATTTATGTAGCTTTCAACTTTTAGGATGAGCAGCTCACACAATAGAAATGTGAGAATCTATTCGGCTAATGCAAATTCTAGTTTTAGTTTCGTTGAACTAGTAAGATTAGTGGAGACATGATACTTGAGATTTATGTAGCTTTCAACTTCAACATTGAAATTATGTTCTAAATGGATTTGCAGGTGTTGGGAAATGCAAAAGGAACCGTTGCTGTGGTTGTATCCATATTGCTTTTCAGGAATCCTGTAACAGTGACTGGGATGCTTGGCTACGCTCTTACAGTAGCAGGAGTCATCCTCTACGGCGAAGCCAAGAATCGGAGGAAATGAAGCATTCTATTTTCATCACCTTCGGTGAGCTTCTCAAACAAAGTTTGTGAAGATAATTTTTGACCATTTTATGATGAAAGTAGGAGGTGAGATCCTGCCTGCTTCATTAGAAAGAATCAGTCAAATGCTGGCAACTGAGAAGTGAGATGCTTTTCTCCTTATTTTCTAGGTCTTCAATTACTCTTTCATCCTAGTTTTTGGATTAGTTAAATTTTGTTTCTTTATCTAAACATGTTTGTTCTACTAAATATGATTTTATTGTACGAATCTTTAATTTATTTAACCATGAAAGACAATACCTTATTTTACAGCAGTACTAGAGGCATATGGCTTCTTATATAATAAGACACCTTAAAGAGAATATTTAAAAAAGGGTTAATAGATGAAAAGAACTAAATCGCACGCTTAACATGTTTAAAGTGATTTTTGTAACAAAATCTTAGTTGAAAACAAAAACGCTAACTGCAGTGATAGTTGAGAATTTTAGTTGCTATTAACCCATTTAGAAAATAAGGATGCTCTTATGCACTTGGAAGTCCAAAAAAGATGAAAATTAACGAACTACATGTATAAATTGGTTCATGTCATCATGAACTGGTATGCCCTGGCTAGAAGAGGCTGGACGTGACCTCTTGTTTGTTAACTATGTAAGGCCTCCACTTCTAGTTCAATTATCTAAAAAGGCCCTATCCAGAACAAAATAAAGAAAGTACAAATGACCGAAATGGTTGAAAACCAGCATGCCACAGCATAATTCTAGGAGCCAATGTGCGTTAAAAGCAGTTCAACATTGATTACACCAGATAACAGTAATACCTATCAGATTTGAAAATTTTTCTAAACTACAAATATGATTACTGTCAAATGACAACCAAGAAAAAATCCAAACGTAAACTAAAATCACAGGGAAACCAGGATGTAGGAAATATGACTTAAGAACACATCTACTAGATATACTTCAAGGCTTTGTCTCATCTTCATCCTCTTCTATCTTAGGCGCCAAGTAGAACCTAACATAACCCATCTCTGCAATCTTGTACTCCACAACAACAGGCAATTCTGAAGACAAGCTGATGGTAACAGTGTTTGACAGTGGTGTTGCCTTAGTAAAGGAGTTCATGTACCTCAGAGCAAATGTCAATGAAACTGGCTCATGCATTTCAATGGATGTTGCTTCTTCTGGCTGCATTAAGCAAAAAACCAACTCAACTTAACGACAAAAGTACAATCTTAAACACCATCTCATCTACAAAAAACTAAATGCAAAACCATTTAACGTAATCAACAATACCTTATCTACAGTGGTATTTTGCCTGCAAACTATGTTAGCAGTCCCAATATCACCTCTTGTAGAGAATTTGACACCCTCCTTAGTCACGGAGATCACAACTGCAAGAAATATCACAACCCAAAATCACTAATCTAACAAAAATACATGAATAAAACAAACCAACAAAATGCAAAACTACCCATCAATTATAAGGGGATATATATGCAATACCAGTGTCACCAATGCTGCTGAGGTCCTTGCATATCCTAGCAAATTCGGCAGAAGGCATTTTAACAATAGCTTGGTATTCTGCCTCAGGAATTCCAAGGTGCTCACTATCAATGTCCATCAATTTCATCTCAAAATCAGCAATCTTATCTTGTGCTGTAATCCATTACCCAAATGAAAGGAAACAGAGCAACAAAAAATAAACACATCAGTAGAAATAAATAGAACCATCCTCGTATACCCAGAAAGGCTATCAAAATTTTGTAGCACTAATGACTCTAACATAACATCTTTCGTTTAGAAACCAAGGACATATTTCGAATTAATAGACCACTAAACCTCCAAAACATCTTAATTTTCTCAATAACAAAAACTAAACAGAAATTACATGAATATTTCTCTTTCCTTTCATTTCTTCAGAACCCAATATTAAATCAACCGAATACAAAATTCTACACTATATAGATCATTTCTTCCATTTACAGCCTAATACCATGAAAATTTGAGCTTCCAACAAAACAGAACTAAGATTTTCTTTCAGAAAAACCAGCACCTAAATGAATCAAATTATCAGCAAATTAAACTAAAATAACACAAACTAGAATCAGGGATAATTTTTCAGACTATTATAAACACTATTATGAATTACTTTTTCAGTAATAAAGGAAACAAATTGAAAAAAGAAAAAAAGGGAACATACTTGGGCTTTCGAACATGAAAGTGACAGTATCACTCCCATCGTCGGCCTTGATGGTGATGATATCGTCATTTCCGGCACACTTCAACATCTTAGACATGTTGTTAAGGTTCATGCCCATCGACAAGTTCCGGTCACACCGGTAGTGCTCGAAACCCTCCGATCTGAGCAGCAGCGCCACCAGCGCCACATGGCTCGAATCCATGGCCTGGAGCGAGAACCCAGTGGCGGAACAGTCGAAATTGGCGTCATTGACCAGATCCTTGACGGATTCCAGGACCTTCTTCAGAAGCGAACCCTGAACCAAGCGAAGCTCCAACATTTTTTCTAGGTTTTCTGGAGTTTTTCGTCTCCGATTATTGAAATATGGAAAATTAGGGTTAGGGTTTTGAAGTTGGGAAATGGTGGGAAATTTGTGAAGGGGTTCGAGGCGGTCGGTTCGGTTTTTATAAAGCCGAAAACCGACTTTGAAAAGATTGGCGGGATTAATTTACTTTCTTTCCCGCTCCCGCCACGACTTCACTTCACTATTGGGCTATGATTCCATGCTGCGACTCCTCTCTTTAATTTCTGCACCTTCCTTAGTGATGGATGCCACGTGACATTAGTGATTGTGGTTCCTTTATTTGTTTTAATGGAATTTTATTATTTCAACAGAATTTTTATTTAGAGGAATTTTATGAATGCCCTTAAAATGAGGCATTAAAAAATTTATACCCCTGCTTTAAATTTATTACAAATATAAAACTTTTTTTATCTACTTTATCCTTCCACAAAATGACAAATCATAAAGAAATTGAAATAGTAACTTGAACATGAAAAGATAAAAAAAAAAATTTCAAAAAAGAGAGATATAAATAAAATGATTTTAAAATGGATGTGCAAATGTAATGGATTAGGAAAAAGGGGGTATATGATCTAATTTCCTCTTTTTATTTTGGTTATTCAAATATGATATTTGAATAGGTTGAATTGATGTTTAATTTATTATCTAAATCACGACTCAAATACGAAAAATAAAGAATTCAAATATCATCTATGCTTATCATGTTTGAATATCGTTACGATTACTATTACTATTATCATTATCGTTACGAATATCATTACTATTATTATTACTATTATTGTTACCGTTACTGTTACTGCTATCGTTACCATTACTATCATTGTTACCGTTACTGTTACTGCTATCGTTACCGTTACTGTTACTGCTATCATTACCATTATTGTTGTAAACTCCGCAAAAATTAGAGTCCTCAAATTTTGGTTTTGTTGTAATTAATTATAAATTAATTAAT
>WUAT03000004.1:3343757-3354070 GCA_010015005.3 Ulmus americana
AGAAGCCTAGTAATTCTACAGTACAAAAAACAAACAAGAAAGATTCCCCAACCTTCATTCACGCCTGATGTAAAAGTAACATTATTTAATAGAAAATACAATAAAAACAATTCTTCTCCTGACATACTCTATTGTTTTTGTAGGCTGAGCAAGCTTTCGCATTAGAAGTTGCTGCTGTTCAGGTAGTTTCTTCTGAGCATGAAATTCAGCAAAACTTCTTTTCAGCATGTCCTCCACCTGCAGTTATAATACCCAACAATAATTGAGAGAGGATTTTAAATTCAGACCTTTCTTTCCCCCCTCCACCTGTAGAATTTGGACTTGCATTCATAAAGTAGAAGGAAAAAAATAGAATTTACTTTTATAAATCGAATACTATACCAAATGCATCCTTAGAAACATCTGAGTTTTGGGTTTTTCTTTCCTTGCCCTTAGAGAGCATAAATGGAAGTTTAAGCCCTAACTTAAGAAAACTAAAAATTAAACTACGAGGTTAAAGAGCTTTACATCTTTGCACTTTCCTAACCTACTGGAAATTCAGGATGAAAAGCAACTGTGTGCATGTCTTAGAATACATTGAACTTGGTTGATGCTCAATAAAATAAAATAAAGTGAAATTCATGTCTCAAATATTTTCCCTAAAAACATTTGAATGAATTGTTTGTATACCTTTAATTCTTCAACACGAAGAAGATGTAAGATCATAATATAGGTCAGTCGAAACTGGGACTCCAGCTTAGTTGCGCTTCCAAGTATAACATGCTTCAAATCCCTCTCTTCCAGTATCTCATCTCGACACATTACAATAACAGTACCAATTTTATCAAGCCCTCTTCTGCCAGCACGGCCTGCCATTTGAGTGTATTCTCCAGGAAGTAACTGTCTAAATTCCTTGCCATCAAATTTCCTCAATGTATCAAAAACAACCTGTAATAATCTTGATGAAGGTTAAAATTTAGAAAGGAAAAAAATAACAATGTCATATCTGCAATTGAATGTATTGATCTCATTGTAAGCAAGCTTAAACAGAAAACAGAAGGCAAGCTCACACCCAAAACATAAACTTAACCAAGCCAGTTTGAACTTAATTGACAACTATCTTTATGCGGACTTTGATGAAGTACATAATTTCAAATTTAGGAACTTTTACTAGAAGTGAAAAAATTCATCTAGGAAACTTGAAAAGATTAGGAACCCTTATCTTAGCAATACTTCCAAACAAAACTCACCGTTCTTGCTGGAGCATTAACCCCCATAGCAAATGTCTCTGTTGAAAACAAAACCTACAAAAAGAACAGATAAATTAACTAACATTTCAAACTGCATATATCAACAAAAAAAAAAAAAAAATCAGATTAAGAAAATTGAGCTCCAATGAGCAACAAATTATGGTATTTTATTATTCTTGTTAACCTCTTTAAGGTCATCAACCAACAGCTTCACTGTAATTTAGGGTGAAAAAACATCATACAGCTGTCAATAGTCCAGAAAATCACCTTGATCACACCACGGCAGAAAAGCATTTCAACAACTTCCTTGACAATGGGTAGCAGTCCTGCATGATGCACACCTATCCCTCTGCGAAGAAGATTTTGAACTCTGACAACCTGTACAATAGACCATTTTTAAAACATCCAAGGGGCCAAAACATGTGCTGATGAAAACATTAAACAGTATGCCACCAAACCTGAGGCAAATTCCTGTCAGATCCCTTCAGACGTGAAAATGCTTTGTCACAGAAAACACGAATCTCACTTTTCTCAGAACTACTTGTCAGGTCAATTGCAGTCATACTATCAGCTGATTTATCACATCGGTTCTTTGAGAAACAAAATATAACCACCTAGCCAGAAAAGTGAAGATGCTCAAAATTAAGAAGACATAAGACACCTCCCATATTCTTTAGTTATAAAACTTGATAAACGATATGCATATATATAAAACAAAACAATCAAAGACAACGTATTACCAATTATATGAATTTAAAAGTTTCTCTGGTTCAAACTCAACAAATTTTAAAACAAAGGTCCAAATATAGCTCCACAAGTTAATAAAACATGAAACTTATAATAAAAGTTTACGGATCCATCCCAAAAGCTTAAGCTGTTAAAAAATAGGCCAACAATAATATTATATTTTAACACTCTCCCTTTACGCATGAACTTGAACCAAACAAATTGCAAACATGGGCCAATTCAAACAACATACTAAACAAAACAACTAACAAGGGCTGAGACCAAACAAACAAATAGGTCCACCTTCTAAAAGCTTAACTGTTTGTTTACTTATCCCTCCTAAAACTTAAGTTGTTAGGAGGTAGGCCAACAACCGTTTTATATTCTGATAAATACATTACAGAGAGGGGGAAGATCATAATACAAGTCCTAAGTCCTAACTAATTAATCGGAGCTGGATATCTTTCAAGAAAGCTACATAGCAGTGGATATTACAGCATGCAACACAGAGTATTAGCTACAGTTGAATGTATACGGAAAATAGGACAACATGTTTGGTTTCAACTTTCAAAAAAAATCTTTCTACACTAAAACCATCAACACAATAAATAGAAACCAATATGCCTCTAGGAGAAAACTATAACATAAGGAATTTTATCAAAACTTACAGGCAACAGAGACTTCTTTGAGAGCTTGTTGATAAGTGACAACCACAAAGAAGCATCTGATCTCCTTAAACCCCAGTTGTTATAACCATTGCCATTGTTTTGGTTGCCCCCACCATTTCCAGAAAAGTTCCCCGAATTTTGGGAACCAGAATGCTTATTCTGTTTTCCCCTGCTAAAACTTTCACGTTTCTGAGTTCGAGCACCGTCAGGGCCTGCTGAGCCTCCACCATATGATCCTGTACTGCCACTCATATTTTTCTTCTTGAATACATCTTTTGCAGCTTTTAGTCCCTGAGGCATAAAACTTTCATTTTCACATACCTTGTAAAGTTCCCCAGCATAAAAAATGCAGTGTTCCAATGGGACCGGTCTTTTCAATGTCCTGAAAACAAAATAATAGCAACAAAAGTATAAATGAGTTAGCAGTGAGATACAAGAAACTCCCCTTTTCTGATGTACTATCCGGAGCAAAAAAATAATCAAAATCACAATTCAAAACTCTGAGGGAGCAAATTAATTAGATGTAAACAAAGGCTTTGTTCTACACCCTACCCAAAAAAATTTAAATCCCATCCTATTCTTCAAAACTTCTCAAAAATCCGTTCTTTTCCCTATTCTGACCATTATGTTATTCTATTCTATCATGTAGACCTCACCACCTTTTATATTATTCTACCATATTCTATCATCTTACACACCTAAACCCTACCACATTTTACATCATTCTATCGTATTCTATCATCTTACACACCTAAATCTTACCACATTTTACACACCACCTTTTACATCATCCTACCCTATTTTATCATCTTACACACCTAAACCCTATCACCTTTTACATCTTACACACCTATATCCTACCACCTTTTACATTATATTATTAATATTCTCACCAACTTTTATTTAAATTATATTTTAATCTTGTGGACCCCATTTACTTTTACAAAAAAATTTAGAATCTTGTTCAAAAAATTATTCTGCTAAAATCACCAAAATCCTGTTTAAATCAAGTCTCAAACAAGCCCAATTATTTTATTATTAAATCTCAATAACTCCACTATCTTTTACATAAAATTATTTTTTAATCCTGTGGACCCCACTACTTTTATCAAAAAATTTAGAACCCTGATCAAAAAATTATCCTGCTCAAATCACCAAAATCCTATTTAAATCGTGTCTCAAACAGACCCTTACTTTCAGCACTCACCCAGTAACACGGATTTGCTTTTGCTTTGTCCGTCCAATCCAGTCAGCAAACTCAACTGTGTTCGGTACCTAAGAATTTCATAGACACATTAATGTAATAAAATTAGCCACACCAAAAAGATTAGGGTCATGATTACACTACCCGTATGCAATGCATAAGGGTAAACAACAATACAAGTATGCTATCCATGCTAACATTTCTACTTAACAAAAATATTACAAAGAGAAGCTATTATATAAACCAATAAATGCTACAAAAGAACCCAAGAAACTTCACATTATGTAATATTTAGTTACAGTTGATGCAACATAAAAGATTCACTAGATTAAATTTATCAAAATTAAATCTGAATGATCAAGTTTTGTCTTCACAATTAAACATTACAAAATTTCCATGATCATATGCAGTCAGCAATGCAATGCTCAAATGTAGTTGTCACATTGAATTAAGGACAACCATCTAGTGCAAATGATTGTCCACAAGATTAATTTTATATTGAATTCAGAGACGTGGGCTGGCAACGAAATGCTTCGCATGATACAAATTTATATGTTCCACAGAAGTCCATGTCCCTTATGACAACGATTGCTTGACCAAAATGCAACAACATAAATTCAGCAAAGAAACACGAGCAAGAAGCAAACCGTGGCAGAAAGGAGGACAATATTAATATGTCTTGGAAGCATGATAATAACTTCTTCCCAAACGACACCTCTTTCAACATCATTCACATAGTGCACCTCGTCAAAGATAACCTATTTCCTCATACATAGAGCACAAAGGAAAAATAAATTTCTTCAGCAATTTGCAAAAAATATAAATTTAATAATTTCCTGAAAAGGAAAGGGAGAAATTACAGTTGGACATCAGACAGAATGAGCCACTTTACCCATTCAATATCACGTATTATGTCAGCCCCTCGGTAGAGCATCGACCTCAATATTTCGGTGGTCATAATGAGACAAGATGCTTCTGGCCTCAAGCTAACATCACCAGTCAGAAGTCCAACATCAAATTTCCCACAGAAGTCCCTATATTTTTGATTGCTTATGGTTTTAATTGGAGCAGTATAAACAGCTCTAGTACAATGCTGCATAATTATAAGATCAAATTTAAAAGTTTAGCATAAAAGGTAGTATTACAAAAAAAACAACGCATACAATCTATAACACTTGATGGAAGAAACTGATCAAATCTGGAGATTGGTACGGAAAACATAGTTTCAAGCTTATATTAAGAAAAAAATCAAATTTAATTACTTTATCCAACAAGCAAAAACAAAAAACTAAACAAATGTAGCAAATAATTTAACAACTAAAAATATAGGCTATACCTTTGATGCTAAAGCAAATGCATATTCTGCAACAACTGTCTTTCCAGCTGATGTATGAGCAGCCACAAAAACAGACTCCCCCTTTTCAAGATAATAAATAGCCTGAAAATATTACAGAACAAAAAAGGGAAATGGTTAGTTAAGCTGTAAATAACAAAAGGAAATAGTTAGTCAGTAGGCAATAAGGAATCCCAGTAATAAATAGATCTTCCACATGACCCCCAAACAACACACACCCCAAAAAGATATTAAACATATAGAGTAAAAGGATATGGTCACTTGAAGTATTCATCAAGAATTTACACCATAAAGAAACTATTTCCATTCATAATACCCCATAATTTTATAGGGGTGTAATTAGTCTAATGACATCTTCAGGCAGAGCATATGTAACATCATGATATCTAAAAGGGGTATTGACTATTTGGTACCCTGTAGTTTGCATTAATGACAAAAAGTATCCAGGTGTTTGAAAAAAGACATGAGGGTGGCAGCCTTGTTTTGAGACAGTTGGTACCCTAGTCAACACAAATTTTAATAAAATATACCTAACTACCCTTTGATAAACAAATTCATTGATATTTTAAATAATAAAAATATTTAATAAAAAAAATAAACAAATAACAAAACTTTAAAGAAGCTTTTTAAATTTTTTTTATTTATTTAACTAATTTAAATGTTTTATATAAAATCAAATAATATAATAATGCTATTTTGAACATTTTACATGCCCCAAGGTACCAAACTGCCTCAAAAACAATGTTGAAGGTACCCTAGTGTCGTTTCTCAAACACAGGAGTACCTTTTTTCATTTACGCAAAATACAGGGTACCGAATGTTCATTATCCCTATCTAAAACAAGTGAAGAAGAGGAAACAGTAACCCAATCTCGTGCATATAGTGCAAACTTTGGTTTTTATTTTCACAATTGAAATAACACTATCTCCTAATCTTCACAAGTGTGCCAAAATGTAAATTAAACAAAGGAACCTACAAGTAATCCATGACTACGCATGTTTTTCCATCATTATAGCTAAAAGCATTAGTTAAAAGAATGGTGAGGCAAAACATAACTTCTAAAAATATATGTTTTAGTTTCATTCATTTGCCTCTAAACAAAATCATTGTCCAGTGGTGACTTACGCAAATTCAATCCAATCATAATCACTATACTCAAACAAAACATTCAGGAGGATAAGTTCAAATCCACCAATACCTCCTTCTGGAATGAGTCCAACTCAAAAGGAAAGTCAAGTGCCATGTCAGGAACAAGTTCACAAAAATGCTGTGCAATCCGTTCAGTTCCTTCACTGATGGCCCAAGCCTGCAAGTGTAATAAGCAATTCAAAAGACAACCTCTGAACGCAAGAGATATGGATGTTCACATAACGAAGGTTTCTTTAAACTGCTAACTTGCAAGTTGCAACTACTTACCTCCTTCTGGTGCAGTCCATCACCAGTTCCAACCTTTACTGCTGTTGATTCTCCTGTCTCAACTGATAAAATCTCATCTAATGCAGATAATTCAGTATTGGAAGTACTGTGGGGCATATCAACATTTGGTTCTCCAGATTCCGACTTAACAGACTCCTTCTCAGACCACGTGTTGACAGAGCCAATGAATACTGAGCCAAGCACACAGATCAGTATTGCCATAAGTAAGCAATTTAGAGTGGCTACAAATAAGTCACAAATTTATTGAGAACCACTTTATTCAGTATTTCCAAGACTCAAAATGAAAGGGAAGAAGAAAAAAAAAATGAGAGAAGTTTAGAACTCATTTATTCAGTTAATCTTGAGAAATGTTATTCATGGTAATCACCCATTAAAAAAAAAGACTTAAAGAAAGGCTTTCTTTAACAGCCATTGAAGTCAAAAATCCCTGTGCAACTCTGAGATCTCAGAATGCCACGTTTCGTAATGTAAATCAACTTTTTCAACTCGAATTTTTCAGTACAAGTATAACAACTAGGCCAATAACTTGTACATCCCATCAGCATGAGCCGGATTCCAAAAAAATCTAGGTTGAAAGTACACTTAATGGGACAAAGGTAAATAAGGCAAGGCACCTGAGCTGCTTAAAAAAATGGTATCTTTAACCTAAAACAAGTCTACCATGATCTCACGATTCTAAGTAGCAAAGTTCATTCAACTCAGCAATGGCTCTGCTTTGTGAAATCATAAATTTTATACAGAAATACACGCATGAATAGAATTGAAATGGTAGATCACACATACCATCTTCCTCAAGTACTGTCACATCCTCTTCCCAAGCCTTTTTGAATAAGTCATCAAACTGTACGGACAATTCACTCTGCAAATTGTAGCAATAAACAATAGCATTACCAAACTTAAGATATGCAGACAACTAGTATCTGAAGATCTTATGTACATCGATCTAAGCAAATCAGAATTACATTCCACGACATTAATCCTACATAAGAAGAGTAAGACAAAATATGTGAACCAAGAATCCAATTTATTAAGCGAGTATTTAAAATTAAAATTCAAAAGAAAAGATAGAAACAAAGAACTAACCTGCTTTTCATTTGATGTGCTCTTGGCAGAGCTTTGGTCTGTGTAAACATTCCATGCACATGGATATGCCTTCAGAAATGTAAGACTGTTAATAAATTAAAATTTATCCATAAAGAAAGAAGCAATTTTTATAGTTTTTTATCTGAATCACAAGTAAATTAACCTTGAGGTCACCAAGGTCTAACCCTTGTTTAAAACCTGGTGGAACAGCCTGAGCAGGACCACCATTCAGAAGTTCCCGGACCCATTCACCATTAGAAGCACCATCAGGAAGGATTCTTTGAAGAGATTGGGAATCATCTAAACCTCCCGGACGAAAAGGGCGGTTGTTGATGCTTCCTCTTACATAATCTTTTGTGGTACCACTCATTCGTGGCAATGGACCAGATTCTTGAGCATCTACTGTTAATTCTGATACATCCACCTGAAAATGATATATAAATTCTGGGCCAGATTCATAAGCAAGAAAGTTTTGATGATAACAATAAGTATTGCAGCAAAATGTCCAAAAACCATATTTATTACTCCCACAAATCAAAACATGTATGGAGAAAGCCAAAATATAAGTAACTAATTCTCCATACCTGCACAGAACTGGGTTCCCATTTTTCTTGTGACATTCCCTTCTTGTGACGTCTAAATGGTAATTCCCATGTGGGAATTATAACAGAGCGTGGTAATGATGGTTCCAATGGTATATTTGCTTTGTCAAACCAATCAAAATCCCATTGCTTCCCAGCTGTTTCTGGTGCAAATAATTCGGAATCCAATCTTGGCGAGAGATATGTCTCTTCTATATAAGATTTTATTGATTCAGGTGTTTCCTTAGGAAATGCAGGTGGCTGAAATACGAATGGAGCAACCATGAAAAATAATATAAAAGAATAAGGATACATTAATAGTTATTAAAACAGTTTTTTTCTTGTGAGCATTGAATAAAAAGTGTACAAAAATGAAAGGCTTCAAACAGCAAAACTTTAATAAGAAAAAATATTTTGTTAGAGAGATATATAATATATTCCCCAAAACATATAAAAGGGAAAAAGATGCTATCAGAAACTATCTTGCTTATACAATAATGTTATATAACTACCTATTCACTAAATTTCAGCCCTCGATTTCCATGGAAAATTGGCAATTGACATGCATTTGATTGGTGAATGAACCGTTTCAATTAATAGATTAGAGGTGGTCGCAGACATAGCAAGGGACGGAGCCACCTTTCAGTGACCCCTGAACTTTTCTCTTTTAATTTGCATGTCAATTTACCTAAAAATTTCAGTTTTCCCCCCTAATTTCAAGTTTGTACATATGCCCCCTGAAACTTCAAATTTGTGTTTTAGTTTTGTTCAAAAATTTTCCCTTATGTCCCTCTAAAATTTGATCTGGCTGCACCCCCGGACATAGGCTGGTGATAACCACACCTGCCTCCAATGTTAAGGTCATTTTTAAACCCAACCCCCAGTTCAAAAAGAACAAACAAACAGATTAGATACAAAACTCAGTTAAATAAATACCATTCATGAGTTGGATATATTTACGCATCATAATAGTAGGTGACTAAAATTTGGCAAACAAACAAGGTGCAGATTTTATGCACACCATCTTCAAATTCCTAAGCAGAAGAACCCTAAACATTGTCCCAAATATAATATATGAACAATGCCTACAATGCAATTCAACTCCCAAATCAATCATACTCAAAACCAGAATCATAACAAATAAGCTTCTACTCTAAATTGTGAATAAAATTAATCATCAAAATACTAAACCTATCACAACTAAACTAAAAATATATATATAATAATTTTTGTATGAAAACTAAAGACAAACACAAAAAGCGTATCAAAAGCAAAATTAAAAGGTAGAAAATAAACAAATTGCCATGAATAGAATTGAGAATTGTAAAACCGACCAGTATGAAATCCGGGAGCGACTTGACGGGGTCGGAGCGCTCAACGGTGGAGAGAGGATCGAGCCGGAGGTGACCACTGTGGCCGGAGAAGCCGACCCGGAAATATAGTTCGTTTGCTGCTTTGATTGGGTCCATTAGAGTTCTTAATTCCTCTAGGATTGTAAGAACTTGGCGTGTGCACTGAGGTTTTGTGTTGGGTTTTGATTTAGAACGGCATTGCTTTTTGCGCGGGTTTTGATTGCAAAAACAAACGAGAACGATGTGGGACTTTAATGAGACTCCTCGTTCCTCTGTGTTGGGTTTACGGTCGGGTCGGGTGGATTACTCCAGCTATAACATAAACTTTTCCCCGACAAAAAACATTTTTGCCTCGTTACTTTAAAAATGTATGGTTCACAACTCTTTACTTTGGTTTTTTTGTAACATTTTACATATTGTGATTATATTTTAGGACAAGTGATTATGATAAATATAAAAAATACTCGGTATTTTTTAAAATATTTCATTTTAGTACCCTATTGGTGATCAATTTTTAAAAACTACCCTCAATATTTAAATCAAAGTAATTTAATAAAAATAAATAAATTTATTCATAAATAAAATAATATAAAACATAATACTTGTTGGGGATATTTCCGCATGGACCCAATCTGGCCCGACCGCGGCCAAAACGACCGGGTCCCCGACACCCGAAGTC
>WUAT03000004.1:3455514-3467078 GCA_010015005.3 Ulmus americana
TTTTTTAAACCAAATTTTATATTCTTGTAAATATTATGATCGTTTTAGGCTTAAATGGTAGTTTTTTCCAAAACACTCCTAGAATCCCGAAATCTATAAATTGACTGACTTAGGGTTTGTTTGGTACCTTAGATTCAATTATCATTAGATTATTCATAAAACTAAAGAGAGGAAGATGAAGATAGTTCTTGGCTAAAGCCTCTAGCAAAGCTAGAGTGAATATTTTAAATATAATCATTCTAATACTTTTTGTTTGATTCAATCATGTGACAATGAATATTTATATTTGAGATTATTTTCTTATTTTATAAAAGTTCATAATTTCATGTGACAGATGAATGTTTTCTACTTTGATAGATTTTTCATGTGACATGCGGAATACTAATGATTGTGTTTATAATTTCCCATATATGTTCAATCATGCTTTTCCTATATATGCTTGCTTGAATATGATTATTCTTGATGGATGAATTTTATAGGATTGTTAATTGCTAGTATTGTCCTAGTGATTTATTGTTGTCTCTAGATATCTTATAATATGGGTCTCTAATGTGCTTAATTAAAAGGAAATATCTTAAACCAAAATTAAATTGACAATTGGATTAGGTTAACGAACCCTAATAGTGGAACTTGATGTTTTGTGTCCTTGTTTAAATCCTTGTTTGATAATTGCTCAATTATTTTCTACAAATTCGTTTATTTACATATTTTGCTTTAGTATTTGATTTTTAAATCTTACTTGTACGAAGCTTTCCTTGTGAGATCGATACCTTAACTTTACTACGATAATTGCGTGTTAAGTTGAGAGTACATACATGCGTCACCGGCCGATGAGTCTCTGTGTTACAGGGGATGAGAGCTTCACGTACGAGAAGGCCGATTTCAACAGAGGTGAGATCCCATGGTCGACAAAGGTGGCAGATTTGGAGCATGACGGAATGGCTTGGTTGTATGTTCAAGACGACGATGAGGCCGGGTCGAAGCTCTAACGATAGCATCTTTCCATGGCTGGGTTCTTTGTGAGGTGTTGCATCTATTGGGGGTGCGCATGCAGAGGTCAGAGCTAAGCAACAGTGGAGCGTTGCTCTCATCAACTGGCGGCTATGGGATTGGTTTGGCAAGCTCTTTGTTCTATTTTCTGATATTGTTAGGTTTTATGATTTGCATTTATGTAATAATTATGGTGTTTTTATATCAACCTTTATTTTGTTTGTTTTTTATTTTATGTGTTGTAAGATTATCTAAATCTAATTTGACTGAGATCGCGACCTATAGAACGATTATTTAAGTTGTCTCTTTAGTAATATTTAGATCGAAGATTTTCCATCAATTAGGGGATCCTCGTAATAGTTGCCCTTAAATAAATATTTACCCTTCAACAAAAAACAAAAGCAAAAATAATTCACGCTATCAGCTCAGACACCTCTACCAAAGTATATTTAATCAAATTTTCATTAAAAACTAGAAAGAGATAAATAACCTGACGAGTTGACCAACTCAATTAAATGGGACCACCTCCCCCACAGTTCACGATGACGTGTCACAAATGGAGTGGTTCATGAATCATGATAGGGAGTACTGATACTGAACTGCTCAGCATTGGAGTTTGGGGTTAGCCAACTACTGTACACTTTCTGGTTAACCCAAACTACCATCCCTCTCCCTCTCCCTCTCCCTCTCCCCTTAACCCTTCAAGAATCTAATGCCATCCCATGATACAAAACACCAAGAACATGGCAAAACCCAATTTTCTTCCAAACTTTCCTGACAAACAAACACCCTCCCCTCTGTTTTTTGAGCTCAAAACTCCAAAGCAGAGCACCAAAACCACTTGAACCTTGTTGTTTCAATATTTGAACAGTTAAGAATGCGTGGGCTTAAACTTATAGACCGATTTAAGAGCGCCCAAGTCCACGCCTTTAACCCAACAGACAGTTCCACTGGCAAAACTCGCCTCGGCGCGGCGAGAGCTAAGCTCGACGCTAGCTTGATCAAATCTCTAGTTTCGAAGTCGATGCCCAAAATCCCCAACTGGGTTTCAATCTCCGAAGCGATTCTTCCGTTTGGACTTCCCAAATCTGAGCTCCTCGAATCGAATTTAGAATCCCACCTCAACCAAATTGATCTTGTGGGTTCTTTAGCCGATCTCTATCGCCGGTACGAGAGCTGCTCGGAGAAGACGTCCTTATGCGTGGAGCAGTACTCGCTCTTGCGAGGCCTCGGCGACCCGAAGCTGCTCCGGCGGTGCCTGCGCGCGGCGCGCCAGCACGCGGCGGATGTTCACTCGAAGGTTGTTCTTTCGGCGTGGCTGCGGTTCGAGAGGAGGGAGGATGAGCTTGTGGGGGTGGCTTCTATGGACTGTGGTGGGCATATTCTAGAGTGTCCAAAGGCTGCTTTGGTTGACGGGTACGATCCAGATTCGATTGATAAGCATTGTTCGTGTAGTTGTGGTCCTTGTGAAGCAATTAATGAGTCAATTTATGAGGAAAATGGGTGTTTTGATTTGGAAGAGGACAATGAGGTCTGGTTTTGTGTTGGTGATGAAGAAATTTATTGCGATAGGTACAGAATCGCGGCACTTTCAAACCCATTTAAGGCTATGTTGTTTGGTAGGTTCAAGGAGTCGAAATTGGGAAAGATTGATTTTTCCCAAAATGGGATTTCTGCAGAGGGAATGAGAGCTGTGGAAGTGTATAGTAGGAGTGGGAAATTGGATTGGTTTAGTCCCGAGATTGTGTTGGAGCTACTTTGTTTTGCAAATAGGTTTTGTTGTGATATTTTGAAGGGTTCTTGTGATGCTCATTTGGCTTCACTTGTTGACACAATTGAAGATGCATTGATTCTTATTGAATATGGTATTGAGGAGAGGTCAAATCTTCTTGTTGCTTCCTGCTTGCAGGTTTTGCTTAGAAAGCTTCCGGGTTCTCTTTATAATCCGAAAGCTATGAAATTTATGCGTTGTTCTCGGACTAGAAAGAGATTAGCCTTTCTGGGTCACGCTTCGTTCTTGTTGTACTATTTCCTAAGCCAGGTGGCTATGGAGGAAAGCATGGTGGCGAACACAACAGTGAAGTTATTGAAGAGATTAAAAGAATGTGCTACGGAGAGGTGGCAGAAGGCACTGGCTTCGCACCAATTGGGATGTGTTTTTCTTGAAAGAAGGGAGTTCATCGCTGCTCAGCGTTGTTTCGAGGAAGCTGTTGAGGCAGGCCATGTTTATTCTTTAGCGGGTGTTGCAAGAGCTAAACACAAGCAGGGACAACAGTATTCGGCTTATAGGTTGATGAGCTCTGTCATCTCCGAGCATAAACCAGCAGGGTGGATGTTTCAAGAACGTTCTCTTTATAACATTGGGAAAGAAAAGATTTCGGATTTGAACACCGCCACCGAAATGGATCCAACTCTTTCGTTTCCATACATGTACAGAGCTGTTAGTAAGCTTGAGGAGAAGCAAATTAGAGCTGCCATTTCAGAGATTGACAGAATAATCGGGTTCAAGCTCTCGGCTGATTGTCTTGAACTTCGAGCTTGGTTCTTCATGGCACTTGAAGATTATGAAAATGCTTTGAGGGATGTTCGTGTCATGTTAACTTTAGATCCAAAATACATGATGTTTCATGGGAAAGTTGAAGGGCTTTACTTGGTTGAGCGTCTCAGCCGTCTGGTTTTGCAAAGGAGTCAGGCTGATTGCTGGATGTGCCTTTATGAAAGATGGTCTTCAGTTGATGATATTGGCTCTCTGGCTATCATACATCAGATGCTGGGAAATGACCCCGGAAATAGCCTCCTGCGGTTTCGGCAATCTTTACTTCTTTTACGGTTAGTTTTCTTCTAGCTATAGTTTTAGCCTTCTGGATTACTCGACTACTATGTGTGTGTTGTTTCTAGGCTATACTTTAACATTCTTATCAGAGTTGTTACTTTCAATAATGATATTGTACTAAATTGCTAGCTGTTATGTATCATCATATGTGTTTTTGATGAGAGGACATTGCTCAGGAATCATGAACTTCAAAATTTTGAACATTATAAATCTTGATATTTCAGGTTGAATTGTCAGAAGGCTGCAATGCGAAGTTTGCGGTTGGCTAGAAACCATTGTAGCTCGGAGCAAGAAAGGCTAGTTTATGAAGGATGGATTTTGTACGACACTGGCAATCGTGAAGAAGCTCTCTCGAAAGCTGAGAAGTCTATCTCTATCCAACGATCATTTGAAGCCTTTTTCCTCAAGGCATATGCGTTGGCAGATACGAATTTGGATCCCAAGTCTTCTTCTTATGTTATTCAATTGCTGCAAGAAGCTCTCAAATGTCCTTCAGATGGTCTTAGAAAAGGGCAGGTGAGACTTTTCTACTGCTTTGTTATTTGGCATTTGCTAGTTTGGTGTATATTTTTGACATGTTGATACTTTGCAGGCGCTAAACAATTTAGGTAGTATTTATGTGGATTGTGGTCGTCTGGAACTGGCTGCTGACTGCTACAAGAATGCCCTTGCCATCAAGCATACAAGAGCTCATCAAGGCTTAGCGCGTGTTTATCATTTGAAAAATCAAAGGGAAGACGCATATGATGAGATGACCAAGCTTATAGAGAAGGCACAAAACAATGCATCAGCTTATGAGAAACGGTCAGAGTACTGTGAACGCGAAACGGCGAAGCACGATCTAGATATGGCAACAGAATTGGATCCTTTTAGAACTTATCCTTACAGATATAGGGCAGCTGGTAATTTTTATGATAGTTTTAACCTATTTCCTTTTTCTATCCTTTTTTGAACAAACCTGTGAAATCCATAACTTGTACTAATGTATTGAACTGAATGCTACCAGTGCTGATGGATGACCAAAGAGAGAATGAAGCTGTAGAGGAGCTTTCAAAGGCCATAGCTTTCAGGCCGGACTTGCAAATGCTTCATCTTCGAGCTGCATTTTACGATTCAACCGGGGATGTAACCTCTGCTCTCCGAGATTGTCAAGCAGCTCTCTGCTTGGACCCCAACCATACGGACACTCTTGATCTTTACAATCGAGCACACAATTCAACCGTTAGTCAAACAAACGATTCACTGTATGTATGCCACTCTTGACGATCGACATCTTATTGTGAAGCAGGACATGTTCTCATGAATGTGAGGAATAGAATCGTGGAGTTGTTTCCACTTTGTGGAAAAACATTTCAAAAAATGTTCAGCATGAGTAGCTTGGCTCCGAACTTGCCAGGCGATGGGAAGGCATGTATGAATGGATTGGCATTCTTCGACTGGACTACAATGATTGAACAGCAAGGTACAAGCAGCCTTCCTTTTAAGCGGCTCTAATTGAGATGGTTATGGTGGAAAGAATCGAAAAAAAAGTTGTTGTGTTCAGGAGCATGGGTTTTGTTAAAGTTCACATTAAACTTCCCATTGTACATGAAGCGTAACTTTAAAGATTTGAGACATTTGATGAAAGAGATACCAACGAGCAGAGTTTTTATCTCCATTTGTATCCTTAATTTTAGCGATTTATTTTCTTGCTCATTGACGTCCTTCCAGCTCCCCAACTAGTTTTCTTTTTTCGTTTAGTTTTAGTCCGGCGTAGCACAAACCAAACATGATCTTCCTATGTAGACTTTCCCTAGTATGCTTCCAGGAAAACTATGAGACAACCTATAACTTTCTACAAGTGGGAGGAGAGAAAAAGGAATGGGGCCAAAGGTACCCTTCTTCACTTGCCTTGAAACAAGCAGAGAGGCTGACCAAAATAAAGCTAAAATCTCAAAACAAAAAACACAAGCTTGATCACTGTAACAGCATTACCGGGCGAAATGGAAAACAAAAAAAGAGAAATAGCAAAAACCATTGTACAAGTAAAGGGTCTCTCAGATTTATATTTCAAATGTGAATTGTGATTCCATATGTATGACCAGAATTCATTTGAAAGTAAATCTATTTAGACACAAGTTCAAAGCCCAACAGACTCGGAGAACCAAGAGAACTCGAGCTAACGGAAGTAAATCGATACCAATGGGATGTCAATGTCGCTCTCGTCGTCATCCTCACAAGCCACAACAACATCAAAGTGCCGACGATATGGAGGAACTTCCATTTTCGCAATCTCCCTAGCCAGATCCACCATCTTCTTGTCCATCCTGTCTTTGTGTTTCTGAAACATGCTGTTATAAAGCAGGCAACTTCCACATGAGATGCTATAAGCATTCAGCCCCTTGTTTTTCAGCCACTCGAGAAATTCCTTCAATGTCGGATTGCCTTTCACAGTCCATCTATCCCAAACAGTCCACTTCATGTCACGGTGCGTCAAGACCTTGGGCGGAACCGGCTCAGCTATCGAGAACAAAGGTATTGCTAGATTTGCAAATGTGTTGCGGTAGTCCTCTACTTTGTGGCCTCCATCCAAAACCTTGTAAAGCTCCAAGCAAACAAGACCCGTCGCCAATGCCGTGGAGGTTGCAATTGCAGGGATAATCCTTCCTGCAATAAGCTTGGCTTTCAGCTTGTCAACCTCAGGAATGCTGTAATTTCTAGCCCTCATGTTGGCAAGGCCAGCTATCAGGTCCATATGGTAGTTTGTATCACCATCCTGCATGTTTACAAGTCTAGGTCAGCAAGATGCTTCAAATTTTCCAAGTAAATATCTATATTTAAGCTTGTATGTTCACGGAAACTTAAGAGATCAGTGCCAATACTACAAGAATGACAATCTCATGCCTTATTTAAAGCACCTCTCCTAAACATATAGGTAAACCTCGAAACCATTTTTTCAATAAATCCGGGAATCTGAATTCAATATCCTTGAACAATAGAATGACATAGACAACATGTTAAAGCGGGTCTGAAAAATTGTCAATTGTAGGATTATAGAGAGAGAGAGAGAGACCTTTTCGAATTGTATAGGTTTCATCCTGAACCCAGGTGGTAACTTTGACCTGCATTGCTCCAGCTTTTTAATCAACTCATTAATTATAATCGAATCGTGAACAGATGCAGGATTAACATTTGTAGCTTTCTCATCAGTCTCAATATTAACGCCCTCCTTGGGTTGAAATTCAGGCACTATCACTTTATCTAAAGCTTCAGCCAACTTCTTTGGGTGTGTAGCCCAAGCAGGAATAGGAATCCCAAAAGTCTCCGCTTTTAGTATTGATGCGGCCAAGACAAAGTTGAGGTGACCAGGATCAGCTTTTGAGAACTGCAAGGGACGCGGGAATCGCTTGGGGGCCGACCAGAATGGAGCCCCATTATTAGTTGCAGCATCTTCAGGAAATGTATGAGTCAACTGCTTAACACGGTTAGCAAAATAATCTTCAAACCTGAGAAAGAAGAAAGCATAACACATCAGAAACTTTAAACTAACTTTTTCTCCAGATTTAAAAAAAAACATATATATATATATATTTAATATCTAACATCAAGGGCTTACTTTAAGCGAGCCCAGGTAATACAATCTTGAAAATTCTCGCATTTTTCTTTGTCGAGGCACTCAATGACACGTTCTAAGGTGTCCTTGGCCTGTGCATCACCAGCCTTTGTCATTGCCATAGTATATTCACTTGGGTTGGATAGATACGAATTCACTTCAGCTGGAGTCTTTTCAAGCAAACCCTCAAACTCAGATCTGGCCCATGTCAAGCAGTGGCCAATGTTGTGCGGAAATGAGTGAACAGTGCACATTGGTGCTTGTTTCTCTGGCGGGTCTCTTGAGGCACCATAGTTTTCTGTTAAGTGAGGAATAATCACCTGAGTGTTGCATTTGGCACCAAGTGTTCCTGACTCAAGAAGCGGCTTCTGGAAATATAAGCACCTCTGATCAACATATAGCCTGGCACTGACATTGTCTAGTGCATTTATTACAACACTTAAATTCTCCCAGAAGGCATCCCCAAAAACATTATCAGTTTCAGGGCCAACTCGGTTCTGCAAGGCTTCGATATTGAGATGAGGATTTATTGATGCAGCAGCAGAAGCAGCAACCGTAGATTTGGCCTGCCCAATGTTCCAATCACGGAAGAGGAATTGTCTACTTAGGTTACTCTTCTCAATTACATCATCATCAGTAATTGTTAGCTTCCCTTGGTTGCAACATGAAACTCCCATGAGGGCAACATTTTTTAAGAACTCACAGCCAAGTGCGCCAGACCCCACAATAAACAGTTTTGCATCCTCCAGTTTCTTCTGGAGCTTGGACCCAAAAACTGAAATCTGTGCATCATAACGGGTATTCAATGGTTGGAAATGACTGGAATCAAGCTGCTCCGTTGGAAGTGACTCCACTGAGTCAAAGTAGAAGAACTGAACAAACAAATTGACAATGGGTTATCAGTACTGAAGTACATATCAGCACCAGACAGTTCGAATCTTCAGCAAACCAGTCAGCATCTTAGAATTGGTTAATCCAGTTAGTCATGCTCACAAAGTTGTGTCTCACCATTTGTTATAGCTAACTCATGAAACATTTTGGATTTTGATATGAAAATAAACAGTAAAAACAATATTTCCTGGTAAATAATGAATCAATAAAAGAAATTTGTAGGCTCATTATTTCCAGGTAAACAATGGGAAATACACTCATGTGGTGCAAGAGTGTATGAATGTGCATTTGCGTGCATGTGAAAGAGAGACCAAAGACACGTGAGGCAATGTTTGCCACGCAGCACATATAGAGAACTAAAAATTCCACCTCTAGTACATAATAAAAATTTCTAACAAGATGTATCTACAAACCTGGAAGAGTGGATGAAATTTTCCAGAGCAAGCTTTTACAACCTCTTGACCAACAATACCACCAAACATGGCAGCCATGGGATTCAGGACTGCTCTAGAACCAAAGGCAAAGTGCCTCAAAAGTTTTGGGTTAATATCTTCAAGTCTCCCATCTTCTAAACTCTCATTGATGCCTCTAGCAATAGATATAAAACTCTGAGCATCCCTTTCTGAGCCAGCAACAGGGAAACGTCCCAAATCAGATAAAAACTTATCCAGCACTCGAAATGCCAAGTGTAGAAGAGGTGGTCGATCAACCTTGGAGAAATCACTAAGAAGAAAATCACCAGGGTCATTCAATGCTTCTCTCAATGGTTTAAATTTCAACACTTTAGGCTCTTTAACTTGTGTTACTATACCACCTCTCTTATAGGTGCCAAACTCCCTGGTATCCTCCTCAAGAGTGAATGAATGAGTCCTTGAAGAAATAATTTTTCTTGGCTTTCCATCATTCAGCTCTGTCATTCCCTGAACTTCAGAGAAAATAACAAGATCCCCATCCTGAAATCCCAGTCTTTCATCATCAACACATGATACTAGAGCTGGATTATCTTTACTGATGGATGCAATGATACCAGTGTGAGGTTCCTCTCCATCAACATCAGCAACAGTGAACTCAGGTCCAAAATCACAAAACACGGAACCAAAAAGGCCTCGAACTTCAGTTTTAATAAAGGCAATAGGAGGCTGATGATTATGACAGTAATCATTAAACTCAATGGCTTTTCCGAGACTTGTGTCAGTGAATACTACAGCCTGCAATACAAGGAAACAAGAAGCTGAATCTACAAGCAAATAATGCATAACACAAATATGCGCACACATATTCGTCACAGCCTAACATAAGCTGTAATAAATATTATTAACCTAAAAAGAGTAATGCCCCCAAAACTCGCATACACAAGAAAATCCTGTCATGCCCAAAAAGAGTGAAACCTGTCAGACTTTATCAGATAAAATACCTGAAAGTTGGAAAGTTGTTCTTTTGTCAATTTTGTCGTCAAGGTTTGCACAACAACAGCATTGTTGAGCTCCTGCAACTTCTGAACAGAAGCAAGTGCTCTGTTCTCTCCAACATCGTCCTCAGAGAAAATGAAATTACTGGACAGATCCCATAGTTCCACATTCCCTTCGTCGTGCAAGGTCACAGACTTAACCCCAGCAAGAATCAGGTTCTTAGCTGCATTGCAGAGATAATGTCAAAATTCATCAACATGGCATAAATATCAAAAGAATTCTGTTAGGTTGGCATAGGTGTTAGTCTTAGAACTCCACTAGATAGTCTCCAAATTACACGAAAAAATCATGGCAGATTTGTAAAATTGATCAATTTTTCAAATACGAGGGAACAGTAATAGCCAACAAGTTCTGAAATGAAATTATTTAACCAGCTTATATAAACAAGGTCCTAAAACTATTGCCAACTGGCAATCTTGAAATCTTTCCACCATGATTTTAGAAGTCATAACAGCAAAGAAGAATTGCAAGAAGCACTATTAATAAAGAAAAACAATAACCAGATAAAATAAATAAATAAAAAAACACAAGAAAACAAAAACTATTATCAAATAACAAAACGAAATCCAAATTTTCATAATAAACAAGAAGGTTTCAAGATTCGTACCAATCTCAGCACCGAGACCCTGCATTCCCGAGATAAGGACATTCGACGCAAAAAGTTTGCGCATGGTGTCGCGGCCATAGACAGCCAACTGCCGGCTGTGAAGATCCTCATCAATATCCGGAGAGCTAGCATCACTAGGATCCATGGGCGAGTTTGACTGTCCTTCCTTAGCAACGCCGGTGCTACTGTTGCTATTATCCTTCACAACAATATTGCCGTTCTTCGCCGGCAAATCGGCGAGAGCAGCGTCAGGACAAGGACAAACAAACCGAATCTTCTTGATGAGAGATTCGCATCCGCCAATGTTCGTACCTCCGTCTCCTTCCACAGCCACTCCTCCGCAATCTCTCTTTCGTGGACACATATAGTGCATTATTCTGCTAAAAACGCCACAAAACCTCATCATCAACCAAACCACAACAACAACAAAAACAACAATCAAAGAAACTCCGCTAATATCATAACCAGAAATGACTCGAAACATCAATCCGATAACGATCGGAACCAGAACAATCAACATAAACCCTAACTCTAAATCGAACACGATTCCAGAACAAATAATCAAAGCAAAAGAAAGATCAATATCAACCGTAAAAAGAGAGAAATGAGAAAGGTTAAACGTACCGATTAGGATTATGACTAGAAGAAGAATGGAATCTGAAAGGTAACGATGAGGTTTCGAATCAAAGCTTCTTTGCTTTTCTTTCTGGTTCTTGTTTGGGAAATTTCTACGAGTTTCTGGAGAAGAGAATATGAGAGAGGAAGATGAGGGGGTTTATATGGGGTCGAGGGGGAGTAGCGAATCCGGTGGTCTCGACTCTCGAGAAATGTACCGTACCATTATCCCTCAGTCGTAGCTTAAGCAGTGAGCTGCTTTGGAAACGGAGAGGACAAGTGCGGATAGTTTTTTTTGGAGGGAAACAGCGAAATTATCGGGAAAAGAAAAAAACTGATTTTTCTTTTTAAAACGAGGGTTTTTATCTGTTTGGTACCCAATAGTTTACATTTATCCCAAAAAACACTCTTATTTTTTAATAATTCCAAAATGTACCCTCAAAATTAGATTTCTGACCATGTAGTACCCTAGGTCAAAGTGAATGACTAAAATACCCTTTCATTTACATAATATTTAGTTAAAATATATACTTAATTAATTAAACAATAAATATATTTTAAAAACAA
>WUAT03000004.1:3531419-3547522 GCA_010015005.3 Ulmus americana
GACCACAAGTTTACTTACTTATATTCAACAAATGACCATAAACGGGACACAATTTAATAGCCACAAAATAAAAACTTTTATTACATAATTAGAGTGTTGTGAATACATTAAATGTATCTAAACCTATGACACAAATTCCAACAATTACGTGAAAAATATTTGGAGAAGAAGGAGACTTGAAAAAGAAGAAGAAGAGGAGTTGAGATTTCTGCAACTCTAATTCACCTAAGCCTTTCTCTTTTCTTTTCTATTATTTTCTAATGAATTTCATGATTGTAATAGTAACTAATTTCTCTTTGATTGAGGGCGATTCCAAACCCTAGAATATAATTTCTATTTAATAAATTTTGCAATTTTTATCTTCTTTTATTCTTATTTGGCTATAATTTAATTTATTGTTTGAATTTTATAGTATTTTCTCTTGATTGTTTGGGGTGGCTACTTACATAGTTCAGGGTTAAAGGTGCCAAAACAATTAGTTCAGGGGGCAAAGTGCCAATAACCCTTACCTAAGAACCTCGTAAAACCTCTGAACCAGAGAGAGAGAGAGAGACGAATAGAGATGTTGCGTTCTATTCTTAGAGGAGTGGCAAAAGGCCCAAATGCCCAGCCCTGGTACCTCTCGTCGGCGGCCAATTACTCGTCGGGGAAGACCACCAAGTCCACTGTTACCAAGGCTAAGAAGACTAAATCCAAAGGGGGCCCCGCCGCCGCCGACGATTCTCCCGCCGGCGACGTCGACGCCGCTCTCTTCGATGAAGGCTCTCGGGCACGCAAGCTCGCCGCCGAGGAGAATAACCCCTCGCTCGATGTGGGCCCCAATGGTAGACCTCTCTTTACCTCGGCTTCTTCTCTGTCTCAGCTCACTCGCAAGGATGCCTGCACCTATATCAAGTTCAAGTACAATAATCGTAACCATCTTTATATGTGTGTATATATATATATGTTTGTGGGTTTTGTTTGTTTGTTGGGATTTGATTGGATTTTGATGTGATTTACAGTATGGATGAATTGAATAAGACATTGCCTGAAGGATTACCGATTGGAATGGTGAAGGAATTTGAGGAATCGATGCGAAGCGCCGTGCTTGTTCGCCAGAGTTTTATCGATCTTCGTGATAATTTCCGTCGCATTGTGGATCCACCATTGTCGTTACCCAAGAGTAAAGGTTTGTGCTTGCCTTTGTATCTATGATTACTTTGATCTTTTAATGAGAAATGAAATTGCAATGTACAAATTGTTAGAATAGTTAAAGCTTGCTTTTGCAATGATTTAATTTGGTTACCCTTTGGGAAATGATTGCTGAAAGTTTGTTCTTTTAAGGCCTATTTACCGTTCTTATCTTAGTTCGGCTTTTAATTTCCTGTTTGTGGTTGAACTCTTGTCGACACGACGGTGGTCATGTCTCACTTTGATATTGAGGGATGGATGGCTGCAAAACTTCATGATAGTTCATATGTTGGATGCAGAAGAGGCACTTATCCATGTATTTGATCTTTTCAGATATAAAAGTTAGAAAGCAGATCGTTTTGGATGGTCCTGTAAGCTGTGGCAAGAGTATTACGCTTGCAATGCTTGTTCAGTGGGCTCGCGAGGAAGGTTGGTTGGTTCTCTATATCCCTAGAGGCCGGGAGTGGACTCATGGAGGTTTTTTCTATAAAAATCCACAAACAGGTTTTTGGGACACACCTGTTCAGGCTGAAAGTATTCTTAAGGCAAGAATCTTAAGTTTTTTCTCTATAAGTTATATTTATCTAATAAACATAGTTCCAAAAAAAATTTTATGTAGTTATTAGGATCTCACGCGCCACATAAAACCTCAGTCGATCTTCTCAAGGATTAATTTCGGAGGATTTTTATGGTTTACAGTTGCTATAAAAATGATTTTCTTTGTGCATGCTCTTGATAAATATAAATTAGATTTGCTCCCACCCCACCAATGCTTTTTGCCAATGAAAGAATAGAAAAAGAGAAAGATATGTGCTCTTAATTCTTACTGTTTATATTTATTTATTTATTATCTCATGTTGTTTCTGTCCAGGATTTTCTGAAATTTAATGAAACCCACTCAAGAGAATTGCCTTGTCAAATCTCTGATCCTATTCCGCTGGGAGAGGGTGCTGGTGTTGGATGGATGAAAGAGGGCGTTGATTCCATGGCAATGCCAGAAGGTTCGACTCTATATGACCTGATCGACACAGGAATTAAACATACACACGCTGCTGTTGGAGTAGTAGTACGTTTGAGGGAGGAGTTGTCACTTGTGAAAGATATTCCAGTGCTTATTGCAATTGATCAAGTGAGACATTTTTATCTAATCCTATTTGTGCACAATAATTCAATGAGGTTCCATGTAGAATTCTATTGCAAATTGTCGTTAAATTTCTTACTTCTTGCTGTTACTTTTCTCCAGTATAATAATTGGTTTACATTCAGTGAGTATGAGGAGCCAGTAACTGTTCGTTCTACTAGACCAATACATGCTAGGGAACTTGCTACGGTATGTATCAACATTTTCGGTTTAGATTATTGACTTTATATTTTTGGTTTGGGGTTATAAATTAAATGCTACATGTAATATATATACGTTGGCAAATAATGAACTTGTGCTTACTAGTCAGATGTCAACTTATGGGACATATGCCAGAACTGAAATTCTGCTCGTGGGATATCCTTGTAGGTAAACGCATTTAGATCTATGAGGCACAATGACATGATGGTGGGTGCTTTCTCTCATTCTACAGCTGTAGGAAAGCTACGACAACAGTTGCCAGATGTTCCTATGGATGCTCGTGTTAACCTACCCCGGTACACTTTAGATGAAGCAGAAACTGTTTGTCATTACTACCTAAGGTAAAATGATGAATTCTTGTAGCCATATTTTGTAGGATTGTTGTCTGACAGACATTCATCACAGTACTATAACTTGTTTTCCTATCTTCTGTCTATCTGGTCTAAAAACGAACTGGAAATCACGTCCAAAAAATGCTAGCATGACGTTTTATCCTGCATATTACTCTTGTATTACCATACCATCCTAACATTCTTTTCCATGGCAGACAAAGGTTAATTCGCCGTGAAGCATTCTCTGAGGAAAGCTGGAAGAAGATTTATTACTTATCTAATGGAAATGGATCAGAGATGAGGTGGTTAATTCCTTTAATGCGGTAACCGAAGATTTTTTTATAGATACATGTTTTGAAGACGTTCAATGGAATAGTTGATGCCTGTCGGCACATCTGTGTTTCATTCGAGCTCTCCTTATTCAAAAGAACATCCCTACCGCTCTCTGGATTCTCCCTGATAATGCCGGAAAATCTGCAGATTGTCATTCCATATAAATTTTAGTTGGATTAAATTTTTCTTTGGCCTCTGGATTTATTGTCCAAAGACCATTTGTAGAATCATTTTGCAATTTGCAGCTCTGAACCAGTTGTTATTACATAGTCGCAGAGATTATCCAAGCCAACGTTGCAAAACTTTTATAGGTTTTAACATTTTAAGATCAATTTATTCTATGAATACGGTAAGCGGTTTTTTGGAGCTTGCTTGTTTTGTTTATCAAGTAACACACTTTGAAAGTACATCAAAATATTGAACATTATTCTACGAAATTCCCCTTCAAAGGGAAAGAAAAAAGAGCTCCCTCAAGCAAACTAAACATAAAAGGTATATTCACATTCTCAATAGCTAATAATCTTAAAACTTATAAATTGGCACTAAATCCAAAAATCCTATTTGTTAACAAAAATGAACACCCAACGGCCAGATTCTTCTAACACCGTCTCAAAGCTATCCAAGCACTAGCAAGGAGATATAGATGCATCTTTTTGAATACAACCGAAGAGCAAAACTGAATGGCAGCTATGGTTTTGGTCATCTTCCTACAGATTGTAAGCAGATGAGCAAGATAGCATTCAGCAGAACAAACTTTGTTAGGATTTGTACAAGCACATGGAAATCTGGAAAAATATTAGCCCATGAGAACTTTTACGTCAACCATGGAAACGTTAAAAGGCCTTGATCCTTGCGGTCTTGAAATATTGAAGTCTTTTTTCCTTTACTCAACTTCATGGACAAACACTTGGCTTCATTTGCATAAAGGTACAATGAGTGAAAGCCGCAACTATAGTCTATAGGCCAATATCCCACTCAAAATGGAGACTGGCACAGTGGGCAAGTAGATTTGTGAGAAGTCGAGAACCACTTATAAAGGCAAGCTGAATGGAACTTGTGCTTGCAGGTCTTGCAAGCAAGTCGGGGAAGGCTGTGATTGGTAGTATGGATGACGCTGTAACATATAGGGCACTCCTCCACACCTTCGAATTCCTTGTCGAAATTCCGCTTCCAAATCCCAATAGCTTCTGCTAAAGCTCCATTCTGCATCACAAGAGTTAACCAAATTATTCACTTTTGGTCAAAACAGTCCTCTTACCAAATGTTATTACTGGTCTGACACCTAGAATATTCAATAAGGGGAAGTTGGTTTTAATCTACACAACCCCACTTCCTTTTTCCTCCAGTTAGAATTGCAAGAAAATAATCATCAAATGGCTGATGCGCATCTACCCAAATTCAGTCATGACTTAAATCCTCATAAATGTTCCCGTTAGCAAATTAAGTCTTTTGCAAGTACTAGGCGTTGTGAAAATTCCATCATAAGACGTAAACAGTAAGCTAATATACCTGATTGCGGACAAAAGACATCATAGACATCAACCATTTCCTCTGCTTCACATCACTAATCCCTAAGCTCCTTGTACAATCAACATCAACAGGTCGTAATGGATATGAAGCAGGAAGACGAATCACCAGGTCCATCCCTGTCTCATCTTTGGTATAAGTAGCAACAGCCTCATTTGCTGCTTTGCTTACACTTACTGAAAAATTCTCATCAGCAAAATTGACCATCTTGATCTGCAATGTAAAGAAATTCTGATCTATCAAAAGTTTCTATGTCATAATTAATAACTAGGAATAATGGAATTTATCATATACCACAAAACGTAAGAGAAATATGTTTGGCAAACTACACGCACCTGTGATAATTCATTTGCAATTAAAGGTGGACTGCACCAAACTCTGGTGAAAGATTCAATTGCAGATGATAGAGAACGGTCACGTAAGCTACTGAACCATTCTCTGACATAAGCAGGAAGAACACGGAGCATCATTCCAAACAATGCTCCAGCAAATGAAGCCATTTTCACTGGTTCAACAGGCCAAAGAGATTCCACACAGAACAATAATGAACCAGTTTTGATAGCACGGGTTGCAGCAGTTGTGACTTCTGACACTCCTACAGGAAGTTCTATATCTCTCTTCTTAACACTCTGTGACACACACAGTTCAACAGGAATATGCTGGAACAAGCAATCTAGTATCACTGAATTAGCAGAATCTTGTATATACTGAACCAGTCTCTCCCTTGCAGGTGATGATGATGGTAATGAGCACACATGTGATAGGAACAAAGACCAGGCAAGGAAGACATTTACCTGAAAATATATATTAGGGTATTGAAATACATTTTGTTAGCTTTGAAATCTAGAAATAACAAAAGATGAAATAACGATAACACAGAGCCACAAAGGAAAAAGTTGCTACTCCGAGGAAGCAAATTTACCCGTTGTTGTGACATCAATTCCATTTCGAGAAGCTCGTCAGGTAACTTTTCAAGCATGCACAATATTTCTTTGTTCATCTGGACATTTGTTTCGGGTGACACATTAACAGGGTGAGGATCTTCTTCAGTGTTGTTTACATTAGCATCCAAGTAAATTTTGTCTTGAACAATAGCCAAGTTTGAAACAGGTTCAGTTGAGAGAATTACATAAGCAGCAAACTGCAATGAAGAAACTGGTTTGGAAGAGAAAAGGATGGCATACAAAGAGCTAATTGGCCCTCTGCTCAGCCCCCAAAATTCAACAGACTTCACTGCTCTATCTCTAGCGTTTGTCGAGGAGTTGACAACACTTGAGGCCACTAACTCCCAAAAATAGAGATGCTCAAATCGAGATGAAGACACAATATATGCAGCCTCATGACAGGAGGAGCTCGCAATAGCCTCAGCAATGCCGGTGCAGAAGAACAATCTCATAATTCCTTCTAGGATGCGATCTTTAACAGGGTCCCATTTTTCTGTTCCCAGAGGGTTTATGTTTGTGGCACTTTCTAATTGTTTATGTCCAAAGGGTCCACAACACAGAGAAAACGATAGAAGTGCATTTTTAGAAATATCAAAAGGAAAAGGGTCTGAAATTGAAACAATCTGCTCAATCTTTTTACGGAGGACATCTGAGTTATCAGAAGTAGAGCTGTTAGTAAAAGTATCATCCACACTCTCAGCAATTTCCTCCATTATAACAACTGCTGATTGAATCCAACGCCTTAATTGGGATAATACATATTCCCAGTCTTCCTCTTCAAATTCCTTCCAACAATAACCAACTGAAACTACCATTACTTTTGATAGCAACATCTGCAACATTGGTGGCCAGTCGGCCATAGTTGATGCACCTGCACTATCTCTCTGCTTGCGAAATAGTTGAAGGAGAAGCGTTCTCTCCACAGGGCTGATTATTCTCCCAACATTCAGCGTTTGTATGCCTTCTGATGCACTAAAGGGATAACAAGACACAGCCAAATGAATCCAATCTTCCACATCTACAAAAAGAAGTCAAATGGAAACATTTAAGTCATTAGTTGAAAAGAATAAAGAACAATTAGGAAAATTATTAATGGCACTTCATCGGTGGCAAAACATAGTGTCTGCTGTGTCATGCTCCTAAATGGGGTATGCCCTAGGCTAGATCTAAATTTAAAATTGGAAGTTTAAATCTATGTTCAAAAATTCTAGAAACTAAAATTCAAATAAATAAATTAACTAGGAAAATTATGTATGAAAATTACCTTGTCCAGTTTGGCACATGATCAGAGGTGGGGATGCTAGAGTTTTCTGGAGCCAGTCTATAATAATATCTTGTACATGATTTTGACTGGAAGAATCAGGTTGGGCTACTTCACCACTTTCACCAGCTATGATGCTGCTTTGGAATAACGGCCAAGCAAGAACATTAACAATCCGAGGAAGAATCCTCAAACAATTTGTATTTATATCTTCACCAATATAGAGCTTGTCTTCAAGCAGTCCAAAAAGCATCATAGCTTTGTTTGTTTCCCATATATTATCCTTAAACAAAATTGAAATAAAAGATACAAGAGCTCTTAGGAAAGGTTCTTTAATATCCTCCATTTCACCAAGTAAAGCAGGCCACAAACTGACAAAATTCTGTGCACTACATCCTCCGTGCACAAGAGCACCATCAAGTAAAATGTTGAAAATAGAATCTAACAACCTTTCCTGCGAAGGACTACTTCCATCTTTGGCATATGCACTCAATAAAGGTAAGAAAGAACCTAAAGCACTTCCACCAGGCCATTTCCACGTGCACAACATTTCAGCAGCAAGCCAGGCACGAATTGTGACCTCTTCATCTGTTGTTTCTTCCAAGGGAGATAATAAAGTTCGATTACCATGACCAATGAAAACCTTCTCAATACCAAAGTTTAATATAAGCTTGTCCGCGAAAGAAACAAATTTGGAATGACCAGAATCCTGCACGTGCCATAGAATTACCTTTAATAAGTTATACACTCAGCATTTGTATAAACCAGAAAGGTTGTAAAGAACCATCTACTTTTACTTATATTAGATCAAGTTCAAAGGTGCATGGACTAAATTTTTAACAAGATGAGTTTGGTGGGATGTGCAAATTATCAATTCTTTTCCTTGGTGCAGCTGGGCCATCCTGGACTTGAACCAGAGGCCTCGCCCGTGAAGTAAATTAATACAACAATGTGCTCAATGGGTTAAGTCTGTCTTTTGGACCAAATTAACAAATGTACAACATAATTACAGTCAAAATGTGTCATCCACAATTAAATAGATGGCAACTCAGCACCCAAAAAATTCTCAGAGTGAGATAACTACGTACTGGCACATAACTACCCCCACAAAGAAAAAAGAAAGTCATGCCATAGAAAATAACAATCACAATTATGCAACTCCATTCTAGAATGTTGGCCCTATGAGTTAAGGTTTTCAAGCATATTAAGAGAGGTAGGTGATAATTGATTGCAATGTGTAAATACGTAGAACTGAAAACAGAAAACAAAAACACCACTCACATGAGAATCAAGAGATGCTTTTTTGAGAACTAATTGTTCTGCTGTGCTGAAATTGAGAATGGTCCACAAAGGCCAAATATCATTCTTCGAAAGAAGTTGATCCAACAAATCATGTTCGTCTATCTGATTCTGACACACACAACAAAAAACTTCAAGCATCCACGAGCAGCACAAATGAGTGATATCATCCGTGTTCAGTTTGTCTTCATTGAAAATAGCAGATCTAATACAATGAACCAGGATGCTCCCTAATCTCTTCCGATTCTGTATCCCAAGGCTTTTCCAGAACTGATTGCTTATATCACAATGAAAAGCATGCACAGTTTGACCAAAATCTAGCCTGGCTTTGGTTTCTGTCCTTGTTTCATCATTACAGTCATCACCAATAGATGTTCTCATGCTATACTCCCAGTCAATAACACAAATTGCAGCTAAAATACCTGGAACAAAATCACTCTCCTCACCAAGTGTCTTCAAGCGAAAGAGGCTACCTTCAAGTACTTTAACAGCAAAATGAGCCATCTCAGCCACGTTAACAGCACTTTCAAATTCTAACCCAGAATTGAGTGTGCCAGCAGATAATATAGAACATGTGTCTCTAACCCAAGTGACTGAGGACTCCAGAATAAAAGAAAGTAACTTCTTCATAAGCTCCTCAAAAATCAGGATAGATGAATTTCTGGACACAAAGGAAGTTTTGTCACCTTCTGTTGAACCTCCAAGAGCAGCACTGCATAAAATGGGGCAGAAAAAGATTAAAGCTTGGATTTGGAATTATCAAACTAAGTACCAAAGATTTCAACAACTCTGAAAATTATAAGTCAAAGTCTTTTCATTCACTTACCATAGAAATCGAGAACTAGAAATTCTTATGGGAAGATTGGAAGAGGCTACCGCAACAGCAGCCGATTCGAGAAGCTCACAATGCCATTGGGCAGGGTTGGCACCAAGCCAGTGACTGGAATCTTCACCCACCTTCCTTTTTGTAATTTCCTTTCTTGCTTTCTCTAACAGTAGTGTTAACATTGTTATCCATTCAGAGTCTAGGCTCTGAAGTGCAATTCTGGAACCTTCTAATTCTCGGTTAATAGCATATGTGATGACGGCATGCCATTGCTCAGAGAAACATTCATCGTCAAGCAATACCAACAATAGATCTAGTCGAGCACTTGTAGAGCTATCATTACCACGCAAACACCAGGGAACAAAAGTTTCTTTAAATATCTTCATGAATTGAATTGGCTCCAACTCTATATCCCCTCCATTGGAAGAGCTACAAGGAAGCCCTTCATTGCGAACAAGCTCCTTGACTATCTTGCGTGGCCCAAATACAGAAACAACAACAGAGAGAAATTTTACACCAATGGAAGAGTCCTAGCATAGACAAGATAATTGAAGAGTAAATACCTCAGAGGGAAAAAGGAGAAAACAAGTAACCATAGTTGAAAATTTCAGCTAGAATCCATTTAAAATGATAAGAGCTAGTCTGAAAGAGAGAGGACTCAAAACAACAGAAGGGAAAGACTGTCCCTGTTCAGCACTTCCAGTATTTTTTTTTTTTTTAGGACTTCCAGTAGTTAGAGACACCAAAGTTGAAGTAAAAGTAAGGAGTAGTTCAAAATACATAGATTTATAGCTATTTGAGGAAGAAGTGCTTGACAGAGATAGAAGAAACTGTGAGCTATCAGGACACAAGTACTTACAAGTGATGTTATATGTGGGAAAGACTTGACCACCATTGGTCCCACTAAAGAGACCAAGGGCCAAGTTTCACCTTTCTGTACTGCATGTTTCTCTAATAACAGAATAAATTGAATAATCAGTTCTACACTTTCAGCTTGTGCTCCCAGAAGCAAATCCAGGAAATTATTCTGGAATTCTGCACAAAAGGATGAGAGCAAATTGTGCTCCAGCAAGAAAAGGCCAGAAAGAATTTCAATTATGCAGTTTCCCAACTCTTGCAAATAGCTCATTGGATACTTTATATTGGATGCTTCTACTGTCTTCTTACTCAAAGGTAAGTCACCGTCGTCAGATGAACATACAGATAAGACTCTGTCCTGTTTTTTTGAGCCAATAAAAGAGAGATAGTCTCCCCACAATGTTTGGACTAGAATGTTATCAATGAGTGCTACTCGAAAACTACAGATAGAATCCTCTCCGTCACAATATCTGGTATGAATAAGAAAAAAACGATGAAACAAAAATTAATAAGTAAAAATAAAAAACCGAGTTCAAAAGAAGGATGCTCAGAAGATTTCCAGAATAGATGAGTGGCTAAATTACGAAACAGTGTCATGAGAGACTTATTACCTTGAGGCATTATGCAAACACCAAAGAAAGCATTCTCTGAATGCCCCAAAGAATGCTATTCTATCTGCACTTGAGGAATTGGATTTGGCCCTTCCTGCCCAAAAGTTCTGGAAGAAGTCAAGAAAGAACACCTGTCCCACTATTGCTGTTGGCGGCACACAGTCTAAAAACAGAACCAAAGCTGGATAAGAAACCTGCTGAGATCCAAAGCACCCATTTCTAAGAAAATGCCAAAACCGTTTTACTATAGTTTTCTGGACAGTCAAGGTAGTCCAACTCTCAGGGAATCTTTTTGAGAATAGCAGAATCATATCCCACATTGATGAATGACAAGCAGAATCCTTCTCCTGAAATGCACCAAGTATAATGCCACCCAGAGTTTTCATATTTCCCTCATTAAAAGCATGAGGAATGTTTTTAATGAAACTCCTTAACACTGAATATGTAGCTGAGCGGATAGCAGTACTTCGAGATTTCAGGAATTCTGAAAAAAAATTATGAGCAGTGAACAACTTTTCAGCAAAAGAAATTGCAGTCACCCTGGCCTTTGAAGCATGCTTTGGCTGAGCTGTTATGTTCTCAAAACCAGATCTTTCTAATTGAAAGCTAACCAGGACATCAAGGAGTGTGGCCAAGCCCAGCAATGATGAAGATATCACCTAAATTCCAACATAAAAAGCACAATAGAGATCTAACATGAATATGTGGTCGATGAGTATTTCCTTCCTCAATTCAACTTGTTATCATGTACATCTGTTTATATACTTGAATAGCAAATGTTTCCAATGCTAACCAAGTGATTTAACATATATATATATATATATATAATTCCACATTTTTTTTCATCTTTATACAAATTTAAAGATCATCAAGCTATCTAAGACCTTCCTTGATATGCCAAAAATGAAAATATATCAGTATATAAGTATGATGAAGTCAAAGAATAGACATTTAGGATCAGAATTGAAGCAAATCAAATAATTCAGGCACTGGCTAAAATAGCTTCTAAAAATCTATACATATATTTGGTGTACAAGACAAATCGTTTTAAACGATTTATAAGGACAACCAACCTGAATATTGATGTAGGAGATGTAGTTTCTGCTATAACAGTTATTTAAATTCCATAGATTTACTATTATGTTCGTATTAAGTTACTAATAGGATCTATTAGTGAGGTTATTACTGTAAGTTTGTATTAATAGCCTATATAAGGCAGATTAGTTCTTAGATAGAACTTGAGTAACTTAACTTGTAATTTTCTCTATACAGTTCAATAAGAATTTTCAGTATTTTCCAAACTTTTCTTCTCTCCATCAAATATTCTCTTTATTATCATTTGTAATATATAACTGTATTTTAAGCTAAAATTGTAATTTTAAGGTACGCATGAAAATAAGACTTTCCTTGTGCATACCTGGTTATGCATGTCTTCCAATTCATCTGAAGCAGCTGCTTTGTCAGACAAATCTTGAGGAGTGAGCTTTAAATTTTCATCCAAATACAAAAGAATCTCAGATGTACATAGAGCTAAAGCATCTAGTCTCTTTTCCTGAGCTGGAAAAGCAGCCTGTTTGGATAAATTTGCACACACACATAAATAGTTAAACAAGAATGACAATCAGAACATTGACTGGAACTGGACCATGTCAACAGAACTTTAGTTAATAGGAACCTTATGAGAGTATAGCAGCAGTGTTTTACAAAGGGGCAAAAAAACAAAAAAAAAAAAACAAACACACATTGGAAAACTCATAAAATAGTTGGAAATTGTTAAATGTAACTTTTTATGCATAACACTTGTAAATAAATGCTTCAATAAAAGTAAGAAGATAAAAAAAGTAGAGAAAATTGCTCACTAAATGTATATCCCAAGCAACTAGTAAAACATTATAATAGTAACTTTTAGTTTTGCATTAAAATTCGTGGCACTTTACTTAAGAGAGGACGTGACTGCATATAACTTATTTCTATTCTTTAACTCATTCAACAACTAAATTTGAGAGAACAGTAATAACACAGGGACCAAATTCTGTTGAAACTGCCACACCGGCACATTGCTTGGCATCCACCATCTTTAAGATATTTGCTACTACCCTAATAGCAAGTCTGTATTTTCAGAAGTATCCCAGACAAAGCTTGAAGAACAATAAAATATTCAAGCAAAAAAAAAAAAAAAAAACCTAAAGCTGTAAAATGAAATACTAATATTCACAAAAGCAAACCTGAAATGAGCGTTTTGCGGCTTGAGAAACTTCAGATACTGGATCAAATTGAGAAAACCACCATGGCCCCATTAAAGACTTCAGATGTGGAGCTAAATCTCGCCTGGAGGAAAATTATAAAAGTATGCACAAGTTTTCAGAGCATATAGGTGAAAGTCCACACAATTAATTAATATGATGAATGCAACATGCTTGTAAAAGTGACTACATCATAATAGTCTCTTGAAACTTAGAATTTACAAAAATTACTACGGGACAGTTAAACACAAGAAAACACAATCATATCGAATTAAACATTCGTGCAGATTCAATATTGTATGATTAGAAATGATGTTTAAATATTGCTTAAATGCATCACAAAAAACTCAAGTTGTCACCTACTTGAAATCTAAAAAGCCATTTTATCTTTAACAACAAGAGGACCAATCAAATTTGCACGTTCTTTCCAAGAGACACTGTCATTACAGAAGAACAGCTCATCCCTCCCATTAAGACATGATAACAACCCAGCATCACGTATGGTCAAATAAATGTAAACATGAACTCATGAAATGAATTATTTTCTGCATACCTTCTAAGATTTTGAATCAGTAAACAGATGTCAAAAAATAAAAAACTGAAAGCACACTAATGTCAACTGTACATGAGAGAAGTTCAAACCCGACAGCAGTAACAAGACTGGTCATTGTATCATGAGTAGCTCGCCTAACATCCCTATTGTAGTCCACCAACAGCCTTTTGTATTCAAATGCCTGGAAGAAGAAGAAAAAAAAGTGTGCATGAGTCTGTAAATCAAGTTGCAAGATCTATAATATCAAAATACATCCACACCCATTGTGAAGCAGAATAAGAAAACTCTCTTTGGGATTTATTGCATTAGCAACTAGCACTTATCCAACACACTGAGTTAGATGCTTTAAATGAAACATTTCAATAGCGGGATACTACTTTAATGCCAATGCCCAAAATCACTATTTGGTCAGTTTTGAACAATCATTTTCCTGTACTTTCACAAGTTCAATCACTAGTACTACATAACAAAACAGCTTTTCTTATTTCATTTTCCTGCTTTTTCTCATCCAATATCACATTGTTTACCTCAACCAGATCTGTACAAGTATAACTGTATGAACATTCAATTCTACTAAATATAACATTTTTGTCGAAACAGAAAAGAGAAAAAGTAGAGCCAATCAAGTATGACTGTGGTTATTATAGAACAATAGGCAAATAATATGCACATTTTAACCATCATACATATCAAGAGACAAAAACCGTACCCATTGCGGTATTATAGACGCTATGTCCTTGGCAGACTTTTCCTTGAGCAACGTAGATAGAGTTGCCAACGCTTTAAGCTGTTAAAGAGCAGAACTCAAATAAATTTTAACCAAAATAAAAGGTTTATTTCAAAAAACATTGAAAACAAGCAATGGAAATCTAATTCAACAAATCAGAATACAAGAAGGGTAACTACCCATATACTGCAATCTAAAAATACATAACAAACCCAACTCTATAAAACTTCTTATAGATATAATACACATAAAGAATAAAGAAAGCACCTTAGTGATGGGATCCTTTCTAGCAAGCCTCTTCAAATGTAGTGCCACTTCACTATCTATATCCTGCATAAACCCAAATATCAAGAATCATAAACATGATTTCTAATACCAAAATCAAGATCAAAGGGTGCTTAAAAAAAATCAGAAAGCCAGAAACGTACCAAAAACGACGTCGAATCCTCACCAGCGAGAGAAGCATCAAGGCGAGAGCTACCGACGTAGCCCCCAAATCCCACGGTCGGAGTAGAACCCGACGGCAAAAGGGAAGCCGCCACACTGAACAAAATCAAATATAGATAGAGAATTTCAATACAAGATTAGACATGGTGGAAATTAACAACTTCCGAAAAGAAAAAACATGACCTGCTGCTAGAAGGGCGTGCTTTGGTCCTAGCGGCTTCTCCTTTTTGCCTGCCCATTCTTGAAAAAAGGATAGTTTTAGGAGGAACTGGGTTGGGTTTTCTGCTTCGAAATGGAACTCGAATCCCTTTTTGTCTTTCCTCTGAAGCGAACCTGTTGTTTGTTTGAGATGGCAATGTGTTCTCCGGTTTTTAAATGACCCAAAATCAAATTTTAATTTATTAAGTAGTCCGTTTTTGTAATTAATCCCAATTTAGAATCACTGTAGTGTTTGGTACCGTAATTTGCCAAAACAAAAAACTCCCCTAAAATATTTATTGGAACAGTAAAATTACACGGTGAATCTCACTTTATTTAATAAATCTCATAATCTTTTTAATAAAATATTATTTCACTCTACTACTTTTTAAATAAAATATTATTTATTATTAAATCTCGTACACTTTTTACAAAAATTCTGTTTAGAATACTCTCAACTAAATAAAGATCTTGTTTAGAATACTCTATTTAAAAAAAAAAAAATCATGTTTAGAATGTTGCAGAATTATGAACCAAATAACCCATTTATTTAATTAAAAATTAATTTCATTATTGTTAGCGCGATATTAATATTAAATTGCACTTCACAAATTAATTCGTGCATTCGATTCAAATTTAAATGTGAAGTGCAATATTAATATATCTACTTCATATATTAAACTCAAATTTCATATTTAAGTTTTGACGAAATTTTCTCGTGGTACCTTTTATAGTTCATATTTTTAGAAAAAGACAATTTTACCCTTAACCTTTTTAATAAAACTATTTTGAAAAATTAAAAATATTTAATAAATAATTAAAAAAAAAAAGATAAACATATTAAAAGGTTAAAAATATAATAATTAAAAAATTAAAACAAAACTTTAAGAAAGAAAGAAAGAAAAGATTTCCCTCAATCGTCTCAAACACAACCACCCACACAATCCTCGGCCACCTCCCTATCATCGTCTCTCACTGTCGTCGGCCATCCACCCTAGCTGGTACACACCCCCCGCCGACTTGCTACCTCACTGACCGGCACCAAATTCCCAAAATCCCCATCACAACCCACAAAATTGAAAGCCATCGTCGCGACCCACAACCCCTGCCACCTACTCCAACCTTCATTTACCCTCACCTCGTCCTCTAATTTCTACCCCAAATGTCGGTAACGTCGCCGACCAACTCCCCTAGTAGGTCCACACCCCCTGCCAGCTTGTTACCTCACCGACCCGCACTAAATTCGCAAAAATCCCCATCACAGCCCATAAAATCGAAAGCCACCGTCACGACCTACAACCCTTGCCGCCTACTCTGACCTTCATCCACCCTCACCCCCATCTTATGATTTTCACCCCAAATGTCGCTAAAACCTCCAAATCTCTGCGACCCACGAAACAAAACCCAATTGGTTTCTCTTCAATTCTGGTGA
>WUAT03000004.1:3560748-3570765 GCA_010015005.3 Ulmus americana
ATAGATTTATGTTTTAATCAGAGATTTCTATTGTTGACAATATTAATATCTTACAATTTTATTGTGTTGCTAATGATAATGAAATATCATAATATTCAAACAAATTTTCATAAAAATGATTTTCTTTTTCTAATTTTTAAAAAGACCGCTCTTGGGCACTTCGCTTAAGGCCCCAAAATATCTTGAGCCGGTCATGTGTAGTGTTTCATATCCCCAACACTAAAGGTGATGTGCTTGATGCTCGCTGTGCTTTTTGGCCATTTCCAATTAGTGTTGTTGCAACGGACACAATGGGCCTATTTGGGAGTGTGGTGTGGCGCTTAAAAGCGCTGTGAGGTCTAGCAATTGGCCAAAATAGTGTTTGGTAAAAAAAGAAGAAAAAAAAAGCACTTGATGAAGAAGCAATTGTGTTTTTGAGGCAAATTCCAAAAGCAACCTCAACCCTGCTTTTGGGCTGCTGCGTGGTGCAAACTGAAGGGTTTTTTATTTTATTTAAGTTATCGATATTTTATTTTTTATATTGTGATTTGTGTTGTCTTTTTATTATTATTATTACACTCATTTAATTTAATATTTTTATTTAATATATATTCTATTTAAAATAATAATATGTTTGTGTGTGTATATATATATATATTCTATATAATTAAATTATTATTATTATTATTATTATTATTTTTTAGATTGCTCATATAATATGAGTGCACACAATACTTTTAAAGTATACTTTATCAAACTCTAAAATACAGCTTTTAAAACTCACAGCACTTTAAAGAACTTTTATCAAATACCCACCTATTTTGTGATACATAAAATTATTTCTCCAGCATAGCTCTCGAACAAGGCATTTGTGCTGCTGTTGAGGGTGGTTGGAATCAGGTGATGTTGGCTAACAATTGCTCTTTGGTCTTATAGTTGCTATGAATTATGAGAGAGAGGGACATTATCTGAGTTTGGTGTTTTAGTTGACGAGATTAAAACATTTGTTGTTTCTGCTGGTTTATGAGAAATGTAATGACCAAACAATTGGGGGGCATTTGAGCCAATAAGTGTATTTTAAAACATGGATGGCAAATTCCATAGCAAAGTAAAGCAATTGAACAGCCAAAATATAGCATTGTTATAAATTATGCCTATTTTGGATTCTTATCTAACCCACTTTTTCTTGCATATTAGTCACTAAACCGAGGGAACTACAGGAATGCCCCTAAAATGAGGCATTTAAACATTTACACCCCTTTTTTAAATCCATTACAAATGTGCAACTTTTTTTACCTATTATACCCCTCCACCAAATGACAAATTAAAAAAAAAAAAAAAAAATGAGATAAATAACCTGAACATGAAGAGATAAAAAAAATATTTTAGAAAAATAAAATAAAAAAGAGTACAAATGAGATGATTTTAAAACAGATGTGCAAATATAATGGATTAGGAAAAAAGGGGTATAAGATGTAATTTCCTCCACTCTAAACCTGCAGAGACTAGCAGATCAGATGAGAGTTCTGAAACAATATTGATACCAAATTTTCACTCATTTCTTGAAACGAAAGGGAGAGGTACATTATACCTAAGAATTTGAACATCAAGATCAACAAGAATGAATAGTTTCTAGCCTAGGGAACAGCTGTATTACATCCCACATACCAAATTTGGGTACAAATCTCATTTCCATGCCTCATTCATACAAAAACAATAATCAAAACTGCAATGTGAAAAGGATATTCTTCGACGATCCAAAACTAGTTCTACAGTACAATATGTAACCTTGGATTATACGAACCGTTCGAATGTCACATATGGGACAACCCCTGCCAGCAACATCTTCATTGCCAGAACAGCTTTCTTCCGCTATAGTCGATACAGGGCAAAATGAAATAAAATTTAGTAAAGGTTCTATGCATGCAGGTCTTTGTTTGAATTCCACACTGGTGCCTTCGGAACACCTTCACCTAACATCCCACTTCCATTTTCTGCACCTAATAAAGGATCCGAATCATTTTCATTTGCCTGCAACCATTTAAAAGCATTTCAGCAAACATGCACAGCCAAAAAGCGGGATGAGAAATGGTGGAAAACAAAAATATCTGAGAAATTGATTTGAGAATTCTATAATTGGATGCATAGATGAAGATGAAAAATATTTCCGACTACCTGGGACAGCTGCGTAGATGCTTCACTGGCCTTCTGCTGGCTCTCAAGAGAGCAAAAGTAAGAATAGAGAACCATTCCAACTATAGCAACTAAGATCCCTAGAATGTTGCGCCAGCTAAAAGGGTCATGAAGCAGAACATAGCCAAATGCTAAGACTAAGCATGTTTTAAGATGTCCAAGGACCTGATAGGTTACTGCTGATGTCTTTCCAATAACCAAAAATGTACTGAAGTTAACAGAGACAGATATCAGGCAGGACAAAACAATGAAGAACTGCAACACAGAATAAAAAAGTAATTTCAGAAACCAAGGAAATGGGAGACACAAGTAGGAAAGGGAAGAGGGGGTGGGGAACAAAGAGTAATTTTCAGTTGTCCATTTCTCACCAGCACTTGAGGGGTATATTTGAAAGCCAAAACATTTTGGTTAGTCAAAAGCCAGTCTAAAAATGGTCCGACAATGAACAATGTCATTGCTTGGTAGGGGCAAGATTGATACAGAAGTTGGGTTGAAGAAACTTTGAACTTCTTCTGGATAGTATTAGTCATCTGTATGGCTGGTTAAGATCTAACATAGAAAACAATAATGATAACGATATTAACATAGAGTAAAATGCTAACACTATCAAAGGAAAATAGGCCACGTAGTTCCTAAAGTCTATTCTTTTTCTTTTTTTCTTTTTTTTTTAGATTTGTTTTGGCTAAGATGAAACGTAACAAAGGCACAAAACAAGTGATAAAACTTGAAAAGTTGAAAGTCCACTTCATCTAAGGATACAATCTGAGCAACACAGGTAGTAAGAACTGCAAGCAGAGACAAGAAGGAACCCAAGGCGTTGAGCTGGAGATCAGTCACTGTTGCTATCCCAACTCCCATAAGAAGGATTGTAAGTGAAAACTGGATGGTCCTACTGTTGTTGTGGAAAATATCAGTATGCAGTTGTGTTCAGATAAATAATAATAATAATAAATGAGTTGTATACCAGAGAACCATATAGAAACCTCCTAATAACAGATGAAAGCAAATATGTCACAAGCCATTTTAAATGTGTGTATACCGAATGCATGATAAAGAAGTAGTCAAAAGAGAGAGTGGTATATTTAGCAATGAAATGGAAGTTCTACTGCAGACAGCTTCACCTAATCAAAAGTGAAGATACATCATAAATGAGGCAAGCATGGGCAGCTACAACGTGAACAACAAACCAAAGAAGATAAAATAAGCTAAGATCATAACTGAAGACAAATGATTCAACACAAGAATTCTGAATGAACAAAATCATTGCCAAAAAGCTATAGAAACCTCATAAGAATGATTTAAGACAGCCTCAAAATTTTCTTATTGAGAAACCATGGATGTGGCAGAAGCAAAGAAAATATCCTTGATTTATAAAACAAAGAACGCCGTATCAACCATCATATGCTGTTCACATAATATACCATGTCCCTCAAGCAAATGTTTGATTTGGAGTATTAATTGTCTGTTCCAAAGCTAAGGACATGCTTTGAGGGCTTTTTCTATACCAATGATGAAATAAAAATCAAGCAACAAGATAGAAAATAGCAAAATGATAATGAAATAGATTAAATTGTGATTGAGACTTGCCTGAATATCTTCCTAAAGAATAGGGTCTCCAACAGAACAGTACAGGGAATGATTGCCAGTTTTGTCATCTGAAACACAAGACAATAAGATATTGGAATTTCTGCCCTTCAGTGCATTGTCAATGAAGGTAAATCAAGCTACTAACCATTGACGAGATAACTCAGTGTTTAGGAAAACCAGAACATGGAAACTCGGACTAATTTGTGAAACATGAGTGAGAGGGGAAAAAAAATCTTACCTGGTAGAAACCAACGGAATTGAAACCCAAGCTAAGATTGAGAAGTCCAATGGAGATCCCATTTAGCACACCGAATCCCATTACAGCTCTTGCGTCAAAAGGCTTATGTTCAAACAATTTCATCCATAATGCCACATGAAGTGAACAAAATGTAACCAGTAGATGCCAGCTAGTCAAAGTAGTGGCTGTGAATTTCATATTCCGAGTTAGTATATAAATTAAATATGATACTTACGATGGTACTTCAACAAAATCAGTCAACTAATTTTTGCAGCAAGCATTATAAGGCTTAATTTAATAATGACAATGATGATAGCATACCATATATCCATAATCGCTGACCTAAAAAGTGTTAGATGATCTCCACCATGCACTGTAAGCTTTAATTTATATTTATCATTTCCACAAATAGATAATTGGATATGGCAAGGAAGGCCTTTGATTATAGTTGATTTTGAACTCATATTATTACTCACCATAATGCCGATAAATTCAAGACAGTTTGGTTACAAATAAACCAACATGAGCATTCTGAATTCACCTATGCTTCTTTAGTCAAACAATATTTTGGAATGTCAACATCTTTCTCGAAACATCTCTTTGTTAGCATTAACATATTATGGTAAGAAATGCATTTGACAATAATGCATATTACATACATACTTAAAAACTATTACAATCAAGTTCATATTTAACACATTGTTAATTGTAGGATGAAAACCCACAATGGCAAACAAAGAAGAAGTTCAATTACTCAACCAATGCCAAAAACAATTTCAACTACAACCGAAAGAAGATTGAACCCACAAACTAATTCAAATTACTCAACTGAAAGCAATCAATCCCCTACTCACCAAAAGTAAAACCAAGAGTGCTAATGAGCGCCTTGTTGCAAATCACAATGGAGACAGAGGACACCACCGACAAGCTCAAAGCTCCAATAGTCCCCAGCTGGAACTTCTGGCTCTCACCCATCTTTTACTTTCGATCTATTCCCTCCAACCTCTATCTGAATCAACCAATCCAAGTCACAACAAATCAATATCTCCAACAATTCCCACAGTGATCACAAACCAAGTACAAAAATCACATACCTCATCAAGACAAACCAATCCAAAATTTCTTGAGCTGAACACGCAAAACCAAAAAATTAAGAAAATAATCTAATATTAGAATCAATGTATAATCAAAATTCTCACAAATTCAGGATTTCAAAACCCTAGATCTGCACCTCCCCGATAATATATAAACCAACAAACACAAAGAACGAGAGAGAGAACCTTACTGAGAATGGGAATGTGATAGAGAGCTGGAAAATCCACGAAAGAGGGACGGAGAAGATCGAGGAATTACCAGTGTTCAATTTATACGAAGCCCGGCATTGATGGAGAGAAGCAGGAGATCAGCAACTTCGTGTATTAAAGAAACAAAGAAAATGAAAATTTGGAATTAAATGGAATATGTTGACTTACAGCTCCTCGGATTCAGAAAATCGTCATCATATAAATACATGGGTCCTTATTTTATGACCTACAAGTTGAACAATTGACCTATAAATATATAAAGTTTTGTGTAAAAACTTTATTTATAATGGCGAATGGGGGTTTTATAACTCTAAAGTGCAATCTTACCAAATTAACCGTGGCTTTCAAGTGATTTTCCTACCAAATTTTCTCGAGAAAAATATGATTTTCCAACCAAATTTTATTGCTAACGTGTCCCGCCCGCCAAATTTCGTTTTGGCAATCTATTTGTGATAAGGTAGTTATCAACTTTTTATTTTAACACTTTGGTTGTGTTGGATAATGAGGCAGTGTAATAAATTTCCATAAATTATTAGACGTTGAATTTTTGCTATGAATATTTTGCATTAATTTGATTGAATTACATTGAATACAAAACAAATGTTTTGTCGCACTTTTTTTTTTTTTAACGGATTTTTTTTTTTTTTTTTTTTTCTAACATCGTATAAAGTATGGGAGAATGAGCTAATTAATCTGAGTATGTCATCCCTTATTATGCCAATTTCTTTGAGTATTGCACGCAAATGCCCCGAGATCCAAATAATTAGGCGAGCCATCCAATAGGCACTGGCCAATTTGAGGAGCATTAGTGCAGCATTCACAGTGATGTTGCTCTATCCCGAAGCCCCCGAAGCGGTGGCGACATTTTTTTTTTTTTTGTGCAAACGGCGCCAACCAACATGTCACGAGGTTGCTGTCCGGGGGACCGTGGAACAGGCAAATGCTGCGGTAACGAAGCCCGCCATTCAAGATTGTGATGAGCAGCGGCCAATCATAAAATTATAAATCAAATATTGGACAAACCCGAGCCGTGCGCACCATGCCTACTGCTAATGAGTAACGTCAAGCAAAGGCCTCCGAGACGAGAATGCGGCCATGGAAACAGCTTTAGTAGAACGACGCCCGCTGGCAGAAACACAAATTGATTCATCAATCATAGCCCGGCCGGCTTTGGAAACAGGCTATGTTCCTTCTGAGAATTATAGTTTAGATAGGGAATTCTTGATAATAAAACGTATTGATGGCAAACTGCCATATACTGTAACACATCTTGCTAATATTCTTATGGCAAAACTTTGTTCTTTTCTGGTTCTATTTTATTTTCCTGATAGCTTACATTAACAACGACAACTAAACTACGCAATTAGGTGAAATAACGTTTATTTTAAAAGTACAACTTTATGCAATTAGGAGCTTGATTAAAAGTTTTCGTCCTATTGAACTTATAGAAACTAACCATTTTCACATTAGGGCATTAAAAGATTTCTGGTTTTTTCTTGATTTTTGTTCACATTTGGCCCTCTCACTATACGCGAACTCTTGTGAATTCTGTTCACGATATTCACATATGGTGAAGCAGACTCAATCTTCCAATGGCATCACCCACTTTAGTTGTTTGAAAGCCAATATGAAGAAGAAAAAAAAAAGGGAAGTATATGGCGATTTTTCTTTTGGTGGAATCATAATTAAAATGAAAGTCTCGATTTGGGTTAATGGTGTGGGAACAATTGAGTATGTTGGTGTTGGTGTTCGATTCGAAGTTTTTGAATTCTTTGCAATTGATTCACAATGTGAAATGGTGTGAAATTGATTGACTTGTTGATCGATGTGAAGTATATGAACCAATTTCATATTGTTTGTGATTTAATTTGTTATGATAGTTTTAAATAACAAAAATGCAGATGATTGTGTGAAATGTGTTTACAATGTATGTGACATGCGATTAACGCATTGAATTATTGTGCAGCTTCTATATGTAAAGAGTATGAAATTAGTTTATATTGAGTTTGAATATTGTGACATAGTTTTATATACTTCACACATATTGAGAGTTGTTCACCACTCAATTTAACATTATTATGTTTTCTGTAGGGGTGATTGAATTTATACCGTGAAGCAGCAAGTGGTTTTGCTGAACGGCAAACTATACATTATTGTATTTTGACCTTTAGGGATTCTTTGGGCTTCAAAGTGAAGGAAATGAAAAGTTTTGGAAAATTTGAGCACTCAAGTAGTGGTGCAAGTTCAAGCAATGTCACTCCCTTTGATAGACCACCAACCAATCTAGCCACAACTTTTTGAATTTATTAATTCTGATTGTTCTACTCACGTCACATGTACACTACTTCTCGGTTTTCCTTAAGATGTGTTAGTAATTAAAATTTATTCTTCAATTAGAGGCGAAAACATATATCTCCCTTTCATGTATTAAAGATTATAATAGTTTGGAGAATGCATGTACACTTATATATTTTGGCATGTTTTGTTGTTAGTATTACAGATTTACATTGGCAAATGAAACTGAGTTTAGCCACTGTGTGAATGGTAAGAAGTCTGTGAATGTACTTTACACTATTCAAATAAAAGCATTTTGTTTAGTGGAAAAAATTCATTTAATTGATATTGAGTCAAGTATGTGAAAAAACAATAAAAATAATGGTAACTCATACCAAATAAACAAAGAATGATATTAAAATCAAGTAATAATAATTCATATCAAGGACTGCATACAAAGGAAAGTATTGAATCAAATTCATTACAGGAGAAACAAATAGGTATATGAACATAATGAATTAGAATGTCACTTGAGAAATGAAAAGTACGTTAATTAAATAAAATAAACTGTATGATGTATATGATTATATTTCACACACATCTGGTATGTACATCACAGACTATGTACTAACCAAATAATCAAAGCAAGCTTATTCATAGGGGCAACAACTAACTATATAAATATAATTAATTAGAATGACACTTGAAAATAAAAAATAATTTAATTAGACAAACTGTGTGAAGTATGTGATTATACTTCTTACACATCCACTGCATACACCGCGGGCTACATACAAATCAAATTATCGAAGCAAACTTATACACAAGGGCAAAAAATAGCTATATCAACATAATTATTTAGAATGACACTTGAGAAATGAAATGTAATTTAATTAGAAAAAAATGTGTAAAGTATGTGATTATGCTTCACACACATTTGCTGCATGCATGAACATACTACCAAAAGTTCAATCACTTTCAAACTAGAACATGCTACAAAATGTTCAAGACCTCTAAATAAAAACACCAAACTTTCTTCAAATACTTTCATAATTTGTCGTGGCCAAGAAGATCCATGTTCAACAACACTCTCTGTTTTGAGCTCTATCTACAATGAAATCAACAAATCAAATGCCTAGTATCATTGATTTGGATATTATTTATGATTATGAGATGTAGAGACCTCCACCCAAAATTGAGAAGAACATAAAAAAAAAATTCCTTCTATCAATTCATATATATAAAGAAAAGAAACTTGCAATAGAATCCTTTAAAAGTTTCCTATTAAAAAAGTGTTTTGGCAAAATTTTACTTTCAAGAGCATCCTAAAAAACAAAATCAACAAAACAGTCTTCATAATAAAACCTACAAATAGCTTACTAACTCAAATATGATAAAAAAAAATTGGTATATAGAAAATAAACCCAAATAAAATCACAGGAAAATTTGAATAATTCAAGAGCCAAAAGCAAAATAACAACAAAACTATTTGAGAAAAGAAGTTGGGAACAAAAAAAAAATGCCTTTTTTTTTTTTTTTTTGGCAATACCCGTAAAATTAGAAAACAAAGAAGAACTGTAAAAGAAATGAAACCCAAATCTGAAAACGCTTAGAGGGAAGAAATTTTACAAAGAAGTTTGGTTAACCTCTATTTTTCGTGCAAGAGATTGACCCTTCAAGTCGAAAAGGGAAATGAACTCTTTCGTCTTGTGTTTCCTGTCAATGAAAATGAAAAGGATTATTGTTCAGCCACTTTTGTAAAACTAATTTTTTTGATCCTCAATTTAATGAAAATTCTAAAATGTCGGATTTAATAGCACCCATTGTTGTGAGTACCAACTGATGTGTGTATCATAGTAATATACACTGTACAAAAGAGAAGAAAAAGAAGGAGAAGCAGCAATGGCGTTGCTGGAGTGTGAGTTTTTTTATTTAAAAAATTGTGAAAAAAGGAATATTCTTAAAAATCTAAAAAATTGGGATATAGACCTAAAAATCAATTATTTTAAAAGTATTTTAAGTAAAATTATCCATGTTATTAGAGCAACTCCAACCACGCTAGCCAAATCTTAGCTAAATTTTAGTCAAAATAGCTAAAGAGCTATTTTAGCTAACCACTTTTATGTTACTCACTTCAATCATACTCTCTATTTTAATTAAAACTAAATTATTTTAATATTTTTGATTTAAAATATAAGAGCAACTTCAAGGGGGCTCTTCAATTTTTACCTAAATTTTAGTTAAAATGGCTAAAATACTATTTTAGCTAGCAATTTTTGGTAAGTCACTCCAATCATACTCTCTATTTAATTTAAAATTAAACATAGCTTATTGTAATATTTTTTGAAATTTAAATATAAATAATTTTATTTTGATTTAAAATTGTATTTAAAATAGAAAATATTATGTTCCAACCATACTGTCTATTTTAACTAAATATAG
>WUAT03000004.1:3576652-3587970 GCA_010015005.3 Ulmus americana
ATTTCAATTTCATATTTCTATCAACATTCCTACATTATTTTTTTTTTTAATTTACGTAATTTTTTATATTTTAGCTATTTTGAAATTTAAGATAGAAATAAACCATTGAAGAAGTTATACTCATAAATGAAATTAACCTGAATTTGGCTAACATCTCGTAAAACTATAGAGACATCCTCATAAAAATAAATAAATATTTTGGTAATTTAAAAATTTATAAAAAATAATAATTAAAGTACAAAAGAATTTTTTTAAAAAATATATAAAACTAAATAAAACAAAATAAAAAATTCTATTTAAATTGCAAAAAGAACTACTATCTTCTCTGTTTTCAAATCACCAAAATAAAAACTCTATTCAAATTACCAAAATAAAATTAAAGTATAAATCGTAAAAATTCTATCTAATCGTGAAGAGAACAGTCCCATCATGTATATTTGTGTTATTTGTTAGGGCGTCTCTAAGTGTGCCCGTCACAAGAGATTGTCTCTAATTTTAGTCCCACTGCAAGAGTACACAGCCTTCCTAACCGATACTTACTCTTTTCTTGCATCTTGTATTGTATGATAGGTAAGAACACAGTCCTAAACAGGGTCCCACTTGACCTTCCAAACTGATACTTACTCTTTTCTTATACCTTGTATTGTATGATAGGTAAGAACAGTCTTAAAAAGGGTCCCACACCCACTTGAGCTTCCATGAAGATGAAGCTCTTAATACCAACTCACAGACCCACCACCCATCTTCCTTTGAACTTTGATAAGTTTAAGACACATCTCCCTTTTTAACTCTATCGCTCCTCACCGGCATCATCTTTTTCAAGGCTAACTTAAATAAGAATTGGATTGGTTACGAATCGGAGTTGGAGAGCGAATGAAATGAACATAAATTGTTTACTTGAGTATTAAAAACCGAAATCAAAATATGAGCAAATTTTATTAATGCCCATGCAAACAAATTTTTTGTGCGAGACCTACATAAGCATTCTGATTGTTTAACAAGTAAATAATTATGAATTTTTCTCGATTCTTATTTTCATTATATTTTTCAGAAGTAAATGCACTGTTAAAGTTGTTGGAACGGACACTGTTGAAGGGCTATAAGTCCAATCTAATAAAGCCCTCTAGAAAAATATATACAAAAAAAATGGGCATAAACTAAGCAACAATAAAAGGAGGTAAAACGTTCACTTTATTGTTTGTCTGTAATCTTTGAAGGGTATCTATAATTCATTATTTCAGTTTCTAATCCGAAAAAATGAAAAATAAAAATTCAACATTTTGCGCAATGTTCTTGATGTTTTATATCCTCTCCTAGGTGTTTAAAATGAAATTGAATTCCTTCAAAAGGCTATATAGCCAATGGTCAAAATAAAAAACCCTCAATGATTCAAAGAAAGAGCCATATCAGATGCTAATGTTGGTCCATTTTTAGCACAAGCTAGGGTAAAACTTAGCTGACATCTTAAAGGCTGCAAGGTCTTTGATGAGTTGCTCGGTCGACCTTGCTCGTGTTTCGGCCTCTTTGAAGTCAGTTTTGCAACCCCACACCCGAATAGCGAGTCGCCGACATTTGGGAGATGAATTTTGCAGATACATTTTGTACCAGTTGATAACATCACTCTTTTGTAGGCTTTTGAGTTCCTCAGCTTCTTTCTTTGACAAGTCAAAGATGTATCTGAAGATGAACGGCATATAGATAAGAATGAACTTCAACAGAGGCAAAATTGAAATAACAAGCTTTAATGTTTCTATGTCACCATCAGTTACTACACTTTTCATTATTAGACAATGCATGTTCCTCATTACATCACAAAATTGTCAGCAACCACAACTGTAATTATCAATGGTAAACTAACTACCCATGTGGTGTTGGCATAATTAGAAACATTCTATTACCAAAAAAGAAAAACTCAAATTATGAAAATATTGGCCACTAGCTCCTAGTTTGCCTATTACCATAGAAAGTGAACTAGAAATTCTCTAGTTTCAAGCAGGCATGAAAACAGAATTTCCTTGTCATTTATGCATATTCTTTATTGGACTAGACATTGGGCACACGTACCTTTTATCAACAATCTGATTCCATAGACGATTTGTTTCGTATGAGAGCGATGGATCTTTCTCCAATAGCTTAGCCATTAGACCATCTTTATAATTCTCAAAGGATTTATCATCTAGCCCTTCCTGCAATGTAAATGATTTTTGAGTAATAGAGATTATTGGGAAAGTTATAATCATATCAACTATATTTAAGGAATTTAAAGAACCTTGAAACATGAATTTGAAGACTCCATAAGCTAAGAGTCAACGAAAACCCATAAACTAAGCAGCTTTTTAGAAAGTACAAAATGGGTTACTCACCAACAGTTCTTCCAGACCAGTTAGGAAGTTTTCAATCCTCTCTTCCAAATAGATTGGGTTGTACTCTGATGATTGAACATTGAAACAAAATCCAAAAACACGGTAGGTTACCCGTGGGCTACATTGAACAACATAACCAAGCTGCTCCTTTGTCCTATATCCAGAGCATACAATCAATTTAAAACCAAATTAAAGTGAAAACAAGTACCTACTCTAAATTAACCTTAATTTAATTATGTCTTGTGATCCCAAATGAAGATATTAAGATCAACTATAGTCAATAGCAATGGGAATATAATCATGGCCTCCACTGCCCGCCCAGTAGCTTTTAAAATAAAGAACTACAAATGAAAAACTAGCAGTCTAATTTAGACAGTCCAATACAAATTAGAACAAGCATCAGATAAAATACCTTAGCTGATTGAATAGCGGTTCTTCTATGATTTCATCAAAAAGATCTATTAGTGCTTTTAGTTTAATTGATTCCATCCCAAGATCCTGCTCAATCTGGAAATAAAGCTGCAACGCAGAACCAAAACAACCCAGGAAATAAAAATTATCAGCTGAGAAAATGGTAATATAGTATATTAATATGTTTGTATCAACAATAGTGGTTAGAAAATCAATCCATTACCTCAACCACTGAGTTATTTTCCATCTTATTTTTGACACCAACATCTCTAACAAGGTTCCCAGCAGCAGGAAGACAGATTACAAATTCTTTATGTCTCATTTTATATGGGAGAGACTGTACAGGAAATGTTGTTTTAAATATGTTCGCAATGCCAATTGCTTCTTCTTCCTTCAAATTTCCATGGCACAGGCCCTCAATGTATAGCTGTATAAAATGACAAGTTAACAAATGCTTAAACCAACATCATTTTTATAGCAATTTAATCTAGTAAGGTATAAAGATCCACAGCATGTTACTTTAGTCATCAGGGAATCACAGGATATAGTAACCATTTAATACATCAGTGTCCTAGAAATTAAAGAACTTAACTAAAATAGCTTAACATAAACATGTGAAAGGACTGCCTCAGCCTCTATCAAATTAGAAGTATAGAAGGAGAGGAGGTCCAGCACTAAAAAATCAAAGTCCTCCCTAGGAAGAAGATCGAACAGGAGGATAATGGTGCATTTCAAATATTTACCGCAATAAATCACTAGATATGTTGGGTAATGCCCTAGATTACCGTACCTGAGAGCGAAGCTCAGGAATAAATGCCGTCAAATCAGTAACAGACAAGTCATCTAAGAACCGAAGCTTTTCATCTGCGTCATAAAAACTCTGACACAAAACTTGCAGTCTCAAATATGATGAATGACTCAGAGGCTTCATATTAGTGTTCTTCAATGTTCTCTTCATATCTTCTTTGATAACCTATCACAAAAAGCATCAATTAATCTCTTATCATAATGCAAACCTGAAGAGTTCAATGAAAGAGATCCATTTAAATGCATTAACTAAACCTAAACATGAAGTGCTGTGATAGAAATGCAAAACATTACATACCTTGAACCGATCATCAGTTGGCAAGAAACTTTTAGCAACAGCTAAAAGTTTGGACAGGAGGACTGGAAGCTTATCGTTGAAACCATAGACCTTCAGCTCCAGCTTATCACTGTAAATGGATACAGCAGTTTCCAACTTGGCAACACTGGCCTGCAGATATAAAATAAAGATTACTAAACCTTCATGTACAAATCTGGAATGCAAATTTTCTACAAAACTCAGGCCAGCGACTCAGCAGGTTAGTTGTTTGCATCTAAAAAAATGACAAATCATAAGAGTGCCCCATTATAAGTGACCAAATAAACACGGCCTTAGGATTATGTTCTGTATTTTCTTGTTTCCTTTGCATTCATTACTTCATATTAGCATACAACTTCTTTACACAGGGCTTTTCCATTGACCCCCATTGAGCGATTTTCTCACAATCATCAAATTATTTTTAAAACTAAATTATAAAATATAGAAAGAAAAATGGAATGAGAGAAGAATTAATAAAGTTTGTCAAAACCATTAAAATGATAGATATTAAAGAAAACACAATAAATGTCAAAAGTGTACAAGCACAGATATTATTTTGAATAATTAGGGATAGCTAACTTTAAATACTGAGCAAAATATGGCAATAAAATCTTTTATAAAACAACCCAGGGAATTAACTGCTACAAGAATCATATGAGAATTAATTATACATTGTTTTTATTAAACCAGATTTAAATTAGAATATCAAGTCATTGGTCATCAAAATTAAAGCACGAGTTCATTACTTATAATATTTGAGCTGCTAACCTGATACACAAGCTCATTCAGCTCATCCTTAAGAAGGTGAATAAATAGTTCTGTCAAGACACATCTCTTCACATCATCATATCCACCCTTCAAATTGATGCGGAAATATGAATTTGCACGAGGAAGTTTGAAAGTGTCATCAATCTTGTACCAAAACTTCATCAATGGCTCATCAAGTATACATCTTGGAGAAGATACATTTGCAAGATCATCAGCCCGAATAGAAAAATCAGAAGGAATGAATTCATTCTTTGAAGGAAGATGTAATGAATCATCAATCTTGGGAGGATCCCTCCACATCTCGATCAAAGATGATGAAATATCTTCCTCAATATAACGTGATCCAAACCAAGGTTCACATTGGCAAGCTAGAACAAATGAGATTGCAGAAGTCAATATCATATAACTTAACAGTACGAAAGCAGTAAAATAAAATTAAAATTTGATTTTTTTTGGTTTCTTGTTAAAAGTTTCAAGTTTACCTTCTGACTTAAATGAGGACTTTGAGACCACATCAACTCTCATGTTTTCAGGTGTGAAGAAACCAAGAACGTGTTTTATCAATTTCTCATCCCATATCTTGTAGACATAGTCCCCATAAATAACATGCTCTGCTGGGTAAAGTAGTAAATTTTCTGCAGCAAAGAAGTTTAAAAATAGTTAACATAGGAACAATATTATACTAAAAGCTAATTTATATGCACTAACTCATTTCATCCAGTAGTATCCATGAAATAAGAATAAAAAGAAAAAAAATATTCATTTATGCACATGCATATTGCCGTCTTTTGGCCGTCTTTTTTTCAGTGGCTGTTGTCTAAACCCCTCGAGTCTAATCACTTGAGAAAAATCAACAAAAGCATAAATTACTTCAAACACCATGACACAAATATACTACATAATACTAGTCTTTAAAATAAAGCAAACCATCCCAGACCCACAGAAAACAAAATAAAGCCAGATTTTAAGAAAACAAGAAAGGCAAGAATATGATATTTAGGCATGCAGTTTCATTTTGGAACCCAGATAATACTAAAAGAAAAAATAAATAAAGAGAACCTGCAAGTTCTGCAGCATAATCATCCTGCGGCTGCTCTTCTGCAAATCTAAATTCCATGTTTCCAATATCCTGGATTTCCTTAAAAATCCATTCTTGTGGAGGAACTTGACGCAATAACTTGAGGTATTGATACACAGAACCAATTATCTCGAAAATCTGCAGAATAATAAATCACCAGCAAATGAAAAGGGGAGGAACTGGTAATGTTTCATGGCAAATGTTTTAACAATAATAGGTGCTTAAAAGTACAAGACAAGTGCAATAAATTTGAGGAGTATTCACAATTCCTTATATTTCTCTTAGATTCCTTTTGAAACCAAAGCCAAAATAAGAGGCAAGAGCACCATATTACTAGAAGACACTCAAAAATCAGTCAATCAGTGTTTTTTTAATATCAAAGAATCACCATAAGCAATAAAAGTAGCACCTTTTCCAAACCAGAGTCAGTAAGGTGTATGGACATGGCGAAGATATAAGCCATGGAAGAACGATGCATGCCTTCATCACCAACCCCAGCAGATAAAGATGTTGCCCATCCTCTAGCTTTGAGAAAAGAAAGCAAACTTCCTCGACCCTCTGAAACCCATGACTTAGAACTCAGAATTAAAATAGTCAATCAAACTCCATTTAATCAGAAAAACAATTTGAAGAACTGCATGGCAGCGAAAAGGACTACTAGGTGAGTGGGAAATGTAAGAGCAATTGTAGCTCAGAAGGAGTGACAGAAGAGATGTAGAAGTACCCAAGCCTTTTCAATCTACACTAATGAGATCTTTCGGTCCAAGTCTAGTTGACCTCTACTTTAAGCAACATGTATTGCTTTAAACATTATTTCTTTAATAGTTTTATAAACCCTTGGGATTAAAGTTGCATTTTAGATTTCATTGATGCTTTGTCCAGCATAATTGTAGATGGGGCCAACAATTACTACAATGAAAATTAGTAGATTGCATCATGCAATTATTTTTTGACACAGAAACTAATCTAATCCATCAATAAATAAAGATGAAAAAAATACTCTGAACCTCCGAAGAAGAGCATGAAATTGAACAAGAATGATCTCCAGTGTGTGGTTAGTCACAGAACCAGCATTAACTCAATAGAACCACTAAAGGGTGTTAAAATCACCGACTAAAAGCCTGCAGCACAATCATTCAATTATATGTATCTATTTAAGAATAGCAATTAGAAAATTCTCTTACCATGTCCAAGCAGATGAGCTATATAATCTTCTGGTTTCTTCAAATAGTCTTGACGAAGACATGGCAACGTCCATGTTAAGTCTAAGATATGAACATCTTTTACAGCCTCTAGCCTATAAAGTTTTCCAGGTTTCCAAAAAGGACCTTCCACTTTAAACTTCGGATTTACCTGGGGTCCTTTTTTCACATTACCAAACAATTCTACAACCCAGTTCTCAAGAACATCAAGAGATTCTGCAGCAATTAAATGTACCATAATTAAAATGGGTAAAAAAAAATTCTAGTCAATTTGCCAGATGTATACAGAATACAAAAACAGAGGAAACCATTTCTACTCAGGGGATTCTGAACATTGGTAGCATTATGTCTATTCAATGAACAACAATTTTTTCTCCCATGCATAAACAAAAACAAATTGCCAACTCCGTATTAAACTGAAATGCATATATTGAAAATTAATTGGAAATTCTCAATACCAATTATCACTAATAGAGTACATCAGGTACAATTAATTCTCACAACTTCAAAAATCTTAGCAGTACCGCTGACAATCAAAGAATTCCCAACTCTTCAACCCAGAAGCAAAATTCCTTTCAGCACAAAATAACTACACGCCAAACTAACAAGAACCTGAGGTAGCATGCCCCCCCCCCCCAAAAAAAAAAAAACAAAACAAAAGCACAAAAACACCACAAATACTTATATATCACCGAAAGTTTCTCGCATAAACATTCCCAGAACAGCACCATCCCAATATCTCTACTATCTATTTTGGGGTACAACAATATAGTGTTGCCTTTCCAATGAATCCAGTGTCTATAATAACTCACAAAACAAACCAAAACGGAAAAATGAAAAGGATATTTCCCTTTTACAGGCTACAGGTAGATGAATTCATCAAGTTGACTTGAACTTGAAATCCATTCATGCTTCTCCTACACTAAAAAGTGATTGCATGGTCACCCTAAAAGGAAAAGAAAATTCACCTCCACCAATGACAACTAGCTTCATCAATCCACCATGGTAATAATCTTTGTATAAGTCCAGAATTCGCGTCCGCAAGTTAATCCCTTTCTCCATTGCATCAACCAGGCTCTTCTTGTTTCCTATCAGGAAACAAAGAAATGAATATATTTTCATAAAAAAATATACCTTTCGAAAATAATTGAGGTATGCTTTCATTTTTCAACAAGACATAAAAAATAAAATAAATAATTGAAGTAAAGCGGATTCAAAGTTACCCCAAAAAAATTTGTTAAAAGGATGACCAGGTGCAGATGTATGACACTGAAGTTGTTGAAGACGGCAAGCATCATTTTGCAAAACCTGATTAAACTCTATAATCCATTTTGATTAACGAGAAGAACAATATTAATCAAAAAGCAATTTGTTAGGCTCGCCACAGTGTTAGTAAATCAGGTTCTTTCCACACACCACCAAAAAAAAAAAACCCTCAAAACACCACACTAGGATAAGATTAACATGTACCTGAATCTACAGCCTGCACTTCTCGTTCCATGGCCTCAGTTTTCACCAAAGGTGAAACAAAGAACTGAGAGAATCTGATAAATAAAACATAAAAGTTAATACTTATTTGTAAACTAAATTGTAGATGCAGAAAGTACAAGATGAAATGGAAAATAAATGTTAGAACATCGGGACATAATCAGACTATTTTCATATATAGCAATAGTGACATTCCCAATATGTTGAAAGTAAGACATGATAATGATGATCATGATAAACCATCAATAATTGGATTACTCCTTTGAAATAGAAACATGTTCTTAAAGATTTAGAATCACAAAGACTCAACTCAATTGTGTGTTTATTATCTAAATGGTTCCATTACTCCTAACCATAAAACAACAATACTCTTTCAAATTTATCACATTCAAATACAAAAAAGTCACAACTCATGAGAAATTAAAAGATATGAATGTCATAATTGTGCTCCAGTTCCTCGATAGCCTACACAAGTAAAAAATAAATTTTTTTTTTTATTCTTAAATAATAATACAATGTCCATGAAATGGAAAGAAAGAAAAGGTATTGCTAGTAGTCAGTTAACCCCGCCAAACAAATAAAATTTAAAACTTATGATTTTCTTTTTCTTGAAAGAAAATTAAAAACTTACACTAATATCGCGAGATTAGTATTTACCTTCTCAAGGCACCCTTAAGAAACTCCGGTGTCACTTCAAAATGGTAGCAAGTATGCTCTGTTTCTGTGTATGCATTTGATGATCCTCCATGCTTGGACAAGTAACTATCATACTAGCAAAGAAAATAGTCAATCAAGAAGTTACAATATATACAGATATCAGATATTAAATCACTTATTTCACACGAAAGAAGAATGCATTAAACATAGTACCAAGTAAATAAATGAATATAAAACTCATTTCATTGATAGTCAATGCACGGGTCGAAGAACAAAAACCACTAGATAAAGTTGAATTTTATTGTCTCCCAGCATTAGATGCATCAGCTATAGGTTAGTATTTAAGAAGTTGGAAATCAAGATATTTACATGTCACACAATGTGAATATGAGCTTAACAAGCCTCATTTCTGTTGGACACGAAAATAAAGAAAGTCTTTTCCACCACGATATAACCAGAAAACTAAAAGTTCCCTTTATACAAAAGAAATTTTAACTAGTTACATGGATAAACGGACCTCATTTTCGTCAGGAAACTCAGTACTCCCCATGAAGAGCATGTGTTCTGCAAAACAGACAATTGGTAAGAAAATTCGGCATATAATAACAAAGTGATTCCCCTTCTTTACTTCCCATAACAACAAACGACATCAAGGAAAGAGAAAAGCATTTGCAGGTATAAGTAAAATGAAAAACAAACCTAGAAAGTGTGCAAGCCCTTGTGCCTCGACTGGGTCAGAGAAGCTGCCTATTCCTACACACATTGCTGCTGCAGCCTGCACAGAAAGGTACAGATATATACTCCTTAGTCCTTACTCAAATCAAATGTTAATAATAGTGGTAACCAAACAACATTCTAAAATGAAATTAATAAACAAAAAGTACAATTCGAATAATAGGGACACTAAAAATTGGATTAAAGGTATGGCCTTTTCAATTGCCACCAAATCTTATTAGAATCAATAGCATTCATTACAACTAATTAGAAATAGTCTAAACACTATAGCCTGTATAGGATCGGGTTACTCCACTCAGTGCAAATTGGTTTTAAGTTCGAACCTCACTCCCTCTCCAAAAGGCCTATCCCTTCAATGTGTCATACAACTATCCCACCAAGCCCAAAACAATTTAACTAATTTGAAGCCTCTGTTTTTGAGTATTCAAGAATGTAGAACCAAAACCTAGTTCCTTTCTCTACTCTAAGTTCAACATAACGGTAATTTGTCAAATAACACTAAATTCAAAACTTCTCAACGTGAAATGGAAAACAAAGCCGAACCTTCTTCGTCTGCGAAGCCCCTCCTTTTCCACTCTCTTCATCATCATCTTCCTCTTCATCTTCATCATCCATATCCTCATCTCCTTCACTACCTTCGCTTTCCTCTTCATCACTATCATCCTCACATTCCATATCGTTAGCTTCGCCGTGCTCTAGGGATTCGGGAGGGCCATCTGGGTAAATCTCGGGATCGTGAACGAGCAATGCCGAGAGGCCATTATCGAGTTGGATTACTCTGTACAATCGCCTATCGTTGGGAGACTTTATCACGATATCATCGGAGGAGAAAGTGCAGCGAGCCGACGCCATTGTTCTTCGACAGCAAAAAAGGCTTCTCTGTATCTACTCGCTCACACGCCTCCTTGCTCTTCTTCGTACAGACCTTGAAGCTCAATATAAAGGACCCCCCGATGGAATTTATTCTTTTCTTTTGGCCTTCGAAAGCAATATAAAGTAACCTCTTTACCAATTTTTTTTTGAATAATTTACATTAGCAGTACCCTAACTTTTGCTGTCTTACCAATTTAGTCTAATAACTTCTGGTTTTGTCTAAAATGGTCTCAAATGGCAACTCACATTACCAATTTGGTCCATAGGTTACATCTCCTTCAAATTTGGACATTAACTGTAACGTGCTCTAGTAGTTAAAATTGTTAGATGAGGTTAAATGTCCTTTTATAGTTATATCTTCTATTAATATATGAAGAAATTTTTTGATGTTTGAGTATTAAATTTTTTTTTTGCAAAAGAAATTAGAAATTTTTTATTGTGGCAAAAATTATATTATTCAAACATCAAAAAATTTCTTTATGTCTTAATAAAAGATATAACCGCATAGGAGCACTTAACTCCATCTCACAATTTCAACTACAACAACACGTCACAATTAATTTTTGAATATAGACAAAATGTAACAAATTGGTAACACATATTGCCCTTTGACCATTTTG
>WUAT03000004.1:3621912-3635624 GCA_010015005.3 Ulmus americana
GGGTACTATTTATCATTAACGCAATATACAAGGTACCAAATTGTCATTATCCCTAAAATATTATTTATTTATATTATATTATTATTAAATTCTCACTTTTTACAAATATTCTGTTTCGAATACTCTGAACTAAACACTAATCATGCTTCAAATGCTCTATTCAGAATACTTTGAACCAAACAAAATCACTACTTCAAATACCCTGCTTCAAATATTACAAAATGCTGAACCAAACAGGCCTATAGAAGTATTTTCAAGATTTGGATGGATTTTGAATTTATTTAATTTGTTTTTATAAAAAGAAGTATAATCAAAATGGTTTGATGCAAAATGCGCAAAAAAAATCACAAAAATTTCAGGACAAAGTGGATAAGGTGTAGGGTTGCCCCAAAATTTCGGTGAATGGTGATTTTTGTAATTTTTTATTTATTTAGCATCAACCCCTTCAATTATACTTTGTTCATAAAATAAAATATATCTTGAAATCTCTCTAATATTGAAAAATCTAAATATATTTATTTTGAAAATTTCCAGAATTAAATAAAAAATTATTTTGAAAGGAGATTTCTTGATATATTTAATTTATTTTTATGAAAATGTATAATTGAAGTGGTTTGATACAAAATTCACAAAAAAATTAGGGTAAAGTGTAATTTGATTAAAGTCTATGGGGCATAGTGTCAAAAAGTAAAGTTAGTGGGATTTAAATAACATTTTAGGACTTAAGGATGCAAAGTGCAAACTCGTTGAAAGTATAGGGGGCACTGGAGCTAATTAAGTTTTTAAAAAGTACTTGTATGAGATTTGGGTAAATTCTATAAATTACTAAAAATTGAATCAGAATTTGAATAAAAATTCAAACTAAGTTTTTAAAAAGTACTTGTATGAGATTGGGGTAAATTCTATAAGTTACTGAAAATTGAATCGGAATTTGAATAAAAAATTTATTTGGGGCCCAACTCAAAAAGAGAAAATAACATAGTTTGAATAAATTATTTAGGGAATATACCACCCGGTGCCATTAATTAGGTGATGCGGACCCAACTATGCTATTGATTTTTTCATATGCACTAACCATATCACTAAAGTAAACATGTGTACTAAACATGTCACTTATTTAATATGAGAACGCGATAGTTGACTCCTCTATTGTTGTCAAATTTTGACACACGATAGCTTGTTCGATAACTAAGAGAACATATTTTTTAAAGCCACCAAAATATGGCCAAAAGTTGTTGGCACTGTCAGAAGTTTCACTGGTTTGAGTGTTGTTACTACAACCGTTTTTTTAAGTTTATTTAAGTGGCTAACCTGATTTTAAATTACAAACTAAATCTTAAAAGTAACGAACATTGACGAATGATATAAATGACACAAATTAATAGGTAAAGAGGTGCGCGAAAAATTCACAAATAATAAAAGTGGCTCAAATAGTGCAATATCGAAAAGTGATAGTCCAATTAAATATTTTAGAACCAATTAGTGACATGTGTTATTATTGTCACAATTTTTTATTTGAATAACAAAATAAAGTTTAAGAAACATAGAAGAGAACGCAACCATGGTCACAACAACAGTTCATTTGCAATAGCCAATTTGGTACATTTTTCCCCAAAAAAATTGGTCTTAGCATTTAAGGTAAAAAAAAGAAAGAAGAAAAATGTAAATAAAGTTACTTACATTTTTTATTTTGATTTTAAACATGTACCCCCTAAAATTTTAATTTTGTTTAAAATATTTTTTATTCCCCTAAATTTGGATCTTGGTTTCGTCCTAAATATGCAAGTGGCCATGTATAGTTGCAATAATTAATTTCAAACTGGAATTATTTACCAAATTAATCAATTTCAAATAATTTTCAAATTGAATTAACACGTGCATATTGACTGCCTATTCTTCTTTATTTTTGTTGAAATTTCATTCTTTGAAGGATATGATTATGTTTGATTAATACATTATAACAGACAAAAAAATTGAATTTAGGGAATGATCATATAATACATTTTTCTAATTTTTATTTTAGTGCTTCTTTATTGTCTCACATGTCTCAATCAAATACGTGGATGATATACACTTTGTAGATACTCAATTAATTAATTACATTTCAAACAAAATTAAGAACATTAGTCTAATCGAGCTTATCAAAAGATTCATAACAATTACAATAAAATAAAAGATTGGGATTTATATTTTGATAAGTGTTCAACCCTTTTTTTAACTGGGATAAGTGTTCGACAATTGAACCATTAATGTCATGTACATGCCCTTTTTTTCTATTTTTATTTTATTTTTAAAAGTAGATAATTTCATTAAACATTAAGTAATGTGCATTTACTTTTACAAGAATATAAAAAATGACACAAAAATATATATTTTTTTATAACAGTAACTTCAAAATTATTCAAAATAAATAACTACTTGGGTCCAATGATAATCGGAGGGATTTGCCGTGCATAAGCGTTTTTATCTGGGATGAAACTTCAGAAAACTACTATAAACGTGTATATATTTCGAGTACTATTTGGCTCTTTCCAATCCTATTTTTCATGTAGGTGATTCGATCTGATCCAGTTTAGAATTTTTGTATATGATAATAGGTACTAGCAACCGCCGTATGAGGACTGACAATCTCCCAATACCAATGAATAGTTTTGAGGGAAACCACAAACCCTAAAAACTAGGTGAGAAAATTCTCAACCTGAAAACAATCTAAAGAACTTATTGTGCAGTAACAAACATACACATATAAACACAAACAAACCATAAACTAAAAAAAAAAAAAAAAAAACTCAAAATCAAATATTGCAGGAACTACTAAATAACCACCCACTGTCCATAGCAAAAGCCGTCGAGAGACATCCATCGAACATGACCCTTCCCTTGACCATTATTCACCACCGAATAACTTCAAATATCCACCAACCTAGATCCCAACCTTATCAAACCATCACCTCTCCCCTCTCAGTCACCCTTACTTTGACGAAACTCCATGTTCAAGCGAAGAAAGCCCACAATGCCGCCCTAAAATTGGCACAACCTCAAGCCAACTCACCGAGTCTAGAGAAAACACCACTCACAACCTTAAATCTAGTGAAGAGATAGCTAGATCCAACAAGTACAGAGTTGAAACTCCCTAATCTCCTAGATCTTATGAGCTCTTCGTCTGATACTGTACCTTTCCAAGTAGCTTTAACTACAACGACTCCAGTAGCTCCAAACCACAACAAACCTTCTGAGGACCCCATTATCCATCTCCTATCTACCCTCTGCAATCCCTGATAATGGACAATCACCCTCGCCAAGACGACAACCGTTGCACCTAAGCGCTCGGGCGATGTCCTGGCCGATGGCGACAACCTCCTACAGCCACTTAAACTTTAAACTCAAATGATAATAAAAATATGAATATAAAGGAAAGCAAGAATTTTTTTTTTTTTTTTTGCTTAGTACTTCATAATTATAACCAGTATTATCTTATTTGATTAACAGGAATAAAATGAAATTAATAATATTTTGACCAAACTATCTTTAATTACAAAACTTTGTATAATAATAACATGATGTAATATATATAATAATAATAAAAATAATATATTATAGTACAATAAAAAAATTAAAATATATATATATATATTAATGATAGTAATATATAATAATTTAAGTAAAATAAAATTTATATTTTTTTAATAAAATAATCATAATCATAATAATAAAAATAAAAATATATGTAATAATACATTTGTTATTTTTACTAAATAAATTGTTGTAACATATATAATAATTAATTAATAAAAAATATTTTTGAACAATAAATATAATATATTTATTAATAAAATAATTTATTTATAGAACACTATTAATAGTTCATGTTTGATGGGAATATAATATTGTTACTTTGTTCTTACTGCTGAAATAAACAAAAACTCTATTTAGAATAATATTCCATTTAGAATAACACTATGATTAGAATAATACTCTAGAGAATATTAAACCAAATAAAAACATTATTTAGAATACTCTGTTCAGACAGCTGAATCAAGTATTATTTGGTTTGGTTTTTGATTTTTATAAAATTGAGACTTTATCGCACTGAAGAACTTTAAAATATTATGTTTTTATGATTAACATAACATTTTAAAACTCTTCAATATGTTAAAGTCCTAATTTTATAAAAACTAAAAAGTTTTTTTAGAATACTAAACCAATAACACCTAATTTATTATTAACATAATATTTTAAAATTCTTCAATACGATAAAGTCTGAATTTTATAAAAACCCAAAAGCTTTTTAGAATATCAAACCAAATAGCTATTAACATGACATTTTAAAATTCTTCAATAAAATAAATTCTCAATTTTATAAAAACTCAATTTTTTTTTAGAATACTAAACTAAACAGCACCACAAACTAAATACTCTGTTTAAAATATTATATCAAATAAAAATTATGTTTAAAATATTATGTTCAGAATACTGAAGTAAACAAAAATTTTATTTAGAATATTCCGTTTTAAAATACTGAACTAAATAAATTTTTTATCTAGACTATTTTATTTAAAATTTTCTGTTTAATATTATACAGAATCTCAAATCAAACAGCACTTTTTGAGAGAGAAGGTAGAGTCTCGCTACTAATTTGGCTAGCCCTCGTTTATGTTATATTTGACTTATCAAAACATAAATCTTGTTAATTTTTTATCAGTAGATGTGTTGCCGGGATAAGTTATATATATATATTCTCAAATTATAATTTAAATTTTTTTTTGGAGTGGGGAAAAAGGAGAGAATAGTTTGTATGACGAAGAGGCATATTTCTATAATACTTTTTTGGTAATAAAATAAGGGGTTTTTTTTTATTGTTATTTATTTATCGCAATATATGGGTTTTTTAATTTTATTTTAACAACATAGTCGTTTTAAAAAATAATAATACTAATACAACAACATAGTAATTAGACATTAAAAGAATCTCCTACGTCCAGGATAATGAGTTTGTTTGTTTTTTATATGACATGATAACAGAATCTTCGCATCAAAATATGACATAAAATTTAGTAATTATTACTCCGATTGTTTAATTTTCCAGCTCCAAGTAACAACAATAGTGCTAAATGGAATATTTGCTTTTAGCAAAATTGAAAAGGATATCTTTATTTACGACCATGTTAATTCAAACTTTTTTTTTTTTCCTCCTATTGAAATTAAATTTGAATTTGCCTTTAGGCTCTTTACGAAAAGCAACAAAATAAATCCTGTAAAAAGGGGGGAAAACAAATAAAAGGAAAGAAAAAAGGGATTATTGGGGAAATTGGTAGGGAATATGAGTAAAATTTTTGGTAGTTCTTTTTTTTTTTTAATTTAATTTTGGGCTAAACAACCTTCTTAAAAGGATCGATGTAGCTTATGATTTGGTTTTACAAAAGGTGTTAGCAAGCATCCCACCTCATTTTAGGGGGTTTCAAAGGCTAGCTCTTAGCTAAAAGTAGCATATAATGTTACTGCAATTTATTTTGGAAATCATATTGTTTATCTAGTTAATCTAGCTAACTAGGTTGGACAAAATATTTTTACTTCATTCATGACAATTGACCTGGACATGGTGCGGATGCTGTTTATCACTGCAATTTAGTATGGAGAACATTTTTTAGAGGAAGATATAAGAAAACCTCCATTGGAGATCAAACTCAATGAATAGATAATACCGAGTATTTAAAAAATTTATTAACATATTGGATTTGAAATGACTATAATTGCAATTGAAACAATTTATTTTAGATTCGATTAATTGAATATAATAGGGTTTGATTTTGGCTGAATTAAAATTATCAAATAAATATTCAATTTATTTACTATTCAGATATTTTATTTAAAAATAATAATAATTATACTTATTCTATATTCAAAAATTATGTTTATATATTTTATCAAGCAACAATTTACTTTATTTACTATTTAAATACTTTGTTCTGAAAAATAAATAAAAAAATAAATAAAAATTTGCAGGGCCCAGTGTGGGGGATCAAACCCACTTTTTTTTTTTTACAAAAAAGTTAAACATAATTCAATAATTAGACAGTAAATAATAATGTCCTCAAAGATTTTCAGAAAATTCTGTCCGTCACTATGTTAAGATATTTTACCAAACACTATAGACCAGACCATCAGCTTCGTTGACAATGTGACCACATGGCTCATCAACACTTATCATGATGCTCTTGTCATCAAATTGTTAATTGCAAATTGTAGAATCAAGGGTGTTTTTGTTGAAAATGGCTCTTCTACTAACGTGTTATTTTTTAATGCTCTAAAAGAAATGAAGATCGACGAGTCTAATATCCATCGTCGCTCTACAATCCTTGTCGAATTCAGTGGAAAAAAAAAATCACCATAGGAGATACATAGTATTATTCTAAATTAAGTAATATTCTAAATAGAATATTATTTTAAATAAAATTTTTATTTGGTTTAATATTACGAACAAAGTAAAAATATAATATTTTGAATCGCAAATCAAACAAGATTATCTTATACTTTAATATAAATTTCTAAACCTTAAGAATAGAAAACTTTATAATTTTTTTTAAAGTCAAACTTTCTTTCTCTATCTAGAATATAATAGTGTCCAGTCAATAAAGAATATAATATTGTCAAATTTTGGAAATTAAATGTCAAAACTATTAATTATGTCGGTGTGTAATTTATTTTAGATTTAACTCATTTGAAAAAAATTATTCTTAATAATTTTTTTTGGTAATACCTTTAATGGATTTTATTTTGGCAATAACTTTTTTTTTTTTTTGATAAATATTTTGGCAATAACTTTAATGTATGTTTTTTTGGTAACTACTTTCTTGCATTTATGCTATACTTTTCTGGTTTGAAGGTACTTTAAGTTAGGTATTTAAAATAAATATATGTTCAATATTCAATATTTTATTCGGATGTTATTCTAAATTTTTTTTTTCTAATACTTTTTTTAATTATTTTTTAATAAAATATTACATTTTTTTATTTTTTTTTAATAAAATATTACATTTTCTCTTATTTTTTAATAAAATATTACTTTTCTCTGTTATTTTATTATTTTTTAATAAAATATTATTATTTTTTGTTATTTTATTACTTTTTAATAAAATATTATTTCTTTCTATCACTTTTTTAATAAAATATTATTTTTCTCCTTTATCTTTTAAATAAAATATTGCCTCTTTCATTTATATATTTTTAAAAATATTATTGTTTTCTATTCTATTATTATTAAATTTCGTGGACCCACAATTTTTACCAAATACTCTCTTTAAAATACCCTGAACCAAATATCAATCATGCTTTAAATACTCTATTTAGAATATTTTGAATCAAACAAAACCACTACTTTAAATACACTGCTTTAAATACCTTACTTCAAATATTACAGAATGCTAAATCAAACAAGCCTTTTTTCTTGAATTTTTTTATTAGCTTTTTTTTGGTAATAAAAAACTCTATTTAGAATACTAATCATGTTTTAAATGTTCTATTTAGAATACTTTGAACAAAACAAAACCACTACTTCAAATATACTATTTCATATACTCTACTTAAAATACAACAAAATGCTTCTTTAATTTTTTCATCAGCTACATTTCTTTCTTCTTTTTTCTTTTTTATTTTTTTTTGTAATAAACAACTCTAATTAATGAGTCTGTTCTAGACACAATTCAAAAAAATCGTATCTTATTCTATTTTATAAAATTATCAAAAAATCATTTTTTTTTCCTATTCTAATTATTATTATATTCTATTCTATCATGTGATCCCACCACCTTTTATATTATCATATTCTATTTTATTATCTTATACACTATCACTTTTTATATTATATTATTAATATTCACACTACTTTTTACATAAAATATTATTTTATTATTAAATCTCAATATTTTTATCACATTTTATATAAATTATTTTTTAATTTTGTAAATCCTATTTATTTTTATAAAAAATTTAAAAATTTTGTTTAAATTATCAAAATTTATCTTGTTTAAATCACTGCTCAAACAGCCTAATATTTAGATAACAACTCTATTACCAAAATAAGGGTAGTAATAAATATTGTTATTTAAATTATGAGGGACCCTTCAAAAAAAAAAAAAAAAAGTAGTAAAAGTGTGTAAGAGGATAGCTGTGTCATTTGCAAGAAAAGAGAGGACAATGAGTTCTCCGGCGGTCTGTTGGATGACCTCAAACCCTATATATATAGTATACCTGGTTCTACACCAAATACTGAAGAGTGTGAGATAGAAAGAAGAAAGAAAGATACTTAGATAGTAGTGCAACACTGTACACTGCCACAACCACACCAGGGCCACACACTGGTCAAACAAAACCCCACATCACCTCTATTCTCTCTTTAGTCTTTATATCAACCTCACCACTATTCTCTTTCTTTGGTACGGCTCAGGCTCAACCTCAACCTCAACCTCAACCTCAACCTGGCTTGTTGTGGTTTAATAGATAGACTTCTTGAGGCCTCAGGAGAAAGAGTGTCCTTTCTTTCTTTCTTTCTTCCTTTTGCAGGAGATTAGGAGTTGAGCTGAACTGAGCTACTTGTTTTTATCTACTCTCCTTTCTCTTCATAACAAAAGAAAAAAAGGAAAAAATTCCACATTTTTTTTTGTTTTTCAGGTCCATGTATATGTTCTCTTTCCTTTTGTTTGTTTGTTGTGGTGAAAAACTAGTGCTTTTGCCAGATTTGTGTGTTGAGATCAGAGATCTTCAATCGCTTTCCCTCTTCTCTGACTCTCATAAAGACAGTGACACTTCCTTTCTCCTCCTCTCCCTGCCTGCAATTAAATTCCTCTCCATGATTTTTGTAACCTTTTTTTTTATTTTTTATTTTATTTTTTTATGTATGAAATTAGTACTATTCTTTTCCTTAATATTGCCTTCTGGGTTCTTCTGCTTTTTCTTTGTTGTTTATCTTTTTTTGGGTGCTTTTTATTTGTGAAGACTACAGCCAGTTGATTGTTGTTGAAGCATGGGAACTTAGGTTTTTATGGAGATACAAAGAAGCGTCTTGGAAGGGTATTTGCAAAATTTTGGTAAGTTTAGCTACCTCAACAAACTCTTAGTTCAGAAATTAATAAATTATCTAAACTAGTTACTTCTTAAATGTGATATTTTCTTGAACAGTTAACAACTTGGTCTTTGTCTCAGGTACTAATATCACATTTGTTTCCTCGTTCTTATCTGTAAAAAGCAATCTAATTTTATGTACTTTCTTAGTAAATCAGAACTTAAGAAGCATTCTAGTAAAAATTTAATGTTATTTATAAAAGAAATTTAATTAGCAAGAGCTATATATAACGTCTGTATGGTTGGATCTAACTTTAGCTGGGTAGTTTTCTCTTGTTCTTTCACCTTAATCTGCTGTTCTTCGAATGTGGAGCTTCATCAGTGCTTAGGGTTAGGGTTCATGCAATGTAAGCATTAGGCTTGATTCTTAGATTAGGTCTTGATAAGTAATGGAAAGGTTGGAATGTTTTTATCCAATTTCTTAATTAACCTTGCCTGCTTGTACAATTAATTGGGATCTGGGGTTGGATTTGGTAAATTTAAACGACCATATTATCTTGAACAACCAAGCTAGATGTATCCCTATACCCTTATTTTTAATCTTTATTTTTTGTTTTTCTCTTGTGCCAATAACTATTGTCTTATGCTAATTTTTTTCTTTTCTTCTTGAGACTAGCTTGTGATTAATTATCTGCTTTTCAAATCCTCTGGCAGAGGTCTTTTTTTAGTTTCTTATGTTAATTTTGACTTTATCATGAGCCGATTTTTCGATAAACATTTGAGATTGGTACAAGTAGTGAAAGAGAGATGGTTTAAGAGAGCTTTCTTCAGTCCACTCATGGAGGGGTAAAGGGTGTGGATTATCTGCCGACTCATTCATTCAAACACAGTAGAAATTGGGAGTCATTTTTACTACTGTGGATGTGTGAATGATGCGGGAGATGAAGTTCTTCCTCTTCTTCTCTGTGCTTGGACTGAAGGGAGCTCCCTTTTACTATTTTTTCAATTTTAATTAATTTCATCATTGGTATAATTAGCTAGCAATACTAATTAATATGATCATAATTGGAAATATCTAATTTATTCATTTGATACACTTAATTAGTTAACTATGGTAGATTGATGATCTTATGATGTTTCTTAATCTTTTTGGTACTTGGAATTTTATTGAAAGTGTATTTCATGATTTTGTGATAGTTCTTAATTTTTTTTTTTTACTTGGAATTTGATTGAAATTTTCATTCGATTCTAACTCTTATGTATCCCTCTTGTTACTGATTGATCGTCCTTTGTTTTCTGTATGCAAAATTGGTCTTATATTCCTCAATTGGTCTTATTAGCAGCATATATTTTTTGTTTATATAAAAACAAAAACGTTTTTCTAAATACACAGACAAACTATATTGCATTTAAGAATTGATTTACCTAATACCTAATAATTCTCACAAGTTCGATTAGATGAAAGTGAAGATAACTGATGCAAACAAAAGGGTTTTATTTCCTTCCATGCAAAGAAATGTTTTCATAAGACTTGATATTGTAAATAGAGAGAGAGGTTTTCCTTTCTCTTGTACTACCTATTGTGTTTGTGTGCAACTATTTTTTCTTTCTTTTCTCTTGATCTTCCCCTGCATATTTTTCCTCAATTAATCTGTACTGACTGGTCTTTAATTACTCTTTTCTCGTCACTTTGCTACTATTTTGCAGCAAAAGAATAGCGGGTCAAGAGGGATGACTTGTTACTTTGAGTAAGAATATACTCATAAAACTGGACCCTCTTTAGTTGGTTTCCCATCTATAGTCTTCTTTTTTTTTTTTCCGGTAAACTTATATAGTCTTCTTTTGTATATGTGAAATGATTGAAAAGTATATATATGTGTTATTTTTCTCTCAAATATTGTATTGGGAGAAGACATGTTTACGTGAGGGATGGGTTTAGCCAAATATTTATATACTTTTGAGAGTAAATGGACTTAAAAATAATGTAACGTCGTTGTCAAATACTTGGAAGAATTGTACCCAGGAGAAAGGTTTATTATATATATATATGATTTAGTGTTGAGGAGGTAAGAAATGGAGGCTGGTTGGTTGTCTTTATTCTCTAGGAAAGATTTCAATTTATGATTATATATTTATATATGTATATGTATGACATTAAATATATCCCGTGCAATTTGGCATCATGAAGCTTGCCTTGTGCGTCCATGTCTTGTGGGGCTAAATGCAGTCGAAGAAGCAGAGGTTGGAACTTGTAGCTATCAGCTATGCCCTCCATGGTTTATTGGCGCTCGTGAGCCCTATTATTTTATTTATTGTTATATTGTTCTCTTCTCGATCTTACTTTTTTCTCTTTTTCTTTTGCTAACCCCACATGTTATATTATATTTTATTTAGATTCAAGTTACAAGTTGGTAGATAACTATTTTTTAATTTAATAGAAAGAGTTTTTTAATTCTTGCAAAAAAAAAAATCAATTGATTCACATATTTAATTCACTTTGTTTATCTTTCCTTTCATACGTATACAATATGAGACATTTTTTATTTTTTATCTTTTGATAAACACAAGGGCATGTTACGATAGCTTTTATTTTTGCTTTTTACTAGTAGAAAAAAGTTAAAAGATTTTTCACTATAATTTGGATTTGGAGTCAAGTTTTTTCAAGTGTTTATGAAACAATAATAATTTTTAATTTTATTAATAAATACCAAAAGTGATAGAATTAAGGCTTATTAAAAATGATGAATTTTTTAAGGTTTCTCGGAAGAATTTTCTTGAGTTGTGATTTTAACTGGAAGACGTATGAATTTTTTTTAGTAAGGGAAGCAGAGGTGCATCACTAAAAATTAGTCTGTTTGAATCACCACCACGATTGTTTAAATTAAGATTAATTGGCTTTAATGCCTTTTTAATTTTGACCCGTTTAATATTTTGTCCTCTAAATTTTAAAAATTATCACTAAATTTTTATAATTTAAAAAAAAATAGGCACTTTGTTTTCTCACTGGTTTTTCTTGAGTTTTTTTGGGTCCATTTTGCATTTGTATTACTTCAAAAAAACTCAAAAATGTCTGTGAGGGGGCAAAGTGTTTATTTTTCTAAAGTTTAAGGGGTTTAGTGGTGATTTTTAGAGTTAAGAGGGTAAAGTGCCAAACCGGTCAAAGTTAAAAAAGCATTTGAGCCAATTAATCTTAAATTAATTAATTAATCTGATTAAATACTTTCTCAAACGATAATAGAAATATTTTTTATTTAAATAGTTAAATACTGTTTCACACAAACGTCAAAGCGCCGAGATATGACTTAAATGATAAATCAATACCAAAACAAGCCCTAAATGAGAAAAGGGGAGGTACCCTTGTGGTTTAATCAGAGTTGAAAACTTATTTTAAAAAAGAGCCCGAATGGCGATGTATAATTGTTTGTATATGTGTGTGTGAAGTATGTATGGGCTTGTGTAAAGTACATAAAGAAACTTAAAATAAGCAGTTCCTAGGGTGTGTAAAGAGAGGAAGTACAATTGAACTCTAGTATTTTATGTTTATCTTTCGATTAATGGGCATGTGTGTGTTTTCAAGCCAAAATAAATGGCATATGTGTTTGAATTACTATATTATAGCATAATTATATTACATATACGAGTTGGACCCGAGTTCTGTGCTGCCAACTTTGTCAGTATATATTTTGATTATTTTATTATGTTTTTGTTGAGATTATGTCATCGTATTGCCATTTCACATTAATTTTGCATGCTGCCTCGTCGTTTTCTCTTTACTATTGTTGTTAGAATTTAGACCTTTTTGCTTCGTTTTGCATGTGAGAATTGTGATATGAAATATATAATTGTCAAAGAGTAATTTTTTTTTTTTTGGGGTGAGATTTCAAGAAGTAGAATAACCAACACCTCAAACTCGATCACATTTGGAGATAAGCAAGTCAAGAATGAAAATGAAAGAATTAGAAATTAAAGAATCAACATAAGAGATGATATTGGAGTTCGTCCAATAAACCTACGTCTTTGGAACTTGATCTTTGAATTCTTATGCACTATAACAATAGTAGAAATACAAGAAAATTTTAGTAACTCACAATTGAGAATTTGAGCGGTTGAGATGAGAGATTGAAGATGAGAATCTTGGAAAGAAAGTGTTTGTTCTACCTGAAATTTTTCCCATAAAATTTCCTTATGAGTTCCCTCAATTCCTCACCAATCACATGTTGAAAAAACAGTTGCAGTGGAATGGTGAATTTTTTTAAAAAATAAATTATTTTAAACATAAAACAGAAAGATCCAAAACTCAAGTTGCTAAGTACAATAAATTAAATCACATATCAATACCTCTTGTAGTGCAGAATAACCTCAAGAAGATCCTCAACCAACTGGTCTTCTCTGCTATCCTTAAGCCACCAACTAAAGTGAGCGTGAGCACACCTACAATGGAACCTCCAATGCACACCAAGCAATTCCCAGATAAAACCCTATTTAGATCTAGTAGTCCTAATGGAGACTACGGGATCTCAGATTTTTTCTGCCTCACTTGTCTCTCTAACTCTAAGAAAATATTTTTCTTAGAGCTATGTATTTATTCTCTGTGTTCTTTTAATTAAATATCTTACATAAAGATATTAAATAAGGAAACCCTAAAATCACATCAC